>BSBK01004658.1:0-600000 GCA_027943335.1 Chamaecyparis obtusa
TCTATATATTATATATAGATATCTATATATATCTATATATGTATATAGATATCTATATATATATATATGTATGTATATATATGTATATCTATATGTATATATATGTATATCTATATATATCTATATATATATATATATATATATATATATATATATATATATATATATATATATATATGTATATATATATATATCTATATCTATATATATATATATCTATATACATATATATGTATATATACATATACGTATATACATATACATATATATACATATACATATATATACGTATATGTATATATACATATACATATATATACATATACGTATATATACAATATACGTATATATACATATACGTATATATACATATACGTATATATACATATACGTATATATACATATATATATGTATATATATATGTGTATATGTGTATATATATATATATATATATATATATATATATATATATATATATATATATATATATATATATATATATATATACATATACATATACATATACATATACATATACATATACATATACATATACATATACATATACATATACATATACATATACATATACATATAGGAATGGGGAATAGAAAAGGAATATGGAATAGGAGCAGTAAGAAGGAAATATAAAAGGGAGATGAGTTGATATCTTCAGACTATCGATATGGGAAAACAAGTCTCTATTTGTTTACTGGCAAGTGTTGGGTAATAGCTGACTATGATTTAATATTGCTTTACAAAAGATATATTAGAATCCTAGCATTGATAAGGAACCCTTAGAGGGTCTTATATATATAAGAATTATATCGGTTATATTACACACACACACACACACACAGACACACACATATACACACACACACACACACACACTCTGATTTATCACCTGCTGGACTGGAAGGAAGGAATATAAGGATGTCTTCAAGGAGAGCTTGTGTAAATCCCGCCAATAGCTTTTGTCCCAAAATAGGGTGGGGTCAGTGTCCCAATAGTTTGGGCTTGGACCTGTAAACCTTGAGGGAGCCTATTGGGAATGGTCTCTAAGTGTCTGGGTCGCATCCTAAAGTCTTCCTATCCAATTCGATAGGGTAATAAGTTGGGATGGACATGGGACCATCAAAATAGTCATAAGAGGAAATATAAATTCTATTTAAATTATCATTTCATTTAATTAAGTTAGAATACTAAATAGATTTATATGAATTACAAGCATGATGAGTAGA
Organism: Chamaecyparis obtusa; assembly: GCA_027943335.1. Classification (NCBI taxonomy): domain Eukaryota; kingdom Viridiplantae; phylum Streptophyta; class Pinopsida; order Cupressales; family Cupressaceae; genus Chamaecyparis; species Chamaecyparis obtusa. Next base: position 1,246 of record BSBK01004658.1, read on the forward strand.
CTAGTGAGATCCAAGATTACAAACTAATAAGGGACATTACACACATGGACATTTGTGTGTAGCACTAGTGTTTGGACTATTTCAACTTGTTAAAAAATGAGGTGCCATGAAGCCCATGGGCAATGGAAACATCAAAATGTCATCAAAGAATTCATCATTATATTATTTATTTAACTTTATATTCACTTAATTTTTTTACTTGATCTATTTTATAAGATAATGCTTCTAGACTTAGGAAGAAATCTTTTAATGTGGGTAAAGTTTATCTTTTGTAATTCTTTTTTTACTTGATCTATTTTATAAGATAATGCTTCTAGACTTAGGAAGAAAACTTTTAATGTGGGTAAAGATTATCTTTTGTAAAATAACACTTCTAAGATTCATGTTAGATATAAATATGAATAAAATTATATTTATTACATTTATAATTTTAATCTTTTTAAATAGAAATCTAAACAAAATATTAGTAATATTTATTTAAATTTATTACTTATCTCATTTCTTTAATTTTTATAATTTCTAAAATCCCTCACAATTATTTTTATAATCTTATATATCATATATTGATTTGTACAATCTTATTTCTTTAATTTTGATTTCAAAATCTCATAGATTATTATGATAATTTTAAAAATCATTTAAAAAAATTGAATCAAATTATAAAACATTCTAAGCAAATTATGGCGCGGACTAAATAGAAGCAAATAGCTATGTTGAGTAGAAACAGGCAAAACTGCAGTCGATCGTTTGAAAACATTTTGTCCAATTATAAATGTGCTAGAATTGGAGGCGATCAGACTTTTCATATCCAGCAGGAGGTTTGGAGCATAGATGCCAGCTAGGCTGGCCGTTGGGAGACTAATCTAACTGGCTTTTTTTGGAAATTTGATGCTTCCGTTGAGTGGAGCGTAATGCTTTTTTCAAAATACCGTTGGAAGATTCATACAAAAGAGGTATAACTGGGAGATTCGTGCCGTAGGGAGATTCATTGAAGAAGGGGCAAACAAAATCCGGGCAAGAGAGGGCAGAGGACTGAGCTTTGCATTTGTATTGGAGTATTCACACAAATTAGGGATGAATTTTGAAGTGAAGGTAAAGTGAGGAGCGAATTGATATTAAAGAAAGAGGGTCAGAGGTGCCTTGAATCGTACCATTGCTTTTAGGTTAATTTGAGAGCATTCAGACGTACCTCGAATCGTACCGTTGCTTTTAGTTTTAAATTGAGAGTATTCGGAGGTAACTTGAATCGTACCGTTGCTTTCAGTTTTATTTGAGAGCATTCAGAGGTACCTTTAATCGTAGTTTGCGTTTTTTGGCGGCGGTTAATCTCCCCATTTTTTTTGATATTTTCGATTTAAAACATATAGATCATGAAGAACAGATAGTGAAAATTTCACAAAAATTTGTTATGTTTTCGAATTTTTCAAATTATCTGGAACTTAGCGACGTCTTTTTTTTAAGCTTTTGGACTCCTCGTCCTTCTGTTTGATGGGCCTAGATGAAATTCGTACTTTATTTCTCATAGTTGCGAAGCCCTGCATGGTGAACTCGCGGCAAGGAAGGGATGATCTCCGCAACTTGAACTCCTCATTCTGGGATGAAATTTCGTACTCTGTTTCTCACATTTACGAAGCTGAAGTTCTGCAGGAAAGCTCCTTCTGTCTTCTTGTTGGCAAACTTGGACAGGAAGGGATAATATATGATAATAAATCACTACATTGTCTCTCTAAACATCAATCACCCTATTTTTTTGCTCAGCAAGCTCCACTGTGATTGGTTGTGTCCGGAGTCCCCTCTGTTTTGTTGAATTATATTGGGTGTCTGGTATGGAATTGGGCATGTCTTGTTTAATAGGGCTTCTTTCTGTTTGTCTGTGGAGCGGTATGAGTTTTTTCCCCTCTTTCTGTTATAGAGATTTAATAAGTATTTTCTGGGTGTAGGGTTCGAGCTTGTTTGTTAGCTAGCTGTCTAGATTGAAGGTGGGTACGGTCATATGTTTTCTGCCAGGCTCTAATTTGTAGATTTTGCATTTGGGTTTATTCATACGGCCTTGAAGAGAAGAAAAAAGGAGGAGCGAATTGATATTGGAGGGAATTGATATTACAGGAAGAGGATCAGAGGTACCTTGAATCGTACCGTTGCTTTTAGTTTTAAGTTGAGAGCATTCAGAGGTGCCTTGAATCGTAGTTTGCTTTTTTCTAAGCTTTTCGGACTCCCCATCCTTCTGTTTTATGGGCCCGGATGAAATTCATACTCTATTTCTCATATTTACGTAGCCCTTTATGGTGAACTCGCCGCAAGGAAGGGATGATCTTCGCAACTTGGACTCCTCATTCTGGGATGAATTTCGTACCCTGTTTCTCACATTTACGAAGCCGTCAACATGGAAGCTGAAGTCCTTCAGGAGGGCTCGTTCTCTCTTCTTGTTGGCATACTTGGACATGAAGGGATAATCTCTGATAATCAATCACTACATTGCCTCTCTAAACATCAATGTTTTATTCTTCTTATGATTCAGGTACAGTAGCACTTCCTATTTAGTGACTTTGAGTGATTATGAATTGCATAATCTAGAAACAGGGTCACAGGGTATGCGAAGATCATAAAAAGCACGCAACTGCAATCTTCTTTATCTTTTTTCTTTTGCTTGTCTTCTTAACCATCACCCTGTTTTGTCGCTTAGCAAGCTCCACTGTGAATGGTCGTGTCCGGAGTCCCTCTGTCTTGTTGAATTATGTTGGGTGTCTGGTATGGAATTGGGCATGTCTTGTCTTGTAGGGCTTCTTGCTGTTTTCTTTAATTACTTTTCCTCAACAAAGTTTAGCTTCACCATTATCATTAAATGTTTTAATCAGATGTATATTGATACACCCATTATAGCTATGAATTTACTTTATGATTATATTTATACATTGTTTTGCTTGCTTTGATAGAAGCTTCATGGCGATTGAGCATTATACAAGGAGAGGTTGTACAATCTTTCTTTGAAGCAGGGAGAGATACTTTGTAATAGATGTTTTTGGATTCATAAAATTTAATTATATGAATGATATGATAATTTTAATTTGGATGGTTGTAGGTAGGTGGCAATAGTCTAGGCACATTTCTCATTGTAGCCGGGTCTTGAAAATATTGCTGAAGGCAAGTGATTACCACCCTTTTATACTTGCTTTTTGAAGTGGAAGCTTTATAGGTAGTACAACCTATACAATTATTCTTTTTCATTGTCACATGTTTGGTGTCTGAATGGTGATCCATTTCATTTGTATAGGTTTCTTGTGAGTTCATTTTCAATGCATGCAATTTGAATTACCCTTGCATCAGCTGCAATTCTCCTCGATTAGCCTGCCGTAACTATTTTGATGGTGGTTGCTGGTGTTCTTGGTTGGTTATGCTCTTTTCTTGCAGCAGGTCCTTTGGTTATCTACGCTTTAGTCACCAGAAGTTTTGGAAGAGTCTTTTTGGGCGAGGCAACAACTTTCTCTTATGTGATGGTAAGCATTTCTGACTTCTGAAGAGCACATCTGTAATTCAGTTTTGGATTCTTTTTCATAGATTTTTGCTTACAAAAATCTCTTCACTATTGGCTGAAAGTTTTTTTTTAATATCTTGTAATGCTGATATGCTTATTTAGTTTTCAACCATTTAACTATAAGTATTGTACATAAGCAATTTAATACTCTAATTTTTACCTTTTTTGGTGAGGTTTAAAGAAAAAATAGGGATTGGATATAGTATTTTTAAAAATCTCGGCAAGGCATAAAAAAATGTGCACAATGTCAACAATTGTGGAGCTAATTTTTGGTTGTAAGTTGTTCAATCAAGTCCTTAACAAATGTGTATGGATTGCATTGTGGCAATTTGTAGTTGACATAGAGCATATTATAGAGCTTATTTGCAGCTCTCATGTTTTTGAATGACTAGGGGTTTGTAATCTAAGTAGAACAAAATGAAATCAATTATAGAGCTTATTTTCAGCTATGGGTTTGTTTAGATCTCCAAGGAATGCATAAGACTTGGATTGTGATTGTATGCTGTTTAAATTGGTCATATACTAATTATTATTGAACTTATTTTCCTTGGATATTTTCAGATATTTTTTGTTTGTTTTAGGTCTTATATAATGTTGTACAGTTCGGATTGTGTTGACTTGCATAGCAAATGTGAAAAATTGTTTATTTGGTTTTGAACTTCCAATTAGGTTCTTAAAGAACATGAAATATTAGGTTTTAATAATTTACAATTTAGGGAGAGTACATTTTGAACAAATTTGGAGTGTGGATCTTGAGAAACCTGAAATATTCTAACCTCTTATCATAACAGAAATTATGGGTTTGATTTGTTTAAACTTTAAAGCATCAAATTTATTCCTTAACAAAAATGGCATTGTGCGTGCAATTGAGAAATACCTACGACATAGAAGTAAAATGAACTTTCAATGGAAATTAACTCTGCTGAACTCTATTAATGAAATTACAGATTTATTACATACTTATATCGAATTTTGGAAGAGCTGTTATCAGACAATACTTTCTGTAAATCTCAGACTGTTTGTAATTGCACTAAACCCTCCTGATATGCTGCGATTTCCTGAAGAATACCAACCACTGTGACTTTCCCTGGCGACATGATTTCTGAACATGTGCCTTGAAAATCTGAAACTAAATGATCAAACCCTGCTCAATTGGAGTTAAATCAGTTCCAACTCTTCTCTCATGGCTTCCTCTATGAATTGCGGCTGAGTGTAAAAGCATTGAAAAGGCTTTGGTTTTCGTCCAAGCTTGGATTCTCAGGGGTTGCGTCCTGCAATCCAAAGATGATTCTTACCTTGCAGAGAAAATTTATAAAACAGAAATATAGTTTGAATGCCTGCCCATACTCCAAACACTGATTTATATATATAAATCATTTCCCCAAAAAGCTGCGATCTCTTCCTTTTATTCTTGCCTTGCGACTTAGGCAAATAATTACATATGCTTTTTTTTTCCATTAGGTAGCCCCCATGATGTACGCCAAGGAGTTGTATATTCATAACTTAAAAATGGCCCCCTTAATAATATGAAGTAAATAATTAAGTTCCAAAACTTATAATTTAAGCTTTTTTCCTCCTTGTACTTAATTATTTATATTATTCCCTTATCATTCATTTTCATTTTCTAACCTCTGGGAATAGGTGAGGCTAGAAAATTCATCCAGTTTAATTGTCAAGCGGAGGGGACATCACAAAACCCTATTTCAGATTTGCTAGTTGTGATTGATTAAATCATTATTGTATTTTCTTAAGGGCATGATTTGAGTTTTCTTGATTTGCTAAATGTCAAGTACGCATGATCAAGGAATTTTATAGTTTGTATAGTTGTCTATATTATAAAAAAAATATTTACAAAAAATCTTTTTGCTATCAGCACTTGCATTGGCTGTGCTAATGTGTAACTCTTGTAGCATTTTATTTAGTCATGGACAGTAAAGGTGATCTCTAGGGATGATTGACTAACACATTTCTGGTTGGGAGCATAAAAACATGTACTAGTTGAGCTCTTTAAGCTAGAGATGACAAACCATAAGGTCTATGAGATCCTTGTATCTTGGAAGTTATATTGATGCCAAGATACTAAAAATTTCATCATTTTGTGTAATTAAATTCATGGGTGCTGTTTCATACTTACTTTAGTTTTTCCACACGTGGCATATATTCAATCAATTAAACTTGTTTCTACTCTATATGCTTTTATATCTTAATGCAATTCATGACATGTGTCATAATTATTAATTTTTGAATACTTATACCACACTTACATGACCTTTTTGCCTCTTTTCAAGAGGGTTGATATAACCATGCCCTGCCCATATGTCTTGTATTGTTAATAAATTGCAAGGACAGTTTTTATGCCTTTGTACATTCCAATAAATATGTCTAGATACTAGATCTCTATGATACCCATTAAAATTTGATAGAATGAGCCATTCTTGACTGTCAAACTTGAATCTCTTGAGAGATTTTCGCTTCATGGAAACTTAGTTCAGACAAAGGTAGATTTAAGCTCTAAATTGACATCATGTCATATTGGTTATAGATGTGTTGATGAACATGTTTTTAAGCGTCGGAACTGTAAGGAGCGTTATAATGGATTGATAATAGGTAACATTTCCATTCAACTCATTGTACAAGGAATAAACAAACAATCCAAGATAGAGTACATAAATTAATGAAACTATATAACATCCCCACTTAGCTCTTCATATGCAACATATGACAATGAACCAAGGCAGAGTAGAGTGGCAATTTGTGGGAGAAAATATATTTTAAAACTATAATATGGACACACCATGCGGCTGGTTGTATTAGTGCAAGTGAATTTTCCTCCATTGATACTAATTGTTACTTTTTTCTAGACAGTTGTATTTTACTACAATAGGGATATAATTTCAAGTCTAATTGACCTTCTTTGTTATGCTGGATACTAATATAACATCTGGTTTATATGCTTTTGCACATCCTAAAATACGTCTAGATAATGAATTTTTATGATGCTTAATAAACATTGATAGACCGAGTCATTCTTGATTGTCATATTTGAATCACTTCAAAGATTTTTTCTTGTGTGGAAATTTACTTTAGACAAATGTTATAATGTCCCCTTTTTCGGATTACTCGATATTTTTCCCTAGAATCACAAGTTTCATTAAAAACAAGGAACACAATATAGTAGAGATATAACTTTACCCAAAGAATGTAAAAGCAAGATAAGTCTCGGTTGAGATCCTACAATCACGTTGGACAATTTTTGAATATACAATTCATAAAATCTCCTGCAAAGAAATCATCATCCATTGAGCTAACCAAAGCACACTGACATCATGCCAACCATAGTGACCCACACATCTCGTAGTGTCAAACCTGTCACTACTTGGATCCCAGTAGAGATGAAACTCACAACCATCCAAAATAAAGAAAAATGGATGTCCCAAACCATTTGACAAACTAGAGCTACCTGCACACCCTGCCAATTTGTTTTGAAGATGAAGCCCATCTGTGCAATAGGGACAAGAACTCCCAAAAACAACTGTACCGGAACTCAGATATCCATTCTCTGCAAAACCGTCATGGATATGCTGATCCTGCAAGTGGCCTCCTGCACACTTGCAGTAACTAACCCCATCAACTGCAGATGGAGTAAACCCACCCCATAAAGGATGATACAACCTAGGAGCCAACCCACACCGACATGCAACCAAATCCTCAACCCGTGGGTCAAAAGAGAAATGATGAAGGCTCCTCACTATGTAATCACGGTGAAATGCTCCAATCTTTGATAGAGGCTCATCAACAACAATCTGAGAATCACAAGATGACTCCAATCTCTGACTCTGAGCAACTGATTGGGTAGGATCCTGGGAAACCCTCTCAGCAAACCCAACCACAAAATCTCTGTGGGGAAGCATTGTAGTAAAGGTATCTACAATCTTTCCCACTAACAACTGAATATTTCGAGAACCCCGGATGAGAGTACCCTCAGAAGCTCCGAATGGTCCCTCCTGCAAAATCAAACTCTCAAGCAAGTATTCCATGAAAGACTGTGTAGTAGAAATTATAAGAAGCAGCATCAACCTGCTTTCCTGCAAACCACAACTGATCTCTCTGAAATTGTGGCACTGCCAATTTGCTACTGCTATCAGCTATGTGAGAAGAAGAAATAGATTTGCTTCCAGCAAAAGGAAACAAATCATCATGAAAACTAGCCTCAAAACCAGATGATACCCTGCCCATGTCTTGTGAAGGAGTAGTGTCATGAACTGGCACTCAACTCACTAGCAAATCCGCTCTTGCTATCCCAGGACTCTCAACAACTTGCTTTGTATCATCTGTCATTGTGCTAACAACTGGAGAACCTGATACCACAAAACTTTCTTTGTTGTCCTCCACTAATGCACTCACCTCAACCGTATCTACTACATTTGTCTCAAGGATGGATGTCACCGTGTCCCCAACACATCCATCATTGATAACTGTGGAAGTTGACTCACCACCAACCACTACTATATGCAACTGAACTGGATCTATGGCTGGCAAAGACTGAATCCGCTCCAACTCCACAGTCACCTCTCCCAACTGCAACTGCGACTCCTGAAGAGCCCACTGAGTGCCCTCTAAAGCCTCAAAAGTCGCTGTGAGCTCTTGAGTCAGCTCACTCACCTCCTCCTCTTTGTCCATCAGTGCCTCGAATGCCGTACTCCCCCACTCAACTAGGTGATCTCGGTCGGCTACCAATTGTAAATAATCCTGTCTCAAAATTCTGACAGTCTCACACAAGGAATGAATCTCTGTCAAGGAAAGGTAACCACCATTGTGCTCATTTGTCATAGGAGCACCCCAACCATAAACAACTAATAGCTAACGAGTGACATCAAAATGCTCGAGAGTAGGAGTAATATCTCTCTCACTAACTCTCAACTGGCTAGTCACATGACGACTCTGCACAATAGGTCTCCTATGCAAAATCTCAACTGTACTATCCACACTATGGTAGGAAGATGTTTCCAACAAACCCCCCTCAAGATCACCATATCTCTGTGTACTATCAACCGAGCACACATCTACAAACTGAGTACTGACATCGCACTTATCCTCATCTACCCTCGAGGAAGCTACTGTTGAATCTGTCTCATCACAATCTTCAGCTACCTCGTCCTCTGCAACCACATGACAATCCAAATCCTGGGACCCATCCTCACTCACTAACAACTTAGAGTCCTCCCCCAAGGTCTGATAAATAAAGCATGACTCGTTGTAGGTAGAGTCATCCTCATGAGTCACCAAGGAAGCATCCTCATAATCCCTCTCCTCATGTGCGCTATCAACCTCACACATGTCCACCAATGAGGTATCACCACTGGGTATCTCTACTAACAGCTCTATCGAAGGAATGGAATCCCTGGCTGAAACAAACTCCTGCCACTCATATGCTTCCCTATCCTCATCTGTGAGTCCCTGTAGAAAAGGATCCTGAGACCCAACACCACCGGATGACAATGTAAGAACCCCAAATCGTTCCTTAACTGCTGTAGATGTTTATCTCAATTTGTTGTTTGAAAGTTTATGATTTTTTTTGGATTTTCAAGGGTTTTAGAAATAAAAAGAAAATATGCAATAATCTGAAATTCTGAAACTATTCAATTAACTGTTGCAACTTCTATTTATTTTCCAAATGAAATACAAAAGGAAATCAAGACAATCCTTTATTGGAAAATGATTAGCAAAGGCAACTACGAAATGCATAAAGAAAACCTGGGAGAATACACCAGTTGCTGGAACTTATTTATTTCAACTCTACAATGTTGTGGCTGTAAATCTGAAAGAGAATAATGGCTGCGACTTATTCCTTCGTAAAACTGCAATTAAATACCATCTTCTTCCTGCTGCTGAAATTAATACCGTTGAAGCACAAATAGAGTCTCTGGATGAAACTCTCTAAAATTCCAAATTCACTGGATATTTCACCAGCTCAAATGGAGACACATAGAAGAACTACGTTCTCCAATGGTAAAGCTGAAAACCCTTCTCAAAGCTCAAAACCCACAGTGATCAATTTTACAAATAACAATGGATAGCTCATTCTTCATTTCCCAAGCAAATATAGGCCTTCAAAACCCTAATCGAAAATCCTCTTCAAGGCTACAAGTTTATTTAATGAAATAACATTAAATAAAATCATTAACATTTAATTGAATTAAACTTAGGGAAAACTTTTAATAATTCTCCTCCAAAATAAAATACTCAATTGGCCCCATTCGATGTGTTGTAAACCCATCACTTAAGTGATTTAAATATAAAGTTAATTTAACTTTATATTAAATCCTTTGCCATTTAATTAATATATAACCACTAAAAACTGAATAACTTTCTCAAAAATGAGAATCTGGCTTAACCATCTGGAACTGGAGTTGGCCTAATAATTTCACATGTGATCAAATAATATTTCTAAAAATAATAGGGGTCCATCTCTATGGCTCAAAAATAAACCCAAATATAGAAACCTTTGCTAAAAATAGAAAAATCCATATAATTGAGCCAAAAAAAATCTCTTAAGCCAACTGAAAACACTGAGCTCTACCAATACTGAACCATCAGAAAACCATACCTTCACTGTATCTAAAAAGACCCCCTATCCATGCCTACTAGCCTACGAGGGTCCATTGATGGGCTAATCACTTACTATCATGATGTCGCTAGCTAGAAGGGGACATCATAGACAATGCTGAGTCCACACCCAAGGTCGGATATAAAAAACCAAAAACACTGCAGCACCCATCATCCTCACTCTCAACATCAGAGGCATCCGCGATGCTAGTATCAACATCATCTATCTGAAACCCCTCTGCTATCTCTGGTTGCATACATGACTCAATGTCATCGCACGAACCACCTACACTGTGGCATGAATCTATGTCACCTGACTCATCTGTAACACTCCCATCATGAGTGTCATCATTGGGTAGCTCCATGCTCACATCCTTAACACAAGAAAAGACTGTTGTCTCCCGCACTGACTCCACACTGCGACTGCTGTCATAAACATCAGAGCTGTCAGAGCTCATATACTCCTCGTAGTCCTCAAATATAACACCATCATCTATGGTGTCAAAATCCCTAGTGGTATCTGCAACATCCTCCACTCTCACCCTATCCACAACATCAACAACAGGCTCAGGATGCTGAAACTCAGTACCACTCTCTGTCAACAAGACAGGCACATCCACATGTCCTTGTAAGAAGTCTCCAACATCATGTGTGCAAATAGGACTAATGGCTGTCCTACTAAGAACAAGACCATCTTTGCAATGATCAGTGGTTGCTGTAAACTCATCATGAAGATTTCTAGATATCTCACTTGCGAGAACATCCCATTTCTCTTCCTGCAATCTTTGTGGGGAAGACTTCTTGAAGAAGGAAACCATGAAACTAGCTACCCTATCAACAATAGCCAAATCTGCAAGTTGGACTTTTAGCCTTTCTTGTGTTTGCCTCAATTTCTCCATTTCAATTTCCAAGGTACTTGATTGTTTCCTATAACATGACACGCTGCTAGATTGGTTCCCATATTTACTTGGTTTTCTGTATTTATCCATGACTGAAATAAAACCAGAGTGCTGATCACTCACAAATCAAACATGGGAAGTCAAGATTTCGAAACCCCATAGGATGGCAGGAAACATGCTCTGATACCACTATAAAGAGCCCGCCTGGCTCTTAGCTAATAAAGATATTTATTCATGTATTTACTTGTTTCTTTGGTTTTGATATTTTAAAATGTATATGTTTTTGTTGTTTTTCTCCAGAATTTAAATAACATACATAACAACAAATTTGAATAATACTGAATGAACACCAATAATAGAATTAAGAAATTTTCATTGTTCATAAGTATCAAATTTTAATTTGATGCTATTGACACCTGGTAAATTAAAGTGATGCTTGACAAATTGAAGTAACATCCAACCAATGCTGACGCAACCTTGGGGAATATATTGCAGCCTCAAGAAGATGAAACACAGCCCCTCTTGAGTCCACACAGCCTTGTAAAATCCACACAACCTCAGCATAAAGTGACGCAGCCTCCTTGACCAGTCACGCAGCCATAAAAAATAAGTGACACAGCCTTCTTGACCAGTCACGCAGCCCCTTGTGGTGTTGTAATAGCCTCCAAATAAAACACAAGTCTTTGGGATGAGACACAGCTCTCTCAATTGATACACAGCCAAGAAACAATTCATTTGTTTCTCAAATATAAAGATGCAGCTTCCCAAATGCTAGGCGCAGCATGCGAAGAAGATACAACAGCCTTCCAGGCAATTATATAGACCCTTGAATGAAAATCGAACCCTTATGAGGAATATTATGAACCAGCTAAATTGAATAATCCTTCACAAATTAATTTCTCAGAATCAGAGCACAATTCACCACTGAAATCCACTGATTCAAAGTGCAGAAAAGGGGAGGAATCAGTCCCCAAACCTTAGTTGAAAAACCCTTCAACTATTTCTCCAAATGATAAAAAACAAAGTTAATAATGAATAATTTTTCCATAGAGTCTTTTTTTATAATAAAAGAAGTGTGGCTTCTCCAACACACTTTTCACTTAAAAGGCTTCTCGTACACACTTTCAAATTAGAAGCCTTTATTTAATAACTTTGAATTAATAACTCCAAAAGCTAAAGCTTCATGAAGACACTTTTCACTTAAAAGACTTCTTCAACACACCTTCAAATTATAACACAAATGATAAAGTCATTTATTAAGATAAATTTAATAAACAACTTATAATATGAAGCTCCATCAAATAGACTCTATTATATGCTCATGATGCTCAACACTCTGTGCCTCCACTGTACTGCTAAAAATAGCAATTGCCCAAAAGAGACTTACTAAAAACAGTAAGTCCCTCAAACTGAGAACTTTGCAAATGAATCCATAACTCCACTGATACCAATGCCTAGGCGCCCTGCTAAACATAGCAATCATGACGATCACCCAAAATAAGCACTTACTATAAATAGTAAGTCTATCAATTTGACTCAAACGAAGAGAAACCTCGACTTCACAGACCTCCAGAGTGGAAACTGACCATTGGCTCTGCCACACGACCCTCTCCAACATCCAGATTAGCCTACGAAGGTCATAGAAATTAGCTAATCCCCTATGCCTAAAATGGGGACATTACAATGTGACCATTGGACTGGTGCAATGGAAAGATCTGCAATGGAAGAGGTCACTTGATTAGGTGCAATTGCATTCTGATATCTGTCATATTTGAACTTCATCTTCTTGTTGGTGGGAGATCTTAGCAGGTCAAATTTTTGCATAATTTGATAGGTCCATGATATGAAAATTTAGTTGCAATGCCTCTTAAGTATACTTGCAAAAGATAATTGAGTAGGCCAGTTTGAGAATTAATTACATGAAACCCTGTGACTGTCATGTAAAATCACTCAAGAGTTGTGTTCATCTACTATCAGTGAGTCCATATGTCCATTTGCAGCTCCCCGACAATTAGATTTGATAAGTTTTTGAGATGGCAACTTTTTGGGTTTTGAAGGTGATTGCTATCTGCGCATCTTCAAACCTTTTCGGTGGTCAATCTTGGAAGTTAATAATTTGGTACCTAATGCATTTTGTATCAAAACAATTGTTTCCCTCAATTTTCCTCGTCTCAAAGTGGTCACATGTTCATTGGTAGAGCTCTCTCAATTCATTTGGTATTTTTACAAGTTCAAAAGCAATTGCAGATTATTATAATTTGTTGCCTACACAGTGCTAACTTTATCAGGTTGCCTACTTTGGAGGTCCACATTTTGGAACTGGTTGGTAGTTGGGCAAAAATAATTGCTTCCTGTGATTGTCCTCGTGACAATGTATTCGTATGCATGATTTCAGAGCTTCAACTCTTAGTTGGGTATCTTTTCGAAGGCGAAACCAAATGGAACTTATTAAAGTTTGTTGCATGTCTGTTACTGAAGATGTAGAAAGATCAACTTTGACCTTTAAAATTTGGCACATGGAATGAAGTTGGGAAAACTTGTTCGGTATGGTCAAAATAAATGAACCCATCCAGTGGCAATTTCCTGGGAGGTGATCTGATATTTTTTCAAGGCGGTGACTTAGTGGAGTTCAAATGAGTATGACATGCAGTTTTCTGGAATGTTGAATTAATCAACTTTGGATGCTAATACTTTGGGTTCCAAACTTTGTCATGTTGATCTATCTGTTGGATATAATTCTCCTACTAAAAAAGAACATGTTTGCATATTCTCATGGCTCAAAGTGATTGTTTGGTGAATTTTTGAAGGCTGTTCCAAAGGCAACAGACTTGTTTCTGACATTTTTAGAATGAGAAAAATTAAGTTTTGTCAATTATACACTCTGTGTTTTCACTTCAGAAAGGATATAATTGCAGTCTTAGAGTATTTAGGGGCCCAATAGTTTCCAAAATGAAAATTTTTAGTCGGACCCACAGGGACCTGGCTAATATATTGACATTTGAGGGTAGCTGAATTCAAGGTTTAGATCACTTTGATTACTTCAAAATAAGAAGGAAAATTATTAAATCATTTTAAAACGATTTAAATTCATTAATTGACATTATTGGAAGTGGGGGATTATTTGTGAAAAAATAAAACAAGAAATTAATTTAAACATTTGAAATAATGTAAAAATTACTATTGTGGGTACCTCCACTTTTTCATCCCACACATTGTTATCTGGATGAGAGAATCAATGTTGATCAAAGATTAAAAAAGTCTCGTCAAATTTGTTTGGTTGCTGGAATTGATCTGGAATTGGAAAACAGGAATTGGTGAATTGGTATAGGCCAATTCTAATTTTGGTCCAAAATGAGCATTCAGCCAATCCACCTCAGAACCTGGAATTAGAATTGAGGCATAGAATTGGAATTGGGAATTTAATTTTGAGAAGGGAAACCAATTCCCATTTTCCAATTCCAGGTTAATTCCAGCAAATAAAAAAGTCTCATAGGAGTGGTTGTCTCATCGATAAGCAATGCAGGAGATACAACAGACTTCATCGGTAAGATCTAGCAAATGTCTCCCCGAAACGCCAATAAACAGCTTGGAGGATGACAAAGTTTCATTGGTAAGACTTGGCTCCTCGGCAGGAAAGCTAAATTCTCTTCGAAGGCTTGTGTCTCTCCGATGAAATGTAATGTGCCCTATTTTGTCTGTACGGGAAAGAGGAGATCCGCTGATGTAAACCCGAACTCCAAAACCTTTGCGAACATCCTCATTGCCAGTGGTAATGTGGGAACCACAAACAAGGCATGCAAATTGTTTCAGTGATGTCGTTTCATGGAGAATAGCAGTGTAGGTGGCAGGATAACTCTGGACTTAAAACAAATTTTTTATTAAATGTTGCAATTACCAATAGCTGCGTTCATAATATCTCAAAGAGGTATGGCTGCAATTATAGAGGAATAGGCATATGGAGAGCCTTGGAACACGATAAGAACATCCATTGAAGTATGATGAAGAAGGATTATACCACATGCCACAACTGGGGATGCATACTGTGAAAGCATAGATACAATGAATTTTGGGCAGATTTCTCATTATAGGAAATGCAATAGCCGCAGGGTACATAGAAGACAGATGTGTTGAGAAGGCTTTTAAAACCTTGAGTGATTGCAATTGAAGGTTGATGCAACCATTTCCAGCATTCTTCTTGTGGAATGGTGTATCTATAATATATATCCATCGAGGGGAGGGAGTCCAAATTAGAAGTTTGAGTTGGAAATGTTCCCGTACATATGATTTTTTCATAACCGTTTGGTCATTTTAATGTCTTTCATTTTTTGTTTTAAGAAAAATACTAATTGTCAATTTTTTTATATATGAATAATTTATATTAAATTCTTTGAATTTGATTTCTTTTTCAATTAATAAATATCAAATATAATAAATATTTTATCATTAATAAATTAGTGCACATAATCTAGTTACTATTTTAAAACATATTATATATTAGAAAATCTCAAATTAATATAAATATATTATAAATAATATTGAACATATATTACATACTAATATTATAAATTCGTAATATATGTAAAAATCTGAAGCAAGTTTCTAAATTCATACTAAAAAAATTTAAAATTTAGAAACACTCATATCTTACCATTTTAAAATATTCCAAATAAATTTATATTTTATCATAAATATTATAAACTAACATATATTTAAATTATAAAGTAAAATATTATATTATATATAAGAAAAATTTAGAAACACTCATATCTTACCATTTTAAAATATTTCAAATAAATTTATATTTTATCATAAATATTATAAACTAACATATATTTAAATTATAAAGTAAAATATTATATTATATATAAGAAATTTTTACGATTTATTAAAAATTTGAAGTGTCATATTTACGGTTTTATAAAAATATAGATTGTCAATCTATACAAAAATTCTGATATCTCAGGGAGTTATAAGTGTTTACAGGGATTAGAAGCCAAGATTTCACACGTTTAATTGAAATCAGATTTGATTGCAAGATCTAAATAGTAAATGCATGCAAAACCACCTTAAAAAACCGTTAGCTGTTTTAAGGGTGAGACAGATTTTGTTGAAATCCTCATGTATAATAGCCTATCGGCTAATAACATATATTTATAATATTAAATAAAATTTTATATTACTATAACAAATTTTGACGATTTATTAATAAATTTAAGTGTCTGAATACGACCATCAAATTCCATCAAATTCCAGACTGCCCAGGACCTTTATCCTTTTACACGGCAACAAGCAAAATAACCTCTACCGTCGACCTTCCTTTCTCATCTTTATAGTCATCTCATATCTGCTTTGAATCTTTCCTCTCCTGTACATATACATATCGAGGGATAATTTTGACTGGATGAGCTTTATTGTTAAACACCCATTGGTCAAGGGGTATGACAGTGGGTGGTGAGAAAAGAAGATACAAGTACTTCAATGTTTCTGCCAAAAAAACGCTTTGCATCATATCATTCTTCACACCAGAATTCACCTGCATGATACGAATAGAAAATGTCGAGCAACAAAGAAAATGTAAGGAAATTAAAAATGCGGTTTCCAAAAAATCAAGATATAATTTAGAACAATGTACAGTATTAGGTTTGTAATCTACTACACTGATCAAAAGAATTTACTAACGAATCTCAAATTTGTTCACACAAAAAATAAAGGCACGGGCAGATATCTCCTTCAAATGCAAGTTTCCAATTTAATGATCCAAATCATAATTTCGCACATAAGCAAATCAAGACACCACCATTTTCTCTCAGTTGCAAACCTGAGAGAGTGTACGTTAGCTTGTATAAGGGAAACCACCAGGCCAGAAAGCCGTGCCATTTCTAAAGTCTTGGATCAGATTTTATTCATCAAGATGCTTTGGAGATTTAATTCTTTTATGGCAATCCCATTAAAACAGACTTTGGATTTATCAACTACTCGTGAATTATTGTCAACAGTGTTTGTGAAACAGCCACGATTGCAGGCGATGTGAGGCATTTTCTTAGGGGACGGCAAATAAAAAAAAGGGAAAAATTAAAATAGAGAAGATTTCAAATATTCATAAGATAAGACATTCACCATATTCACTATATAACCATATATAGTTATGTTGTAAGCTCTGCAAAAAGCCCCCCATATTGCATTTGGGTCCAATTTGGGGCCAGACAATCTAGGTTTGCCCAGGGTCCGCCTCAAACCTGACCAAACCCAAGTAGAACCACAGACTGCCCTGTCAAAATGCTAAAAGAAAAACATTTTTTAAAGCATCTTTAAAAACACAACTCTGAATTACCCCAATTATGCCCTAAAGTAAGGAAAATTAACCCCTTTTGCCTCATTTCACAAACACAAGTGAGTAAAAGAGCATTTTTGCTTCCAAGCTAACATTGTCTTTTTTTAAGGTTGCTGCATTTTTCTTCAAGGGTGAGACAATGAGAGAGACATACACCAAAAGGGAAGATTTATCCATCAAAGGTGAATGAATCTTGTAAGAAAAGAATTCAAATTTTTGGAAAAAAATTCAAGATTTTTCAAATTTTTGTAGAAACCTTTTATAGATAATACAAGAGTTGTGTTGATTTTTGTATTTATTTTGAAGTCATAGGATTGTGAATTTGTAATGTTTTTTTTATAATGTTGTTGTGTTCATACAGAATGGGAGAAGGTTCTAGTTCAGTTGCCCCATGTGTAGAGCTCATTTAAATTTAATGCAAAATCACCTCTTTGGCAACTTACAACAATGATTGAATAATTTCGCAGTGGCAGGGGATCTTGTTGGCAATTTAGCTAATGTAGGAATGAATATAAGAGCTTGTATAGTCAAGTGAAAGCTCACGTATGCACCATTACTAACTTAGGAATAAGAATTTGTTCAGAGCCAAATAAAAGAGTTGCCAAAGCAACAAGAATTGGATATATTTGAAAACGAAAAGATGCTGACATGGTAAGTACTAGATTTAAAGAAAAAGTGCAAGGATTTAGAAACCTCCTACTATCTTTCAGCACAACTTGTTGGCCCACATCCTTTCATGCTGGCAAGCTCTAGTACAGGAAAAAGAAAATGGTGAGATCAGAGTTGCAACAGTGGGGAGCAGTGTATGTTTCCCAACAGTAGTTCAGGTACAGCAACTTCAGGAGCAAGTAAGTGGCATCCTACAAGACTATTTAATCTGCAACTGTCTACAATTACACAAGATGCTTAGCGTTAGTCAAAGGTGCAGCTGTTAGCCCAAAGGTCTTATCTTGATATCGATTTCAGATCATTGTAATGTTGTCATTAGTAATAATAACTAAGTCTCATCATGATATTAGTAATTTCTCAATTGCTACTTCCACTGTGATGGTCATTATGATAATAGATTAAGCTTATGACATTGTGATTACCTGCTGGGTAGCTGTCTCCAACCATTTTCATTGAAAAGAGCCTCAGTAGAAAACACAGAGGATCCCTAATCAAAATTGGAATATATCATCATGATAGAAGGTTTCCTACCTCTCTTTGGTGATCACATCGTTATTTCTTGACATTGCTTAAATAAATAATATAACATTACAATTGTTTGCTTAGCTAAAATGTTCACTGTGCTGTGTGTGTCATAATGTTCTACTAACTTCAGACTTATTTCAAAATTCAAATGTCATTAGAACATGCTTAAGTCAAGTAAGACTGACTTCACTCAAGCATGGAAAATATTTCATGGGAACATTGCAAAAGTCGTGTGTAGAGGTAATCTTCTAGCAAAATGTGAATAGAAGTGAACACATGCTTACATCTCTAAGTCCTACATATCCAGACTTGACACGACAGTTTGCCTCAAATGCTTTGAAAATCTCCCACCCCCAATCTCGATAAGTTTTATTTCCAGTTGTCCTCCATAGGTACATGAGTGACTCAACCATTTCTGATCTCTGAATATTCCATGATGTACCAACCCGCATATCCTGCAATAAAATCCAGGAGTTTTTTAGCCGCTTTTACTTCAAAGGAATATTTGAAATGCCTCATAAACTCTTCAATTGTATTGTCTAAAACAGTTGAATATTTTCTATGCATTGGTTCAATTCTTGCACAAGCAATACAAAAATCCTCTTTGATACATCCTCACCTTTCCCTCTCGGAAATTATAGTTTTCTCCAGCTAACTTTGTTGGAGTAGATTGGTAGAAATTATAGCAAGTCCAAGCAAGCTGCAAAGAAATGAGACTGCATAAATGACAAGAAGAAAAAAGAAAACGCCATTTATAAAGAAAGAAAAAAAAGGATCAAATCACACCAGTATAATAAGTATAAACAATTATTGGGTATCTTCTCTCTAATCAATCATAACTGACCCAAGTTAATAAATATTGTCAACAACACAAGCGAAATTAAGAAAATATTATAAAGTTTATGCAAGAAATCTACTGATAGTATAGTCATTTATCATTTTGAAAAACTGCTAAGCAATTTTTCATCTATTGCTTGGCTGCATGCATTTGAGATTTTGTGAATGATCTTATACAGTAATTGGATGCATTTTTATTGAATGTAAATTTTTCTTAATGTTTCCTGAATTGCCTGCACATAGGTTTTGTACTCAGGTTCTACGGTATCAGTATTTATTTCCAACCAGGCCTTTCCTAACCCAGTGCATGACATGGTAAGTAGCTGATTCAGAACCAAAATAATACTGCCCTTGTGAGATGCATTTTAAAAAATGTTCAAAACACAGAACATTCAGACATGCTACCTAAACTCAAAACAAGAATATATGATAAATAATGTGATGAATTGCATCAGTTCTGAAAGATGACTAATGCAATGTTCAAGACAGAAAACAACCGAAAGGCTTAAATGACAGAAAGAGTTTACCACTAAGCAATGGGAAGGACGTTCATTCAATTACTGTTAGTTTGTGATGAAAAGAAGCGGAGATTGCAAATTTCCATTGTAAAAGCTTTTACCTAGCTGGAAACACATATTACAATGGACTTAATGCAATGAAAATAAGGTGTAAAAACGCTAACATTTCAAAGCATCAATTCTCTAGTGTGAACCTTGCCAATACAAATAAACTGCTTGCATACAGAGCAATACTGTTGAGACTCAGGAATGGCTGCTTGTCTGACGTTCATTCTGTAATATGTCATTTGAAAACCATTTGAACCACAAAAAACCTTATGTCTTGTGATGTTTGTACACATAGCATACTTTGATTTCAGTACATGCAGAAAATTATGTCAAAAATCAAGAAAGAGCTCCCTTAAGGATGGAGTCTGGACATTTCAATATTTTAAGGAGGAATAGTAAATAATGGAAAACATACAAAACATGTATATAAAGAAATTCAACAAGGGTTTAAGGATAAATAGAAGCTAGAACATTATAATTATGAAACTTCTATCAAATTTTAAGGTGGTTGATAACGACTTGCCTCAGAAAAACTTTTACTTGGAACTTACACTTGCTCCTATGCACGCATTTTGGCAATTATTCTTATATACATATATTTTAGCACATGGAAGCAAGGTGTCAAGACCAGTCACCAGATAGATTAGGAACTTGCTTGAGAACATTGAAAATATTATTTTCTAGAATCTACTAAAATGTAAGGACCATAATTCACATTCATAGTTGTCAATCTCAAAGTGATCCAGAAGATCACAGTCTTAGCGATAAGGAGCAAGAGAGCATTGCTTCGTGTGCAGAACAAATAATCATCCTACATTTTTCTCCTTCCCCTCCTAGGCCTAGCCTGGCTTTATTTTCTTGGCCATTCTTGGTGTGATCTGCATTAATAATTTTGTATCCTTGGTGTCTAGTTGATAATGTGTTTATTTGTTTTGTTTTGTTTTTTTTTCTTTTAATTTTCAAATTGGTAGTTTGGGCTCACTTCCAAGATTTCTTTCCTTTTACAAAGTGTCCATTATTTTCTTTCACTTCCTTTCCCTTGAGTCTTCTATGTGGTATGCTCTCACAAAAAAATCATTAGAGGATTTTGTGCAATGGTTGGTGGTACTTCATTGACCAATGTTCTTTCCCTGCCATCAAAGGCTATTGTCAATCACGGGGATAAGCTTGCAGGCTATGTTACCGGGTCCTTGTATCTTGGGACGGGTGTGGGTGCGGGTGTAGCCCTGAGTTTGCCCAAGGTATCTACAAGTAAAAATGCTCAAAAAGTAAAAGTTCAACAAACAAAAAACATTAAATACTTTTTAAATGCCCCCCAATGCATTATTTCACCCTAATTTACCCCTATTTGGTGTTTGCTACTTGTTAAAATCAGGATCAGATTATATATAAGTTTTAATAACAAACTGCAGAGAATGATTTAATGTAGAACAATTTATTTGCTGTATAAATATCACTGTATATGCTGCAGACAATGAATGAAGGACTGAATTAATTATGTCACCGTATTTCAATGTCTTCAACACAGACAACAATGCTATATTAATATGGGAGGGAGCCTTCCATTGTGGAGGCATCTCCACGATGGTCGTGACTTCTCATGGAGTCACGTCCATCGTGGAGGTGTCTCCACAATGGTTGGCCTTCCTAATGTGGGTGACGGCAGTCTTAACAAAGCAATGTTTAATAAAACCATTTTCTTAATATGCTTTTGTCGATTCATCATTTCACATTAATATAATATATATTTTATTTTTATCCGATAGAAGCTATAAACATCAACACTCCCTCTTAGCTAGGGAGGATAAATATCACCTCAAGGTAATATGTGAGTATAAATAATCATTTTATATTTATATCATTTTACTGATATAACGAGTATTGGTACTCAAGTATTAAGTCCATAATACATACCAAGTACTCAGAGCAATAGTCTCCAAATATCAACTCACAAGATATTCACCTAAGTGCTCAAAATGATTATTATGATTAATGGACTTCAAGTATCAAATCCATGATACTCACCCAAGTACTCAGAGTAATGGTCTCCGAATATCAAGTACATGATATTCACCAAGTACTCAATGTGGGTATAGATAATCATTTTATATTTATATCATTTTACTGATATTAAGAGTAATGGCCTTCAAGTATCAAGTCCATGATACTTACCAAGTACTCAGAGCAATAGTCTCCAAATATCAACTCACAAGATATCCACCTAAGTGCTCAAAATGATTATCATGAGTAATGGTCTCCAAGTATCAAATCCATGATACTCACCCAAGTACTCAGAGTAATGGTCTCCGAATATCAAGTCCATGATATTTACCAAGTACTCAAAATGTCTAATATAGTATGTGTACTTGTAATGAACCCTACCAATAGGCCACTAAATAAACCTTCAAAAATGCAACTCAAGATGTAGATAGAAAATTATTTTTGAGTATATGAGTTCGCTGTCCCAAAATTTCAGAATAATAGATAGCAACCAAATACCATCTAAAACACGATCAATGATGTAGGAAATTGCTCAAAATTATATGCCATTCATATATCAACAATTTGCAACAATGCCATACATATTTCAGCCAATAATATGATCATCAAACCCTAGGTTTGCAATATAGATAGACTGAAAATTACAATGCCCTTTCACTTGCAAAATCCTAGCCTTCCTTTGATACCAATAATGCCAAATGACAAACAAAGACAAGTACAATGTAAAATAGTAAAGTGCTGAAGCTATATTTTGTAATCAGCTAAAAACATACATTTCTCAAAAAATATGCCAAATGCCAAATAAGAAGTGAGGAACCTGATTGTAGATGGCTGCGATAATTTTTGCCAGTGCTGAAGATGCCAAACCCAAGCCAAAGTCACCCCAAATCTAAAAATGTACTTTCTTGCAGATTTTCGAAAATGTCTAGGAATTTTGAAAATTCTTTAAAAACGAATCATGGTATTTTGGAACTCCAAAATGCACCTATCTTTATCTCTTCGACGATAGAAATCCGATGCAAAAATACCCAGAATGATATGCTGAGTAACGAGGAAGATATGAGCAAAAAATGTGGTTCCAAAACCCTATCCTGAAATTCTGAAAACTGAATTAGACTTGTAGCTAAAACCTTTCGGATTGTTTTTTTGCTCTGCTTTTTCGGACTGCTTTTTTGGATCTGCTTTTTCGCTTTGCTTTTTCGGATCTGCTTTTTCGGATTGCTTTTTCGGATCTGCTTTTTCGCTTTGCTTTTTCAGATCTGTTTTTTTTCCTCTTGCAATCAAAAACTCAAACCCTCAGGTAAGTCTAAGGACTCCAAATAAGCTCAACTTAAAATGGCTGAATACCACTTCCAAAGTGCAACCCTTCAAAGGATATTTCACCTCCTCAATTATGCAAATCCTTAAGAAACTCTGTTCCTAAAGATCAAATGACAATCTGCAGACCAAGATGGCGCCACAAATGCTCAAAGAGAAAAGTAGTGTAAACTCAAGTCATGGGATGTCCAAATGAGAGGCCAAACACTATTTATTTACTTTTCTAAGAAGCCACTAGAACTTCTAGAAGTATCCATAAAATATTCTTATAAAATTCTTTTATAATGCACTTTTATATAAAAAGTAATTTTATAAAATAAAAAGTGCAACTCAACTCAAAATTATAACATTTTGGCCCCCATAACACATTATAATAAAAATATGATAAACACCATCTCTCCAAGAGCAAATAAGACCATCCAATCCCCAAATAATCATCAGAATGACTCTCACCAAAATCATCTGCCTGCGAGAGTCCATGATAGGCAAATCCACTGAAAAATGACATGTCACTAAAGAGGGGACATGACAGTCCGCCCCTCCTGAAATTGCTTGCCCTCAAACAATCTCAAAGCTGGGTGCTGCAAAATATCTTCTCCCTCCCATGTGGCATCCTCCTCAGGCAAATTTCTCCACTTCACCAAATACTCCCTGATGGTCCTCCTGCGGAGCTGCCTCTCTCTGTATCAATGATGTACTTGGGAACAAGAACCAACTTCCCCTCATCATCCAATGGAGGAAGAACTGCTGAAGGCACAACATGCTGACCCAACGCCTTCTTGAGGCGTGACACATGGAAAACATTGTGTACCCTACTGTCTGCTGGAAGCTCAAGCTCATATGCCATCTCTCCAATACGCCTGATAATCCTGAAAGGACCATAGTACCTAGGCTTAAGCTTCTCCGACCCACTCTTCCCAAGAGTAGACTGACTATAGGGCTGCAACATGAGATAAACCATATCACCAACCTCAAAACTCCTCTCTGTCCGCTTCTGATTTGCATACTGCTTATGCTGATTCTGTGCCCTGGCAATATTATCTCTGAGAGCATCAACAATGTCCTTGCTCTCCTGAAGCAAATCTCCAGCACGAGGAACTCTAACATCACTCATAAGTAAATCCAGAAAACTCGGTGCCTCATAACCATATAGTGCCCTGAAAGGAGTCATCGGAATACACATGTGGTATGTGGTATTGTAGCAATACTCACATAGATAAATCCACCTAACCCATGCCTTCTGCTGTCCTGCCACATAGTTCCTCAAGTAGCCTTCCACCCACTTATTTACTATCTCAATCTGCCCATCAGTCTGCGGGTGGTAACTAGTGCCAATCAATCCACCTGGATCCCAAATGTAGTCCTGAACTGTACTGCTGTCAATCAACGCAGGCTCCTGCAATATCCTCTGCAATATAACCAAGAGGAATCCATAATCAAACTGACAAATACAGCTCAACCAAACTCCAAAATCACAACTGCCACAGTCAGGAACCCACGAGACACAAACTCTCAAAACATCAGAACCCAAGTAAAGTGGACAACTCAAACTGCCAACACAGTAAATACCATCAACGCATCCCACTGGCCTATGCGGAATGTACAATCCAACTCTGCAACAATGGTGAACACTCCCGAATGGAACTGTACCAAGTATGGAGAATCCACACACTGTACAACTCTTGCAGTCAACACAACTCTGCAGATCACCGGCCACTGTCTCATAACCATAACTCCCATGCACCGCTGATGGCGAAAAGACATCACGAGATAAATAGCAAGAAATAGAACCCAAACCACATTTGCCTGCCATCAACTCCTCAACACAAGGATCAAATGCAAACTGATGTACATACCCTGCAGTATAATGTTGATAAAAAGAACCAACCTCAGTCAACAACTCACCATGCACAGGTGATACAACCCACTGCAACTGATCACCAAGTCAGGAGATGTCATAGCCAAAAGAGTAGAATCAATAACAATAACCGCTGAAGCATCACTCCCAAACTCCTGCTCTAAGTCATGTATTATCAAGCTGTCAACCGCATAACCTATCGCCATGTCATGCCCATCACAACTCTCATCCTGTGGCATCAAACCATCCCATAACTGATGACAAGCACTAAGGACCAAAGTACATTTACGTGTCATCATCTCATCAACATGGTCATCAAAGGTAAACTGGTGAGCATAGCTCACAGTGTAATGCCGATAAGATGCGCCAATCTTAGTCAATGACTCAGACTGCAATCCAGATGAAACTAACTGCAACCGATCACTAACCAAGCTAGAACTGCCTACTACCTCCGAAGACACCGCCAAGGGAGTAGTATCACTAGCAAGAACCATGGCAACTGCCGGCTCACCAACATCACACATGATCTCTGATACAACATCACCAGTCTCCATGCCATCAGTAGTAGAGACCACCACCATGTCAGGCATACCACAACAATCTGCTGCAGCACCCAACTCTAGTGGAAACGAACCCGATATGCCAATGCTAGTATCGAGGATGGATGCATCCCCATCTCCACTGTCTTTGACAATCTCGACCATGGACATCCTCAGATCACCAGAGACCACAACTTGTGATTGAACAGAATCTGGTAAAGACGGCAGTCGCTCTAACTCCATGGTTACCTCAGCCAAATGAAACTATGACTCCTCGAAAGCCAACTATGTACTTTCAAGAATCTCATAAGTCACCTCGAGCTGCTGAGTAAGTTCACTCACCTCATCTTCCTTGGTCAATAATGCATCGTACGCTGTACTGCCCCACTCCATAAGATAATCTCTGTCGGCTACCAACTGCATATAATTCTGTCTCAGAATCCGGATAGCTTCCCATAAAGAGTGGATCTCTGTCAAGGAAAGATAACTACCTCCCTGCTCATCACTAGTAGGAGAACCCCATCCATAAACTGCTAACAACTAATGAGCAACATCGAAATGTTGGCAAGCGATAGCAATGTCTCGCTCACTAACTCTCAGCTGGCTAGACACATGATGACGCTGGCTAGACTGTCTCCTACAATCCTCTTTTGACGCACTGTCCAAAGGAGTATCCTCAAGGTTACTGGTCTCTAGAGTATTACCATCCATATCCTGTGAATCAACTCCAAAGCTCATATCAACATATGGAGTATCAAAAACTGTAGCACCGCTGTACCAAAAGAAACTGCTGAGCAAACTAAGTCCTCACAACTGCCCACTGCATCCTCCTGGATGTCATCAATGCCAATATGATCCTGGGACTCATCTGTAAACACTGCCAAATATGAAAGATCATCAACACATTCCAGCAAGAATGGTCGACTGGATATATGAACAAGGCCCAACACTGGTGTATAAAAACTAATACTAATATCGGACAAACTGCTGGCACAAGAAAGGACAACACCGTGCAATCTGCTAATCAAATCCATGATAGCAGCCAAACAATCACTGCTACCAAAAAGTGATAAAGATCTCCAGTCAACTGAATCCCAAACGCCAATATAACAATCTCGAGTCCTTATCCGTAAATTAGAATCAGCTGGTAACTCAAGCAAACTCCTCACCTAAGTAATATGACTAATACCAACTAACTCCACATACCTATCTAACACTATCCCTGTATCCTGGATGTGGATGCAAGATGAATTATCAACGACCACATATGATCCATCTACCGCAGAAAGCTGAGTATCAGGTGTGCAAGATGAAACCAAACTCAACTCCACGCCATGCTCATCCCCATGTCTCTCCAAGTCCTGTAATGCCAATGGAGTATTCACCAAAAAAGCTCGAGTGTCCTCAAGCTCGCGAGAAAGCCTGTCAACTTCCTCCTCCTTCCTCCTCAAGGCATCTGAATAGTCTCCAGCAAGGCTAAGAAGATGGTCACGATCTGATAGAAGATGTAAATAACTCAACTTCATCGTTCCCATCCCTTCCCTAATCGCCTGTAAGTCAACACAAGAAGACTCTGCCTGAACTCCCTTATGTTTGCCCTGTAACTGAATCATCCGGATGTGATCCTCTATCATATCCCGCATCCTGTCATGATGAGATAATGAAGTCACAATACTATCTTCGCTCACCTTCAGCTGGTTGAACAAATCATGTGAAGTACTACCAGCCTCAACCTCATGTGACAAAGCATCCAAATGTGCCTGGTACTCCCTCTCAGCAAAGTCATGAATACTCAATGTTTGCTCATCTCTACCAGGTATCTCACCATCATGCACAACATCCTCAATCATCATCTGAACCCTCTACGCTGTAGTCACTGCTTGTCGTAACCAAACCATCCTGAGTACCTGTGACATCACCCTCTGGCGACCTGTATACAACTGTCTCAACTTGAGTATCAAGTTGACAGTTACTATCAATCTGCGTAATATCCTTCACCACTTTCTCTTGTGGCGGAGTAGAATCTGAGACCTCTGCCTGGCTGTAAGCTAGTTTCTCGAACTCCTCATGCAAGTTCCTGGTAATTGTGTCATCTGCCCTATGAGAAGATCTGCCAAATAGAAATCTAGTCAACCTATCCACCTTAGCTGGGTCGGACAACATGTCATTCATCATACGGTGTCGCTTAACCAACTGTTCAGACATGTCATGACTTATTTTCTTAAGTTCATCTCGAATGTCTAAATAACCATCCTTTTTACTGTTCCGACTCTGGATCTTCCTACTTTGTCTATCAGCTATCCAAGATCGTGTCCTCTGAGACTCTGTACTATACTTGTCCATTCTAGATAAAGTAGAGTGCTGATCACTCATACAAGACGGCTCTTACCCAACAGGATGGCAAGAAAACCGCTCTGATACCATTGTAATGACCCCTACCAATAGGCCATTAAATAAACCCTAAAAAATGCAATTCAAGATGTAGATAGAAAATTATTTTTGAGTATATGAGTTCGCTGTCCCAAAATTTCAGAATAATAGATAGCAACCAAATACCATCTAAAACACTATCAATGATGTAAGAAATTGCTCAAAACCATATGCCATTCATATGTCAACAATTTGCAACAATGCCATACATATTTCAGCCAATAATATGATCATCAAACCCTAGGTTTGCAATATAGATAGACTGAAAATTACAATGCCCTTTCACTTGCAAAATCCTAGCCTTCCTTTGATACCAATAATGCCAAATGACAAACAAAGACAAGTACAATGTAAAATAGTAAAGTGCTGAAGCTATATTTTGTACTCAGCTGAAAACATACATTTTTCAAAAAATATGCCAAATGCCAAATGAGAAGTGAGGAACCTGATTGTAGATGGCTGCGATAATTTTTGCCAGTGCTGAAGATGCCAACACCCAAGCCAAAGTCACCCCAAATCTGAAAATGTACTTTCTTGCAGATTTTCGAAAATGTCTAGGAATTTTGAAAATTCTTTAAAAATAAATCATGGTATTTTGGGACTCCAAAATGCACCTATCTTTATCTCCTCGACGATAGAAATCCGATGCAAAAATACCCAGAATGATATGCTGAGTAATGAGGAAGATATGAGCAAAAATGTGGTCTCAAAACCCTATCCTGAAATTCTGAAAACTGAATTAGACTTGTAGCTAAAACCTTTTGGATTGCTTTTTCGCTCTGCTTTTTCGGATCTGCTTTTTCAGACTGCTTTTTTGGATCTGCTTTTTCGCTTTGCTTTTTCGGATTTGCTTTTTCGGACTACTTTTTTGGATCTGCTTTTTCGCTTTGCTTTTTCGGATTTGCTTTTTCGCTTTGCTTTTTCGGATCTGCTTTTTTTCCTTTTGCAATCAAAAACTCAAACCCTCAAGTAAGTCTAAGGACTCCAAATAAGCTCAACTTGAAATGGCTGAATACCACTTCCAAAGTGCAACCCTTCAAAGGATATTTCACCTCCTCAGTTATGCAAATCTTTAAAAAACTCCGTTCCTAAAGATCAAATGACAATCTGCAGACCAAGATGGCGCCACAAATGCTCAAAGAGAAAAGTAGTGTAAACTCAAGTCATGGGATGTCCAAATGAGAGGCTAAGCACTCTATTTATTTACTTTTCTAAGAAGCCACTAGAATTTCTAGAAGTATCCATAAAATATTCTTATAAAATCCTTTTATAATGCACTTTTATATAAAAAGTAACTTTATAAAATGAAAAGTGCAACTCAACTCAAAATTATAACATTTTGACCCCACATAACACATTATAATAAAAATATGTTAAACACCATCTCTCCAAGAGCAAAGAAGACCATCCAATCCCCAAATAATCATCAGAATGACTCTCACCAAAACCATCTGCCTACGAGAGTCCATGATAGGCAAATCCACTGAAAAATGACATGTCACTAAAGAGGGGACATGACAGTGCTAGTATTACATGTGTAATAATTACCATGTAGACATGAATAAGTTATTATGAGATCGTCACCTTATAACAACTTTTACAACAAGTGGAAATCATTTGAAAGTCCTCACTTCCAATGATATACACAAGGAACACATGATTATGAAATATCATTCATAACAAAGAATGTTTTATTTGTACGATAAAAGTTACTGAGATAAATTCTCAGAAATTACAATCATACCAAGTTTACCTCTAAAGTGCTCTACCTTTATCTTTGCTAGAGCCTTGGTGAGAATGTTTGCTGATTGTTCCTCTGTACTGATATACTTTAACTCAATAACATTCTTTTCCACCATATCTCTAATATAGTGATAAGGTATCTCAATATGCTTGGACCTGTTGTGAAATACTGGGTTTAAGGAGAGCTTTATACAACTCTGATTATCACAATGAATAATGGTAGGTTTTAAAGATTCTCCAAATGAACCAAAGATAAGTTTTCTCAACCACACTGCTTCACGTGCTCCCATAGATGCAACAATGTACTCTGCTTCTGTGGAGCTTTGAGCAACTGAGGATTGTTTCCTACTAAACCAAGATATCATCGCTGAACCCAAACTGAAACAACATCTAGAGGTACTTTTCTGATCCATAGTGCTTCCGGCCCAATCTGAATCAGTAAAACTATGTAGTTGTAACTCTACATCTTTGTACCTTAGTCCAAAATTTTGTTGGCATCACTAACCGGTAAGTTCTCTACCGGTCTAAGTGTTGTCATTGTTTGGCAAAAGAGGATAGAGATTTGATCTCTATTATAGAGGCGACTCTTCACCAAGAAAGGCTGAGTAACTGGTCACTACACTAAGCATCAACAGAGAAGAATGTATCCTAGTATCAACCAAGGACCGCGCTCAATTGGTATAGATAAGTACAAACAACCACATATCCAACAATTGTCTATAACACAACCGGTAAGAATAGTGTAACCAGTAATTTGCTCCACCAAGGGCATGTACCCGGTATTTAGCATAAAAGACTCCAACCGATATATGATAAGATCCCGGTATGAATTGAGGAAGACAGAACTCAACCGATATATCATAAGACTCCGGTATGAACTGAGGAAGTCATAGTCAACTGTTTGTTCCAACCAATTCTGATTGACCAAGATTTATTGCAGTAAATCCGTGTGATTTTGAGTTGTCTTGGTGATTGGTTTGAGGCACAGGTAAAAGGAGTTAAAGCCTGAATCAATGATTTTTTGAAGCGCGACTGAAGGATTTAAAGCCGGATTCAGTGGCTTTTAATCAAGGAGTTATCTCCTATGAAGGAAAGTTGCCTGACACGCAACTATTGCTTTCTTCATAGAACTAGAGAATGTATCGGATGTCTACTCAGTGAACTAGTACTCTGCTGAGTAATGTAATCAAAAGATCTCAAGATTAGGTCATGCATTTCAGGCACAGTCAAAGCAACACAACTCTATATATTCTGATGACTGTCAAGAATAAAAGTTGCCTTCATTTTGTCGAGAAAAAGAGTGAGCTTATATGCTATAGAAGCAAATGTTAGAAAAGTATCAAGGGTTGGAGAAAATCGACAGAGTAAAAGTTGTGCAAGTTAACACAACAATAGCTGAGAGTACACTTGTGTCAGTCGGTGATAATTCTCAGAAGAGCACAAATAGAGGTCACATCTGGCTAAGGAAGAGCCTTCTGTAAAGATCTTATTTCTATTGTTTTCTAACAAACTACAATAGAAAAATTCCAGTATTTGGGTGGACTCTAACATGTCCCTTGTATCAAAATCTCTTAACCGAGTGACATCTTTCAACGTGTCTGAAGTCCCTTAACCGGGCAGGTCTTAGCAGATCTTATTGTAACAACTCCCTTGACTGGGTCGCACCTAGCAAGTGTGTTTTATCCCTTGACCGGGCAAGCTCCTAAAAGGGCGTACTTCAGAAGAGTACAAATATTGTGAGGTCTCCTCACACCGTGGTTTTCACCCTAACTGGGTTTCCACGTGATAAATCCAGTGTCACTCTGTGTTTGTTCACTTACTGTTTTGATTGCTTAGAACTGTTTGCTTTAAGTGCTGTAAGTTTACTTCACTGAATTAAAAAGGGAAAGAAAAGTTTTTTTTCTGTGCTGATTCACCCCTCCCCTCTCAGCACCCATTGGGACTGTCAATTGGTATCAGAGCCCAGTTCTGTTTTTTTCTTTGTTGCTTAACCGCACAAGAGAGAAAGCTATGATGATGAGAAAGGAAGGACCAAAGTTTTCCAAAGAAAACTTCACCTTATGGTGCAGCAGAATGAAGCTATATATGAAGATCAACGGTGACCAGTACTGGAAGCATGTTTCCCATGACTATAGTCAGCCCGCCGGTACCTTGACACCTGATGAAGAGAAAATTAAGACTGAGCACATAGTTACCATGGACATGATAGCTAGCACCTTACCTGACCACGTGTATGTTGAAATTGAACATCTTGACTTCGCCTGCAAACTGTGGAAGAAGTTGCAAACAGTCTATGGAGGAGATCCCAATGTTCAGAGAGCCAAAGTCGAAAGCCTCAGGGGAAAGTATGACGACATGAGGATGAATGATGAAGAAGATATCGAGCAATACAACAACCGAATGAAGGAAGTGATCAACTCCATCAGAAGCGTTGGAGGCAAGCTAACTGAAGAAGAGGTGGTGAGCAAAATACTAAGAATTCTCAAACCTCAGTACGCCATTAAGATCTCTGCCATTCAAGAGCTCAGATCCATGAGCAACGATCAAGTCACCCTAGACTCTTTAATCGGTAAGCTAGCTGCTTTTGGATTAAGCAACTTTGATAATAGTCTATTTGTTTAAGAAGCAGCATTTAAATCATCGGTCAATACCTCTTCCACCAAAAAGGGAAGAGAAACCGATAACTCCTCTACCGGTAAGATCGGTAACCTCATTGAGAATTTGTTCTTAGAAGAGACAGAGCAAGATGAGTTTGAAGCTCTGATTGCTAAGAGATTCCCCAGAGGGAAGGG
The DNA here is from genome assembly GCA_027943335.1 of Chamaecyparis obtusa. NCBI lineage: Eukaryota > Viridiplantae > Streptophyta > Pinopsida > Cupressales > Cupressaceae > Chamaecyparis > Chamaecyparis obtusa. The sequence goes on from BSBK01004658.1 coordinate 33,891, forward strand.
AAAGTATAAAGGGAAACTCCCCTTAAAATGCTTCTCCTACAACAAAATTGGACACATTGTTGCCCGGTGTCCTAATAATGAAAACAGAGACAAAAGAGATTGGTTCAAAGGCAAAGCAAAAGAGTGCTATCTTGCGGAGGAAGGTGTTACAGACAATGAATCTGAAGACTCAGAAGAACCGGAAATTGCATTTATTGCAATAAAAGGAGAGCCCAGCTATTAATGAAGTTGCACTCATATCCAGATCTCATCAGCATGATGATTGGATCATTGACAGTGGATGCACTCACCATATGACCGGTGATGAGTAAATTCATCAACTTGGAACTCAACGATAACGAAATAGTCACATTTGGAAACAATACCCCTTGTGCCATCAAGGGTAAGGGATCTATTGTTCTTTGCAACAATGCTATCTGTGAAGACGTATACTGGGTCGAAGGACTCGGGTACAAATTGATGAGTGTTGCACAGCTAAACAACAAAGGTTTCCAGTTGGAATTTGGTCAAGGCTCCTGCATAGTCAAAAATCAATCTGGATCTCATGTTGCAACCGATAGATAGAGCAAAGGCAATCTGTTCTACCTAGACTCAACAAAAGGAGCTTGTCTAATTGCCTCTGTCAAAGGAAAATCAAGCAAGATCAGTCTTATCTCCAAAGAAGACAATAGTTGGCTATGGCACAAGAGACTCTGCCATATAAACTTTGACAGCATTGTCAAAGTAAGCAAAAAGAAATCGGTTAGAGGACTCCCAAAAAATGCAAAACCCATGGGTGGCATTTGCAAGGATTGTCAGCTAGGAAAACTGACAGGAGCAAGCTTCAGTAGCAAGTCCTTCTCTGCTGAAAATGTCCTAGATCTTGTACACATAGACCTGTGTGGACCAATGAGGACAAAGAGCTATCATGGAGACCGGTATTTCATGTTGTTTGTAGATGATTTCTCGAGAATGATGTGGACTCTTTCTTCGAGAAAAATTAGAAGCATTTCACATGTTCAAGGTTTACAATGCTAGAGTGGAAAAGGAAACTGACAGAAGCTTGAAGTGTCTGAGGTCGGACAGAGGAGGCGAGTACACCTCTCAGGATTTCACTCACTACTGTGAGGAACATGGCACACATAGACAATTTTATGCACCTAGGACTCCTCAGCAGAAAGAAGAAACATGATGCTGATCGATTGTGCCAGAACTCTGTTGATCCAAAAGAATCTTCCTCATCACTTTTGGAGAGAAGCCATCAGCACAGCTATCTACACAATCAACCGAGTTCAAGTCAAAAAGGAAACCGGTAAGACACCTTACGAACTATGGTTTAAGCATACTCCCAGTGTAGGCTATTTCAGAATCTTTGGTAGTAAATGTTACATCAAAAGAGATGTTTTCTGGAAAGTTTGATTCCAAGAGTGATGGAACATTCTTGGGTTATTCTACCAAAAGCAAAGCCTATCGGTGTCTGAACAAAAGAACAGGCAAGATAATTGAAAGCATCAATGTAAAAATTGATGAATCATCAGAACCAAACTAGAGGACCGGACATGTCAATCATGAAAATCATTAATTTACTGATGGAGGAGATGTCTTTGAGATCAATGAAGCAACAATTGAAGAAGAGAAGACAACTCTCACTGACAGGAACCAAGAGCAAGAGATTGTGCCCGAAGCCAACAGGACACCTCAGGATGGTGAACAAGTGGATGCTCAGATCCCTGACGAAGATGTTGCTCAACAAGATGAACCGGACTAGGAACAGAGGACGGCTCTTTCGCGGTATGTCACATATCACTCTACTGACAATATAAATGGTGACAAACATGGGAACATCCTGACCAGGAAGAAGGCCAAAGAGAACGTCTGTCTTCACTCATGTGTTGAGCCAAAAACCACCAAAGAAGCCCTTGAAGATGAAAATTGGGTCAAGGCCATGGATGAAGAAATCGAACAAATAGAAAAGAACGACACATGGGAACTGGTGTCAAGACCTCATGACAAAAATGTCATTAGGACCAAATGGGTGTACAGAAACAAATTGAATGAGGATGGCAAGGTCATCAGAAATAAAGCAAGGCTGGTTTGCAAAGGCTATGCTCAAGAAGCTAGTCTAGACTATGGAGAAATTTTTGCACCAATAGCTAGACTAGAAGGGGTGAGAATTCTTCTGGCCCATGCAACTCACAAAGGCTTTAAAGTGTACTAGATGGATGTGAAGTTTGCATTCCTCAATGGAATACTAGAAGAAGTCTACATTGAGCAACCAGAAGGGTTTACCTCTGCTCAAAAGACTGATATGGTTTGCAAACTCAAAAAGGCTTTTTATGGGCTCAAGCAGGCCCCAAGGGCTTGGTATGAAAGGCTGCATTCATATCTTCTGACTATTGGATTCATTAGAACCGGTGACAACAACAATATGTATCTTAAAACCGGAAATGATGGAAATCTAATTGCTGAAATCTTTGTCGATGACATCATCTTTGGAGGAGATGACAAAATGAGCAAAGCATTTGCTGAAGAAATGAAGAAATTTTTTTAGATGTCTATGATAGGGCCCATAAATTTTTTTATTGGACTACATGTACATCAGCTAAAGGAAGGCATCTTCATCTCTCAGTCCAAGTACATAAAAGAAATTCTCAAGACTTTTGGACTAGAAGAATCCAAACCGGTTGGAACTCCAATGATAACTAATCTTAAGTTATCAAAGGAGGATGATGCCAAAGAAGTAAATTAAACAATGTATCGGTCTATGATAGGAAAATTGCAGTATGCTGTTCACAGCAGATTGGACATTGCTCATGCAGTTGGCATAGTCACAAGATTCTCTACTAATCCCAAAGAAACATATCTGATCGCAGTAAAAAGAATCTTCAGATATCTAAAGGGAATCGAGGAATATGGCTTATGGTTTCAACATAAGGGTGGATTCCAAATTAAAGTCTACACAGATGCAGACTGGGTTGGCAACGTGGATGATAGAAAGAGCACAATGGATGATAGAAAGAGCACAAGTGGTGGTGCATTCTTTCTGGGTGAAAGAATAGTATTATGGACAAGTAAGAAGCAGAATTGCATTTCTGAATCCACTGCTGAAGTTGAATATGTTGCTGCTGCAATAAACTGCACATAGGTGATCTGGATCAAACAATTGTTGGAAGGTATTCAAGAATAGGTACTTGAACCGATAGAAATTCACTGTGACAGTACCAGTGCCATAAACATATCCAAAAATCCTGTTATGCACTCCAAGACTAAGCATATTGCCATCAAGTATCACTACTTGAGGGAACTTGTACAGAATAAAGTGAAATTGGAGTATGTGTCCACCAAAGAACAGATTGCTGATATATTTACAAAGCCATTACGAAAGAGTACTTTTGAGTATCTCAGAGGTAGACTGGGGGTTGTACCCCTCTCCGATCATCAGTAATTATCAACAGGAAGTCATCAGTTCATTATGATTCAAAAGGTTACATCTTATCTTTTATGAACTGATGAAAGCGACTGCTGCTCGCAGGGGGAGCAGAGTATGCAAATCTTCCTGATTAAGCCTTTTGGCATTCTATTGTCAAAAAAGGGGGAGAATAGAATATGATTATCTATCATATTTTTGCCATCAATGCCAAAGGGGGAGATTGTTGGCATCACTAACCGGTAAGTTCTCTATCAGTCTAAGTGTTGTCATTGTTTGGCAAAAGAGGATAGAGATTTGATCTCTATTATAGAGGGGACTCTTCACCAAGAAAGGCTGAGTAACCGATCACTACACTAAGCATCAACAGAGAAGAGTGTATCCTAGTATCAACCAAGGACTGCCCTCAACCGGTATAGACAAGTACAAACAACCGCATATCCAACAATTGTCTATAACACAACCGGTAATCTGCTCCACCAAGGGCATGTACTCGGTATTTAGCATAAAAGACTCCAACCGATATATGATAAGACCCCGGTATGAATCGAGGAAGACAAAACTCAATCGATATATCAGAAGACTTCGGTATGAACCGAGGAAGTCATAGTCAATTGTCTGTTCCAACCAACTTTGATTGGCCGGGATTTATTGCAGTAAATCCGTGTGATCTTGAGTTGTCTTGGTGATCGGTTTGAGGCACAGGTAGAAGGAGTTAAAGCCCGAATCAATGGTTTCTTGAAGTGGGACTGAAGGATTTAAAGTCGGATTCAGTGGCTTTTAATCGAGGAGTTATCTCCTATGAAGGAAAGTTGCCTGACACGCAACTATTGCTTTCTTCATAGAACTAGAGAATGTATCGGATGTCTACTCAGCGAACCAGTACTCTGCTGAGTAATGTAATCAAAGGATCTCAAGATTAGGTCGTGCATTTCAGGCGCAATCAAAGCAACACAACTCTATATATTCTTACAACTGTCAAGAATAAAAGTTGCCTTCATTCTGCCGAAAAAAAGAGTGAGCCTATATGCTATAGAAGCAAAGGTTAGAAAAGTATCAAGGGTTGGAGAAAATTGACAGAGTAAAAGTTGTGCAAGTTAGCACAACAATAGCTAAGAGTACACCTGTGTCAATCGGTGATAATTCTCAGAAGAGCACAAATAGAGATCACATCTGGCTAAGGAAGAGCCTTCTGTAAAGTTCTTATTTCTATTGTTTTCTAGCAAACTACAATAGACAAATCCTAGTATTTGGGTGGACTCTAACATGTCCCTTGTATCAAAATCCCTTAACGGGGTGACATCTTTCACGTTGTCTGAAGTCCCTTAACCGGGCAGGTCTTGGCAGATCTTACTGTAGCAAATCCCTTGACTGGGTTGCACCTAGCAAGTGCGTTTTATCTCTTGACCGGGAAAGCTCCTAACAGGGCGTACTTCAGAAGAGTACAAATATTGTGAGGTCTTCTCACATCGTGGTTTTCACCCTAACCGGGTTTCCACATGATAAATCCGGTGTCACTCTGTATTTGTTCACTTACTGTTTTGATTGTTTAGAACCGTTTTCTTTAAGTGCTGTAAGTTTACTTTACTGAATTAACATGTCCCCTCTCAGCACCCATTGGGACTGTTAGATTTATTGTTCCTCGAAGATACCTTAGTATGTGCTTAGCTGCTACCATAAGAATTTGTTTTGGTTCAGACATGAATTGACTGAGAGCATTAACTGCATAACAAATATCCGGTCTGGTATTTACTAAGTACATCAGAGATCCAGTAATCTATCTGTAAAGAGAGAAATCTGTAGGTTCTGAACTTGACGCTTCTTCTTTTAATTTAAGTAGATTTGCTTCCATAGGAGTGGACACGGGCTTACAATCCATCATTCCAAATCTTTTTAGAATGTCTAAAGTGTATTTTCCTTGATTTAGAAGAATCTCATTAGCATGTTGCCAAACTTCTAAGCCTAGGAAGTAATGTAGTAGCCCTAAATGTTTCATCTCAAATTCAGCTGCAAGATCTTCTTACATTTATTAATTAGATAATCTTCACCTGTTATTAACAAATCATCTACATAAAGTATTAAAATCAACATATCTCCTTTTTCCACCTTAAAGTAGATGTTAGGGTCAGCATCATTTTTAGAGAAGCCGAGTTTAGATAAATAGTGATTTATTCGTTCATACCATGCTCGAGGTGCTTGCTTAAGTCCGTATAATGCCTTCTTTAGTTTACAGACATGAGTTTGTTGATTGTGTACTATGAATCCTTCTGGTTCTAGATATACTTCCTCCTCAATCGCACCATTTAGAAAAGCTGTCTTTACATCCATCTGATGGATCTTCCAACCTTTGGCAGTAGCAATGGCAATAACTATTCTTACTGAGGTATATCTTGCAACTGGAGCAAAGGTCTCTTCATAGTCAATGCCTTCCTTTTGAGAGAAACCTCTTGCAACAAATCTTGCCTTGTATTTATTAATACTTCTGTCTGCAACATGTTTAATTTTGAATAACCACCTGGAGGAGACAACTGATTTATTTTTAGGTCTAGGTACAATATCCCATACATCATTTTGTAAGATAGAATTGTATTCTTCTGTCATGGCATTCTTCCAATTTTGATGTTGAAGAGCTTCTTTTGGGTTAGAGGGTTCTGAGTTTAGAAGCTTACTCATAAGTGCGACATAACTGGAGAGTTTATGAGGTCTTTTGTTTTCCCTGATGGTCCCGTCTGGAGCAGCATATCTCTCACCTTCTTCAATAACTTTTCTAGCCCAAAAAGGTCTCTTCTTTCCTACTTCAATTTCATTAGGAGTATCTAATGGTTCATTATCTACAACTTCTTGGTTCTCCCTCTGAATCTCAGGATTATGATCTTCTAGAGAATCATTATAGTCTTCCTTGGACGTGTTGAGTGCAGTATCCTTTTCAAATATTACATCTCTACTTAGCTCAATATTTCTTTGTCCTGGAATGTAAATTCTGTAGGCTTTGGAATTTTCACTATATCCCACAAAGATACCTTTCTTTCCTGAAGGTTCTAATTTATTTCTTTTCTCTTTAGGAATATGAATGTAGACAGGACACCCAAAAGTTCTTAAGTGACTGATATTAGGTTTACTACCTGAGAATGCTTCTTCTGGGGTTTTATTTTTAAGGTGGGAGTGAGGGCATCTATTTTGAACATATACAACAGTATTAGAGGCTTCAGCCCAAAGATGAAATCTAGGTTTTGATCATGCATCATTGCTTTAGCAGCTTCTACTATTGTCCTATTCTTTCTCTCTGCAACTCCATTCTGTTGTGGGTTGTATGGAATAGTGAACTCCCTCTTGATCCCAACATGTTTACAGAAACTTTGGAATATTTCTGAAGTGTATTCTTTACCATTGTCCGTTCTTAATATTTTAATACTCTTACCTGATAGATTTTCCACTAGAGCCTTGAACTCTTTGAATTTTAAGAGGATTTCTTTTGACTCCTTACATTTTAGAAAATATATTTAGGTCTTCCTAGAGTAATCATCTATAAAGATGACATAATACAAATATCCTCCAATAGAGGGAACAAACATAGGGCCACATAGATCAGAGTGAATAAGCTCTAAAACATTCTTAGTTTTACTTTCACTATGATGAAAAGTACTTTTAGTATTCTTTCCTAGTGCACAACCTTTACAAGCTCCAATATGTTCGGATCTTAGTTTCGGTAGCCCTATAACCATCTTCTCTAAAGAGGTTAAACCATGGAAATGAAAATGTCCTAGTCTCCTATGCCATAATTCACTTTCATTTGTTGTAAGAATTAGGGTTTGATTTGAAGGAATACATAATTTATAGAGAGTCCCATCTCTAACTCCAATAGTGTGAGGATTTTTTATGTTTGAGTTCATAGGCCAAGCTAAAATCTTCCCATCCATGAAGGTGATTCTGTACCCCTTGTCTTCTAGTGCTGAAATTGAAACTAAGTTTCTTCTTATGCTAGGTACAAACAGAACACCAGTAAGTTGTATAGATATTCCAGATTCAAGATATATGGTGCAGGTCCCAATTCCCATAACTAGATAGGTAGTATCATCTCCAATTGTAACTTCTTGTGTAGAACATTCTTCTAAGGAGTCTAAATGCTCTTTGAATTCAATGATATGTCGAGAGGCTCCACTATCAACAACCCAGGTACTTTGATTGTTTGAAACTTGACTTGATAGAGCAGAGTAGAAGAGAAGTCTTTTTGAATTCATATTCTCCTTTGTATTACTTACTTGGGCAAAAGATGCTTGTACTTTATTTCTTTCAGGACACTTTTGGGCAAGGTGACCAAATTTGTCATATCTATAACATTGTATTTTTGATAGGTCTCTATGTCTGAATGTTTGCTTTTTATTTGATTCATTTCCTCTTTTCCTTTTAAAGTTAGTCTTCTTTTTCTTTTTGTGTACTTCTGTATTGAGTACTTGAGAGACTTCTTTTGAAGTATTTGTATTGATCCCTCTGACTGATAATCGAGACTCTTCTTGAATACAGTCTGATTTCAATTGATCAAATTTAGGAATTTTGGTTCGAGCACTTATTCCTTGAATGAAGGATTCCCATGAAAAGGGTAGTCCGTTAAGTGCAATCATTGTTAATTCCTTACTATCAAAAGAGTGACCAATTGTGGAGAGTTGATTTCTCAAATCTGTAATTCTCATGAAGTAGGATGATATGGTTTCTCCTTGTTTCATCTTTATTTGATGGAGTTGACTCTTAAGGGTAAGTGCTCTGCTTGTGTTGTTAATTTCATACATATCTTTTAGTGCATTAAACATCTCATATGCGGTTTCCAATTTTATGATTATCGGCACTATATGATCTTTAACTCCATCTACTAACAATTTCATTGCCTTGGTATTGTCCTTATCCCATTTAATTTGTTCATCCAGTTAATTCAGTCTTGAGTTTTTCCAATGTAGATGTTAAATCATGCTCTTTTAATGTGAGCATCATTCGTAATTTCCACGCCACATAGTTTGACGCTCCTTCAAGACGATCTTCTAACCTCATTCCATTCACCATTTTGAATGTGTTATATATATATATATATATATATATATATATATTATCTAATGAGTCTATATATAAATCTGATCTGGATCTTTGTATGCCTGCTCTGATACCATGTTAAAATCAGGATCAGATTATATATAAGTTTTAATAACAAACTGCAGAGAATGATTTAATGTAGAACAATTTATTTGCTGTATAAATATCAGTGTATATGCCGCAGACAATGAATGAAGGACTGAATTAATTATGTCACCATATTTCAATATCTTTAACATAGACAACAATGCTATATTAATATGGGAGGGAGCCTTCCATTGTGGAGGCATATCCACAATGGTCGTGACTCCTCATGGAGTCACGTCCATCGTGGAGGTGTCTCCACAATGGTCGGCCTTCCTAATGTGGGCGACGACAGTCTTAACAAACCAATGTTTAATAAAACCGTTTTTATTAATATGCTTTTGTCGATTCATCATTTCACATTAATATAATATATATTTTATTTTTATCCGACAGAAGCTATAAACATCAACACTACTCATTTCACAAATGCAAAACATCAAGAACAATTTTTTTCCTCCAAGTTTCCATTGTTGGGTTTTGAAGGTTGCTTCATTTTTTCTACAGCTGAATGAGAAGTAAGACGCACACCAAAAGCTCAGGAATCATTGGACAAGGAAGATTTAGCCATCAAAGGTGAGTAAATCTTTCATTTTTTGCAAGATTTCTCAAGTTTTTTTTAATTTAGTAAGTTTTGGTTTTTTTAAATATTTCTATTCATAATAAGAGGTTATATATAAAGACAATTTTTTCCAATAATGTTTTCCATTTTAAGTTCATACATAATGTTTGGAATTGGAAGTTCTAGCTCAATTGCCCAGGACTGAAATGAAGTCCTTTTTGTTGATGTTTTGTAGCTTCTGTTGGATAATATATATTATTATTATGTGAGATATATATCTATATATATATATATCTATATATTTATATATATATCCAAAATACTATTAGGAGAAATTAATATAATAATGATTCAAAGATATTATATATATATAGATATATATACATAATCAATTGTCATTATATTAAACTCATAATAATGAATAGTCATGTCCCATGAAGGGACATGTCTCTCCTAGCCTCATTCTCAATATAAATGAAAGAGAGATTGCTGTATTTGAAAAACACATAAACTACAGACAATTCTATTACATTTGCAGCATTCATAAACTTTAACATGATATTAGAGCCACGTTCAGTCTTAGGGATCTTTCTAGTGCTAAGAGGTTCCGATGTTGAAAAACATTAGTGGAGGCTAAACCAGAATATGCTTGACAATCTGAATAATTGGCCTCCTAGCAATTGGTATCCGCATTGTAAATCCCGGATACTAATCGATATATGAATTAAGTATGTACGGTGAATTCTTTGATACATAAATATGTTTGGATGATGCTATGATCAAGATTATCAAGATAGAGATCAGAATATTGTAGTGCGCACAACTGGACTTGCCTCTGTTTGCCCGATTTCTTATTGTTAAAGGATCTTTGATGAAAGTATGTTGTCGAAGGTCAGATATGTGTACGTGATCTCTATATGTCACCGTACTCCGAATGGTGAATGATACGAAATCAGAAGGTATCACCATGAGTAATATCGTTGAGTGTCTTCGATGATATTTGCGACCAAGTGATATCGTTGTCTGCAAGTCGGTGCCATGAGCGAATAAGGATGGAAATTGTTGTACATTGTACTGCTGGCGTGTTCCTATATAGCTTCTTGCTTTTTTGTTAATTTTTTGGCCATGTGGATCAAAGAGGAGGCGTAAAAGATGGTAGAAAAGATGTCGTGGTGAAGACACTGTCGTAGTGAAGATACACTGTCGCGGAAGCAGGGAAAAGTTTGTGGAGTTTTGAATCCGCATTGGAAAGATAAAATCCATCGAGCGGAGTTCGCAAGAGGGTTGCATAGGACCCATGTGGACGATGAGGGTTGGGCCAAATCTACCCCGTGATGTCGCCCTTTGCTGGAAACACTAGCTTGAGTGTTTTGACTGCGTGTGTCTCTGCCTTTGCCACGTGACTGTAACAAATGGCCGTTGATGGTTAAGGAAGAAGTGGTTATGGAATTGTTGTCCTCAATTTTGACATCACAAAATTGTGGCAACCCTACGCAATTTTTCTTGTCAATTCGTAGAAGTATCCTCTATGATTTGAACGTTTTGGATGATGTGTTATAAGGACAATTCGTCATCCCTGAGAAGCTCTTTGTAACACACGTTTCATGCGTTCTTTAAGTCTTTCCCTTTGTTTTTAATCTTGATTTTCCCTTGAGTCGATAGCTCTTTTAAATATGCTCATTTCGAGCTAACTTAGGCGTCAAACAGAGTTGTATAACTCGAGTTATGATCCAAAAGGTGGGGTTTTTCAGGCTGATTGCATATTCTTTAAAAATCCTTAAAAGGTGGGGTTTTCAAAGTCAATTGCACGTGTTCGAATTATATTTAATATATTAAATGGATTTTAAAGTTCATTTTCAAATTTCAACTCATTCCGAGTTGATTTGACTATAGTTTTTAATGTTTTCGTCAAATTAGCTTTTAAATAATCTAATTTCATGTTACTTTATTAAAACACTATAGTTATATATTAAATTAATTCAAAATTAAAGACTTAAGTATTAAAGGTGTGGTTTTTATTCTTCATTGCATATCATCAATGTGCAAAACACTTTTTAATACTCACCTCTAAGTCTTTTTCATATTAAATACGTTGTTTTTAATAGTGACTGCATGTATATTCTATCTATTTTGAACATATGCAGTTGAACCTCTAAAGAGCGTATTTAATCCTTACGAGTGTTGTTTTTATATGCGAATGCATATTAAAAACAACGTATTTAAAAATTCTCCGGGTGGCTTTTTCTCCATAAAAGTCATATTTTAAAAGATATGTAAATGCACTTAAAAGGTATGTAAAAGGTGTTGAATTATGAAGCCTTTACATATGTTTTAAATACATGTAAACTCATTCCAAAAGTGCATATTCACTTCTTTATTCACTATCTTTCCTTATGGTGTCGAATTTTAAGAGCATTGCATATTTTAAAACATGTGCAAGGGCATTCTTAATTCAGCGTTTTTAATATCTTCCTCATGACGTTGATTTTAAAGTGGATTACATATGCTTAAAAAAAAAGTGCAATAGCTTTTGAAAACGACGTTTTTAAACTCTCCTCTTGGGCGTCGAATTTCAAGAGCTTTGCATATGTATTTTAAAACATATGTGAAGGCATTTTTGATACTTTCCTCGTGACGTCGAATTTGGAGGGCTTTGCATACACTTTTTTTTTTGTGCAAATGTATGTTTTAAACTGCGTTTTTAATACTCCCTTCTAGGCGTTGATTTTGGGAGTGGATGCATATGTTAAAATGATGTGCAAAGATCATTTCAAACAACGTTTTTAATGTTGTGCTTTGGACGTTGATTTTGGAGGGCTTCGCGTATGTGCTTTAGCATCTACAAAGCATGTTTTTGGCTGCTTTTCTTCTAGGCGTCGATTTTTATGAGCATTGCATATGCTGTTTGTAATACACAGCATATGTATTGTGATCAAAACAGTTCGTTCTTGGCCATTTTTCCTTCAAATCGCTTCATGGAAGAAGGATTTGAGTGTATTTAATTAATTTCTCAGTCCAAGAACTGATTTTGATGAGTTATTTATTCTTTTTATTGATTTATTTTCTTGTTTTGATTGAAATTTATGCCCTAGATGCCGTTTTTCTTCCTCACTACATATACAAAAGAAATAGTCAATACAGTTGCTATTTCTTGGCATTTTATTTCTCATTCCTTCCCACTTGGCTGTATATGCATGTTGACTATCCAAAATTGAAGGAAAAAGGCTAGGAAAGAGATTTATATATAGTTTTTAAATCCCATCTTTCCTAAATCCGAAAATCCATTGATTCATTTCAAAGTTTGCCCAAGATTTCTTCTTGAGGATTGAGGTAAAGGCTTTTTCCTATTTTCTTCCCAAGATATCTTGTTTACATGTAAACTTTCATTTTTAGATTTACATGTGTTTGAATTTGTGTTCCTTCTATCTTCCGTCTTCATTTCTCCAAGTTGCATATGCAAGTGCTTCATCTTGCTTGCATATGCAGTCGGAATTAAAAACCCCATTCTTGAATGAAATTGTCAAGGAAAGAAAGCTCACTTTGCAACATGCTTTTGCATCCAAAGAGCCCATTTTCATGCTTATATGCACTCCATCCACACTTGCTATATCGCTGCCACATGACTTGAAATTCATGATGGTGGTTGCTTTCACATTTGCTTATGATGAAAACATAACAATTCATTTTAAGTAGACGTCATATCCACTCATTTCCATGCATGTTTCCTTTCATAATTCTTGCTGTCCACACATGCAATCACCTCCAAGAAACCCATTTTTGGGTCTTCCTTATCATTTTTTGAGCTAAAATCCATTCACCTCTTCACTGTCATAAAGTTTTCCAGCCATATTCCGTGTTCAGTCTTCCAAAATCCATACTTGTGCATCCAAAAAGTGCAGTGGATCCATCACTTGAAGATATTCTTACCTTGTGGAATCTTCATGTCACAGCTACTCAGGCATATCATATTGCTTTGTCAGGAGAATCTCAAGCCAACACCAGAAAAGGAAGAAGAAAAGGCCCGAAGGATTGAAAAGGAGAATCAAGAAAGTTTGAAATGTGAGAGGCAAAACTAAAAAGAATGATCTAAGATGGTGTTGCCTTCCTATGCTTACTATCCAGTTGTGCAACCAGACTTGGATATAAATGTAAGGCATGAAGATATCATTTTAGACTTAGGGGCTTTCATTTGGAATCAAAGAGAAGACGACACACACTATTCAGTTGCTCGGGCCATATTGGAGGAAGAGGAGGAAGTTGGTATTGAATTTGAAAGAGAAAGACAAAGAATTGAAAGGAGGCTTAGAGAAAGATTGGAACGTGAGCAAAAAGAAAGGATACAAAGAGAAAGGGAAGCCTATAGGAGAGCTCAAAGGCCACCCTTAAGAGAAATTCAACTTCGAGGGAATCAAATGAATCAAAATTAGAGCACAAGCTGAATAAGAAGATTGGATCTTTCTCCTCAGAAAGGTTTGAAAGACTACAGTCAGAAAGAATTTTTTCAAGGCAAAGATGGAAAAAAACAAATGTGCTTCTCAAGAGACAACCAAAGATGCAGGTTCTTGTTCCAGATCAAGATGCTTCCACCAAACTAGAGCATATCAACCATCACGCATCTTATAGCAGCATGGAGACAAACGAATGATGATGTAATAGGTGTCGTGTCTTGTCAGGCACTTAGAATATTTTCATCATGTCTTTGTAATTTATATTTAAAATATGTAATTGCATGTGATAGTATCATGTGCAAAGTTGTAACATGTAATCAAGTTGCAACATGTAATCAAGTTGCAAGTGCATTAGGCATGCAATTTTGAAAAAGTCAAAATTAGTTAGTTAGTTAGTTAGGGAATAAGTCAAGGTGGTTAAGGATTTTCCTCTTTTCTCTCCACCTTTCTCTCTCCTCTTTTCCTATATAAAGGAGGGAGCTCATTGTAAATAATCATCTTTTGACAAGGCAAGTTATTTGATGACATTTTCTTGAGTTGATTGTGAGTTTTAATGCTTTGATTCAAGAGGGATTTGGATTCAATTGTGTAGACTTTGAGCTGCCCATTGCATTCAGAGCCAATTTGAACTTTGAAGACTTTGTGCTGCAGAAGGACAAATTGTGATAGATAGTAGTGGCTGCAATTACTTAGATCTGGAGACTTTGGGCTTCAGTTGTAAGTGTTCTTATTAAATTTGAGAGTATCCAGTAAGAGACTTTGTGCCTTACTGGTTATTCTGCTTGAATCCGCACAAGACAAGCGCAGGAGACTTTCGGTTTCTGTTTTTGTTTCACAAAATATAAAAAGAAAGCTGCTGCCCCTGGTATTGTTCTTATGTCAATTCCAAGGTCACCAATATTATCGTAGCAATAAGACACTTTTTGTTAAGTTAGAAAGTAGTAGTTGTACGCAAATCATTCCTGAAAAAAGAGGCATTGATTGAGAGAACCACCCTTTTTGTAATTTCAGTTAAGTTCCTATTGAAGCCACCTATGGTAAGAAGGGAACCTCCCCTATTGCTGAGAGGAGAGAGAAATCTCATGAGACGTTGCTTAGAGTTACAATTTTGTAAGGTGTAGTCTTAGTGGCTTACAAAATTTTTAGCCAACAGGAATATGGGGAAAATCCATTTGCTAAATCTGGAGCTAATGAAGAGGTGAACTTTTTGATTAATGACACTGATGATGGAAATGCAAAGGGCACAAATTCATTGGATTCAAAGCCAAAGTGGACATGAAGCAAGTGTATCTGTACAAATGTTAGGGAAGTTCAATAGAGTAATTTTAAACGCAACATATTTGCATTTTGATCAGAACAACCAATTTTTGATACAAAAATACCCTATCAGACATCCCAAGTTATAGATAATGGAACCCTTAATGTTTTGGACATTGTCGCTCCTCAACTACAAGGAACAACTTGTCTGAAACTGAGTCATTTTACTAGTACAACAATGGGAATTTTGGAGGACGATAATTGATTGGAGTAATATTGCTGACAAATAACTTATATATAGATGTTTTCTGATTTGTTGCATATGGACCCTCATTGGAGCAACTTGTATCAATGATGTTGATACACAAATAAAGTATTTATTATCCTTGAATATTACATTTATTTACTCATTGTAGTCTCTCTCTCTCTCTTATTTGTATTTCTATATGTACTATAAGAGCTATTTGCCATGATCTTTTACGGGGATGCTCTTGCGGGAAAAAGAAGATTGATATCAGATTCAAAGGGAGTTTGACAGTTTATCATAAGCAATCTTGGATGAAAAGATCAACAGATTGATATCTTCTTAATGAGTTCTATATGAGAGAAGTTCGAGGTGAAATCCCTTTTTTCCACCCTCTGCGCTGAGGCATGGTGGATGTCATGTGTGTGACTCCATGTTTTTGATGGGCCTTCCCCCTGTGTACATCATGAGGACGTGACGACTTCAAAATGACTATCACTTGTATTTGTTAAAGTTATTGGAAGGTGACGATCTTACAATAACTTAATCTTTAATTTTGATGATATCTTATGATGTCTAAAAAAATCATGATAAATTAATCTTGCACGGTGGATTAATTTCCTTAAACAGACCATGAATATCTTGCATGGTGGATTAGTTTCCTTAAATAGACCATGAATATTATGTTCCTATGGTAAGTATTATTGAGGATACGTGTGCACATACCTTATGAACATTTTTGAGTATTTGGTGAATATCATGCGATGATATCACGAGATGATATCTAATGGTGAGTATCTTTTGATCAAGGATATCCTTAAACATGCCATTCTTGATATTACACTGAGGTAATATTATATCCTGTGTTTATCCTCCCTAGCTAAGAGGGAGTGTTGATGTTTTGTAGCTTCTGTCGAATAAATACTATGAGACTAAACTATTGAAGATATATATATATATATATATATATATATATATATATATATATTTTATTATCTGAGATATTATATATATATATATATATCTAAAATACTATTAGGAGAAATTAAAATAATAATGATTCAAAGATATTATATATATATACATAATCAATTGTCATTATATTAAACTCATAATAATGAATAGTCATGTCCCACGAAGGGACATGTCTTTCCTAGCCTCATTCTCAATATAAATGAAAGAGAGATTGCTGCATTTGAAAAAAACATAAAATACAGGTAGTGTTATTACATTTGCAGCATTCATAAACTTTAACACTTCTATAATTGATGCAATGTTGCCTCTTTGGTGATACACAATAATGATTAAATAAATGTCTTCTGGTGGGAGTTTTCTTTAGCGGTGTAACCATTGCAACATAGAGTATACAATCTAATATTTTTGAGTGAAATCTCAATTATGTGTCATCCCTTCACAAGGAATAAATGCTTGTCAGAAGCCAAATAAAAAAGGGTTGCCACATGACATAATAATCTCTTATATTAAAGAGCAAGAGGATGCTGACATGGGAAGTAACAAATCAAAGAGAAGAAATGTCCTAGTGGCTTAACACAACTAGCCGGCCTACGTCATTTCATGGCAATGGTGTTGGCATTATGCTTAGTTATCATCATTGGCAAACATCATTGTCATCATTGGCAAACACACCAGTCTTTAAGTTTGAGCAACAGTGGTGAAATGGTATTTGTCCTAGTCGACAACCATCAAAGTTGCTAAGTAACCAGTGTACCTACACCGGTCACAATAATACTGGTCTTGGCCAACCGGTCTAGTAGAAACCACAGGAGGCAGATGACTCAACTGATTGCACACCAGTTCCTGCTCAAAAGTATCAGATCTACTGGTATGTGCTTTTACAATCCGATCCGGTTTTTGCGGAGCGTTTTGGGATGAACTGGAGTTTTGTAGGCAAGTGTTTTGGGATGAACTAGAGTTCTGTATGCGAGATTTTTGGCTTGAACTAGAGTTTTGCATGTGAGATTTTGGAATGCTTTCCAGAACTGCGAAGTTTTTGAGGAGTTACAGCTTGGCGCCACAATTTCGTGTGGTAATGTGCAGATCATTATATGTATGGGTCATCGAGCATTAGCTACATGTGGTTTGAGAAATCAAGTGCAGAGAGATAAAGCAAAGTAGAAGACGTGAGTCTTTTGAGAAGGGTTATAGTCACCAGGAGTGAAAGACAGAGATTGAACAACCGAGCAGAGCGAGGAGTAGAACAAGTATGATCTGATCGACAAATTAAGTGTCTACAAAAGATCATTTTTCTTATTGTGTAAAGCTCATAAAAATCCCTTTATCATGGTGAACCCTAATAGGTTCCATTGTATAAATCCCTTCATCGGGTAACATCTTGATTGATGTTCTTAAGTCCTCTTGCGAGGCAACTCCTAACAGGGTCAAGATCTTAATCAATCTATATCAAATCCCTTCACAGGGTAGCACTCTAACAAGTGCTTTTGTAAGCCTTTAACAGGGCAGCTTTATTATTGCAGTAGTGAATATTGTGGGTTTTGTCCCACTGTGGTTTTCTTCTTCTATGTAATGAACCCAAGTTTGTAATGAACCTTTTGCTGGATTGAATTTACAAATTGCTTCAGATTAAGTTAAGTCTAACAAATCTATACTATTATCTTTATCCTAGATTATTTTATAACACTTATAATAGCCTTAATATTAATTATATGAAATATCATACTATTAATTCATTGACATGATTGCTCGGTTAAATTTATTCCTAGCCCATATTAGACGGTAGAATTACTGTCCTAGGGATGGAAACACCCTATCGCAGGACCCCAATACGGCCTTGCCTACGATGGTTGAATTACTCCTATCCACGACAAACTCCCAGTCAATATAGATTAAGGAATAGATGAAACAAGCAAGCGTGTCAATTGCTGTTCAATAAATAATTAAGTGAATTCTCAGTAGAAGGTCTTATTCAGTTTGAGATTAAAGTTCTTCTAATTTGCAGTCTCTAGAAATGATTTGTATACCTCTTTTAAATAATTATATACAACTGTAATGCTTAAATAATTACAGAGGAAAGAAACAACTTACTTCTTATAGATGATTGCTATTGATATTACAAAGAAATCCTACTCGATTAATGTACCAGCACCAGCGATGTACACTGACTGGTATTTTATCTTCTGTTCTCCCTGCGGACAGATGTATCCACGCTAATATATTTTGCAATGCTTAAAAGTGCAAGTGCTATGTATGAGCAGACCCCAATGGTTTTGTATATATCTTAATCGACTCCCCTCTCTGCAATATTTATATGTGCAGACGCACCGTTTCGCTGCTAGCAGACGCACCGTTTCATTGTTAGCAGACGCACCTTTCATTATTAATATTATCGCATTCATTCACGTTAACATTAATATCGATTGTATCAATATGTTAATATTGCTTGGAATAGTTTAGCGGCGCTGTCTGAAAAGGAATGCCGTGAATGTATTTGTTAATACGACAAAGATGTGAAGTTTTAAGTTAATAATAGTTTTAAGGGAAATCACATACCTATTGCCGGCTGCACGTATTAATAATATTTTGATATTATTATTATTAAAAATTAGAAATATTAATTATTATGATCATTAAATATTATTATAACAGTTTTTTATATTATTATTATTGTCAATTATTATATCAAATAATAATACTATATTATTATTTATCAATTAATATAATATTATTAATATATATTATTATTAATTATTATTATTGATTATTATTATATTATTTTATCGAATAATAATACTATTTTATTATTACTTATCAATTAATATAAGATTATTAATATATGTTATTATTATTTATTTTATCTAATTGATCATTAAAATAATTGTTTGATTCATTTCAATAAATATTATTTAAAACAATCTTTTATTTAAATAAATAAAATGGTGCTTTGTATAGGTATACTTCAATGTCGATTAATCAAAATTTGATAATTTTTATACATCGATCGATTTATTTTCATTTCTATAAATATCTAGTCACGGTTCGTGACATTCTAACAGTGGGTTTCTACGTATAAATCTTGTGTTAGCTTGTGTATGTGATTTCTGTTCAAGTTACTTAAGCATGCATTACATTTTTAGTATCACACAGTAGTTGTATTCAGTTTAACAGGATAAAAAGTTAAATAAGTTGAATTGACTGATTCACCCCCCCTCACAGTCACCGGTTAGGATTATCAATTGGTATCAGAGCCAAGTTCTCAGGTAAAGAAGCTTTACTGCTTGAGTAACGATCATGGAGGGTTACAGATATTAGTAGTTAGAGGAAGCAAACGAATGGATTGCTTCTCTTGAAAATAGACTGAGAAGATCTCTTGCCAAGAGAAAGGAACTGGCTTTGCAGCCGAGTGAAAGTCAGGACACAATAGATGAACTATCCAAACAAAATAGTTCAAATGAAGCAGAGGAAGTAGGCTCTGAACTTATGGAGAGAAACTAGAACCTGACCAATCAAATCTCTAATCTAAAAAGAGAACAGGAAGGTCATGCACTGAGAATGACTGAACTCATTGAAGCAAGCAGTAAAGCTGAGGATGAGAAAAATAGTGCTAAAGAAGCACTACAGACCGCTGAGAGAGCAAGGAACTTAGTTGAAGATGCTCTAAGAGAGAGCGATGCACTCATACTGCAACTATATGTAGACATGCTTGGCATAACTCAGGAAAATGCCATCATGCATGAACACTTGCATGATAAAGATGAAGCAAGTAGAGAAATGGCCGCTAAAGTTGAAAAATTAAAAACTCAGCTGAAAACTCTTGAGAAGAGAAATGAAAAGCTCAGAAAATACAATGAGAGCTCTGAGAAGTTGGATGAGAAATTGAAAGCTCAGAGAAGGCACAAGGACCCCACAGGACTTGGTTACAATGGCCAAGCCACCAAAGAAACCGGTGAGTCCTCAAATCTCAAAGGAATCAAGGAGGACAAGAAGAAGCCAATCGGAGAAAAAGGTAAGAGACTCCAAATCATCTTGCAAACATTGTGGAAAACCGGGTCATAAGTCTAATGATTGCAAGAATGCATTGGTGAAACTTTTCACTGCTAACTGTTACTGTAATAACTGTTAATAAGTATGGACATAGGACCTTTGAATGCAGGTCACGATCAAACAGTGTGTCCAGTGGAAGCAGAGGAAGCTTTAAAGGCTATTGCTACGCATGCAATAAATTTGGACATAAGGCTGAAGAGTGCAGGTCTGCAACCATGGCATTTAGATCTCCATCGAGGTCGGTATTCCATAATAGGAATGCAAACTGGAGCACATCTGTGTGCTACGTGTGAACAATCAGGGCATAGAGCTACTGAGTGTCATTCATCCATGGACAAAGGAAAGAGAGTTAATCCATGGAGAGGAACCGGGATGACTTGTTACAATTGTAACAAGATTGGGCATCTGGTCAGAGATTGTAGGAACCGGTCAATAAATAAACAAAGGAAAAGGCCAAGTTAAACCAGTCAAGAGGAACAAGACTCGCAATCATAAGGGAAATATAATTGAAGAGACCAAGAAAGAAGTGAAGAAGATATTGTCCAAAAAGGGGACAAAGAGCTCTGAAGGAGAAAAATCAGAGAAAGTCATCATCTACCGATGATATCTCTTCATCAAATTAAGCCATCAGGGCTTAAGGGGGTACAGGTAGAAATGCTACTATCCCTGGAGTAACTAGTGAGATTTACTCTCATTAAGTGGAAGTTGATACTGAGAAGCACTCATCGCTCTAAGACCAAAGAACCGGTCAAAAGAGTAAGCTGTGTGGTTTGGTTAATTACCTTCTCGGTGATGGGCTGATGTTACACGGCTGATGTTTCAACTGAGGATGTTGCAGTAAAACGGGTAAAGTAGAAATGAACCGGTAAACAAAGGTGAAGCTAGGTAAAAACCGATAAGGCTCATAAATGCGATAACCATTAACAAATGTTACCATTTGCTAATTACCGTTGGAGCTCGAGGATATAAAAGCGAAAGCGTATTACTCATTTCATTTTACTTTACTTTTTGTGTAAAATTTTCTTAACGCTTGAGTAATCTTTGTATATGTGTTCACGATCTTTGCTTTTCAAATTCCGCAAATTTAACAGAGCTTTGTGTGTATTCTCTTACCAACGAAATGACATCATCATCATCTGTTGCAACCCTTATCAACATCAATTAACAAACGAGACTTGAATACGATATAATGCCAGTTCAGAACAAGTCAAATAAAATGTCTGAAGCCATATCATCAATACTGGGCGACGTGCTATTGACTGAAGACGTAATTGCCTTCATTCACTGTAAACAAGAGGAGTTCGGAGAAACTTTCATTCAGAGCGAATTTCTAGGGCTCTGCAAGGACGAGAAGTTAAAGGAAAAGTTTGCTCCACTTGAAACGGTTGGATTGACCGATGGGGTTAAATACCCTACCGTGCTTTAGCCTGACTGGGTTCGATTGGTACTCAGTTGAGTACACGATCCAGGTATGTGGTTAGCAAAGGGTGTTGTTACGCCTATTACAAAGGAAGACCTGAGGAGAGTGACAGGGTTCATTTCCATAGGGGAAGCCCTTACCTTAAGAACGATTTCCAAGATGTCATGTCCCCATTTTGGCTGACATCGTTTGGCATGGCGGATTTGCCTATCATCGACTCTCGTAGGCAAATGGTTTGGAGAGAGGGTCATTATGTTGATCATTTGATTGCATATTGCTGACAGAGCCTACATTCGGTAGAGCCTACATCCAGTTTGGGCCTACATGCAGTTGCAGTGGAGCCTACATCCAAAGTGAGCCTACATCCAGTTTGAGCCTACATCCAGTCTTGAGCCTACATTCAGTCGTAGTTGGGCCTACATTCAATTATGAGACATTTGGGCCTACATTGTTATATTTTTGAGTTGAGAAATGTACTTTATTATTATAATGTTATTTTATTAGAAAATATATTATAATTAGATGTTTCTAGAAGTTCTAGTAACTTCTCAAGAAAAAGAATAAATAGAGGGCTTGGGCTTTCGTTTGGACATGCTTGGATTTGGGATTTCTTCTACTTCTTCCATTGTGGAGCAATTTGTAGTCTTTTGGGTCTGCAAATATTATTCGATCTTTGGGAACGATCACTCCCCTAGATTGGCATAACTGAGGTAGTGAAATATCTACTGAAGGGTTGCAAGTTTGGAGTTGGTACTCAGCCATCTCATTGGTACTTCATTGAGAAATTGTTAAAAGGGTTTATTTGTGGTTGGAATAAGGGTTTGAATTCACCTTTTGTATTGGTGAATCATTTTGGTGAAGGTTGAAGACCATTTTGGCACTTTTTCAGACATTCTATATCAGGGCCTGGACTCAGATTTTTGTTCATATCTCTCAATCTACTTGGAGATAATTTTTATGCATTTGAGGGGATATTAGTACATTATTGGCGGTCCTGTTTATACCTTTTTGGGGGCACGAAACCCTGCATATTATTTTCTGCAGGTGCCGTACATGTACGGCCTGGTACAACACTGTACAGTACAACACACAATAGAGTTTCCAGGGGCAGTTTGGACCGGTTCTGGTCTTTCCTTGCATCGGTCTTCATCAGCAATACATAGCAGATAAAAGGAGCGTTAACCAGGTTCCATTCTTGAGTTTAGTATGCATTTGAATTCAAGGAAGTTGTAATAATTGCTTGGTCTCAGTCATAGTTACAGCAGATATTGGTTAGTCTCTGTCATAATTGAATTCGCATAGTAATTGGATGCATTGTATGGTAACAGCACTACCATAATACTTGATATGTAACAGTCCCATATATGTATTCATGTAACAGTCAATGTATTCAGACTTTGCTATTGATTTGGAATAGGAAAAGTGCATCAATAGGACTTGTTTATGTAATATGGATCATGTGTTGTAAACAGACCATAAACAGTGCTCATATGTGATAGCTGTAACAGTCCAGTATCCTCTCAGAATTCAGTCATATGAATCACTCCTTGGTAATACACTTGTAATCAGACTTGGAGAGTTTCATTGCATTGATAAGTAAGTCTATCTTTGTTGTAAGGTGCCAAGTTATTGGAATATTAAAGGAATATTCAGTCAGGAGGTCAATTGTTTGGTTAAATGTCCCATTTGCATAGTCCTATAGATTGCATATCAAATGTTTGTGAAAATGTCTCAGAGCTGTAGGTGTTGAATTTTCAACAGCATTTCATTTATTTGCAATTGGGATAGAATATAAAGAGGTTGCACTTCATTTTTACTTCCAATTAGTTACTTGCATTCTTTGGCATTCACCCAATCATCATTGGCATTAAACAAACCCAAACAAGAAGCAATCATCAGCAAACAATTCAGTGCGTGCCAAGTGTTTGACAAAATTTCTTAGTACAATATTAGAGGTTTTAGTGAT
Source organism: Chamaecyparis obtusa (assembly GCA_027943335.1). Classification (NCBI taxonomy): domain Eukaryota; kingdom Viridiplantae; phylum Streptophyta; class Pinopsida; order Cupressales; family Cupressaceae; genus Chamaecyparis; species Chamaecyparis obtusa. Next base: position 57,376 of record BSBK01004658.1, read on the forward strand.
CCTATTAGTGAGGGTCATTACACAAGAGTGAAGTCACTCGACTCACTAAGTCTTGGTATGACAGTCACATGATGACTGTAACGGATATTGAAGATGAAGGTGTCCGGTTTGCTGCTGCGGTGATCGGTTACAAAATCTATTAATTGAGCTGTCTCAACAACATTACTAGAGGAGCTATTCATGCAGCTCATAGAATCATGCACGACAACGCCAAATATGACATATGCGCTATGTTGAGAAATCGAATCTTTGAAAATATAAAGAAGATCGAAATGGTAAAGAAGAAATTCTTGAAGTATGGAACGTTGATGGTATGTCTTTTCTTCTACTATCAAAAATTCTTTCCAGGGGTGGGAAATGTTACATGGGTAACAAATAGATCGGTTATGGTTCAAATAGGAGAAATGATCAATAACCTAGGAAATTGCTTTAATAAGGTTATGTCTGATTATTTCCAAGATTTTCAATCTAAAATGTATGAAAGGGAAAGGATCCCATTTGCAATTATAAACGAATACAAGGATGATGTTTGTTTCCTTGTAAGCACTGATAATTGTATAATCTAGGTTGTTGAGCCAAGAATTGAATTTGCATCGGGGCTAGGTTACGAAATATCATCAAAAACAACCAAAGCATATGGTGAGGCACTTCAGGAGAGCAACCTAGATCTTTCAGCTAATCGGTTTGGCACTTGTGATGAGAAAAGTGAAAATTTGAAGAAAAATGAACCTTCGAAGGCAAGTAAGAAGGTAACTGCTAAAGTTTCCAAACAGTCACCTACACTTAAGAAAAGAAAGGTAGATGTACCAGTACCTAAATTTCAAAGGAAGAAGGCGCAAACGGTTACAACTGAGCAATCTCAATAAGTTGCCTCAAAAGAAACTAAGACTGACCAAATTGATACTTATATAAGAAGAAAGAAGACTGGGAAACCGGTAAAGGAGGAACCAAAAGCAAGAAGGCCAACCATTGATGAAATGGTTGAAGGCATAAAAACTACTGGTGGGATGGCATCGGTTGAGAGAAGATATAATCTGTCTAATGATGAAGACAAAAGGAAAATAGAAGATGTCGTAGTATACAACCTATACAAATTCAAGAGAATGCCTATCGAGATTCATGGGTCGATTCCTGCAGAACTACATGAGCATATTGAAAGAAGGTGGAAATCCTCAATAGAAAAAGAGAGAGCTCAGAATCAAGGCACTACTGGAAGTGCAAAGCCACTTGAGCCTAGAAGAGGCAACCAATCAGGAAGATGCTGACAAACAAAATTTTCAGATCAGAAAAAGGATTGGTCAAGTGTTAATTGGAGAAGTTGAAGCGGTTCATGATGAAGGGGTTGTCATCTGGACAACCATTTTAGAGCAACAACACAAGGTTGAAGCTGAATGTCAGAAGTCGTCATTCCAACCAGAAAAGGAGACCGAGAGAGGCAAAGGCATTATGGGCATAGATATTCCGGTCCACCAAAAGCCAACAAAAGAACCAGTTATCGTGAACATCACTGAAGACACCAGTGGTGATCTAACTCCACAAACTATTCTAGTATTTCTAGTAAAAGGTAAGGTTAAAACACTTACTGTTGATGATATAGTTGATGAAATCTTAGATTTTGGTAAAGTACGAAATGTTGAAAAATGGTACAGTGCCTTAGGCACTGATGATAAGGCTAAAATAGAACTAGCCCTATTAGAGAGTTTTCTTGAGTTCAATCGGGGACCCAAGGATTACAGGTCCATCTTCCCAGTTGAACTTAATAAAAGGCTAGTAACAAAATGTAGAGGAGTAGGAAAAGACGCAAAAATTATGAGGGAAGTTCTAGAACAAGTAGAACCTGGTCTTGTTGAAGAAGAAATCAAAATCCTCATTGAAGTAGAAGTACTGAACCTGGACTCTCGAGATAAAGTGGCCAAAATCATTAATGGTCAAGAACAAGAAGTTTATGAAGAAACAGTGAAATTATGGAAAAATCACGATTTCACCACTCTAGGAAAGAGGCAAGAAAAATAGGCATCGAAACAGGTATTTACTGACACACCTCATTCAATAGGTGCTTAGGATAAATCTCAACTTCAATAGGCAGAGAACACGGTCCTACCAGAAAAATCAATGGACACTGAGGTATCTAAGGAAAAAGGTGATGAGACAAAAGTCACTACCGGTGAGCAGGTCACAATCGGTGAGCAGGACAAAACTGGTGATCAGAACACAAACGACAAGCAAACCCCAATTGGTGTACAGGCTACACCTATTAGACCGGAAGGACAAGAAACAGGGGAATCATCAACAAATATGGCTGAAGAAAAAAGATATCGATAACGCAGAGAAGGACAAAGTTACCCAACAGGTCGGCAAAGAGGAAGAAGAAGAACAATAAGAAGAAACTATAGAAGAGAAGCAACCAGAAGAAGACCACAAATTAGGAGAAAAGGGAACTAAATAGAAACAACCAACAGACATACCTAGCTCCTCTTCATTAAAAAGGAAGTTAGGCTTCACATCATAACCCGATTCCAAGAAAGGGAAAATGGATACTCCACAAACAGGGGAATCATTGATTGACATCAGCAAAATGTCAACAAGGCAACTCAAGTTGCTCACAAAGAGGAAACAAAAAACGGTTCTAAATAATGTATAGAATATTTTTTACAATTTTTCTCCAAAGCAGATATTGATGAAGAAGAGATCCAGAAGCTATAGCTATAGATCATTATGTGTAATGTCCTCGTTTTAGCAGGTTCCTGTAGTTGAGCTTGGTCAGTTCATCATCGCGACCCTCATGAGCTGACAGTGAGTTTTGAGGGTCTCTGTGACGGATTTACTATTTTTATTAAATCTATTTTTAGCAGGGCAGTGGCTATTTTTAGCAGGGCAGTGGAGACAGTTTAGAGGTGCGAGCAGCTAGGTGCATTTATTGAGCATTTAATGAGGCCTAAATGTTATTAAAGCTATTTATTAAGTTGAACTTAGTAAATAACATATCTTTATGTTATAATTTGAAACTATAAACGAGAAGCCTCTTAAGTGAAAAGTGTGTGGAAGAAGCCACAACTTTTTAATGCTTTTTAATGAGCTCTTGGAGAAAATCAATTTGATTCATGGACTTATGTTTTTTTTGTGAAATTGGGAAGTGGAGAAGAATGGCTAGGGTTTGAGGGCTGATTCCTCATTTTTGCAATTTGAATCATCACGTGTTGATGGTGAATTTTGCCACTGAAATTCTGAATATTAGTTCTGATTTTGGAAATGCAATTTGATGCTGATGTATATCAAATTGTGAAGAGTTCTTCAATTGCCGTTGTTCAATAGATATTCTTCATCAAAGTTCGATTTTCTTTTAGAGATTTAGATAATTGCCAAGAAGGCTGTTGTATCTTCCCAGTGGTTGTGATTGGAAATTGGTGAGCATTGGAAGCATTGTTCAATAAAATTACTGATATTCTTCACTGCATTTTGAACTGGAGGGCAGCGTTTCCTTTCATTATGGCTGCGTGAGGTATCTTTGAGGACTGCATCTCTTCTAGAACTGGTTGCGTGACTTATCTTGAAGGTTGCGTCACTTTTTAAGGGGTTGCATGACTTGTTTGGGAGCTCCAATTCATCAATTGAAGGCTGCGTGGTGTATTCCTCGCCTTACGTGGATTCCCAGAGGATGTGTCTTCAATTTTTGAAGCTGCATCATCAATGATTGAAGGTCATTTAATTTATCAATAGTCATCCAAATTGCCAAGTGCTAATAGCAATTATATATAATTTGATATTTATGAGAAATGATAAATCTTTAGAATTGAGTTTTTGGTGATTATCTGGAATTATTTAAATTGTTAAGTTTATGTTATTCATTTCTGGAGAGAAAATTTCAAAAAAATCAAATAATACCAAAACAACAAAAACAAACTTGCAATCAATTCAAAAAGGAAAGCTATCTTCAGCAAACAGCTAGACAGGGTCTTTATAGTGGTATTAGAGCAGTTTCCTGCCAGCCTACAGGGAATTGGGTTCAACATGGCTCAGAGATTCAAACCTGGCATGCACTACACCCGCAGAGGTCCTAATTCTCCACCTAGTGAGGGAGAAGCTGAGATTCAGTTTGGCAGTATTTGTGACAGGGGTGCTGGTAGTTCAGATGGTCTTGATGGTACTGGTAATAGAGATGCAGGTACTGCTTCAGATATTGACAGAGGCCTGGGATGCATTCCAGAATATAGCAGATGGACAACATCATGTAGCCACTGTATTACAACAGTTATCTGTCACTTTACAACACATTGCACCACTTGGCAACCGTGGCAGAGAGAGAGGTGCTAGGAGCGTGTCTGCTAGTTCACACAGGTCCAGAGCAGATGATAGGTCTAGAGCAGGTGATAGAATGAGAGATGAGGACCGGACTAGATATGATGATAGACTTGACAGGGTTGATCATACTGGTGTTTATGATAGGCCACAGCGGCCTATGTTTATGAGACCTAAGGTTGATGTGGTTAGCACTGAGACTGATATTGCACCATTTGTAGATGACATTGTTGCTCATTACGTTGAGTGGGATGCTCTACCACATGCCATCAAGCAGAATTTGAATTTTGATAGATTCCTTACACAAAAGCGTGAGCATTCTAAAGGTAGGCCTACACCCGAGAGACAGAGGCCTAGGTAGACAGATTTGTGTCAGACAACAAGCAAGATGACCTTGGACCATTATGATGGAAGTGGTAAGGTTACAACACGAGATTGGGTGCATAAGCTCGACACTTACTTATCTTTGCGTCCCATGACTGAGGATGCCATTCGCTTTGCTGTGTTGCATCTTGATGGACTAGCTCATGATTGGTGGTGTGATGGGCTAATCTCACTTTGACACGATCAGATTATCTATTATCAGGAGTTCGTGGACAGGTTAATAGAGCGGTTTGATAAGGACCCTAAAACCTACTTCAGAGAGTTGGCTCAATTGAGACAGACAAGTGGCCTTGAGGCCTTTATCAACGAGTTTCAACGGTTGTCTATTATGGTTTATGATATATCAGAGAGGAGAGTATGCTCTTTGTTGAGGGTTTGGTTGAGCCTCTTAGAGGGTGGGTTAAGTTTTTGGATCCACCTACCTTTGTAAGAACCCCTTTCAGGCTCTTGCTGTTGTATTGTTTGTTTTGATGGTTTTATAATGTTTTATATTTTTTGCAAGGGTTTTTAACATAAAAAGCAAATAACATAATGGTGAAATGCTGAATAGAAAATGAACTACTGCTGCCTTATTTAATTCCTTTGAGCCAAACTCAATACAAATGATAATATCTGAATAAATAACAACAAATAAGATTGGATTCAATACACATTAAAAACTTGGGAATTTATTGATGAAAATCGCACTTGTCTAGCATAACTGTATCCCAACATAAATGACGCCTATTGTAGTATTCTACTCACGTTGGATGAATGATGGCGTACTATCTGCAAACCCACTTCTCTGAAATTGTAAATCAATGCTGTAAATGCTGAAGTAAATCTCCGCTGAAGCACAATAGAAGTCTCTGGATGAAACCTCCGCTGGATATCAAATTCACCAGATATCTCACTGTCTCAAATGATGAACACACAAAAGAACTACGTTCTCCAATGGCTGCACTGTCAAACCCTTTCTCAGAGCTCAAAGAGTAGAAGAAAATTTGATCAATAATGAAAACTGGATGCCCTTTCTTCTCACGCTAAGCATATATAACCTTCCAAGTCTAAATCGCACCCAAAAAGCAGGAATTGCGATCTCTCAAGCAAGTACGATTTAATGTTATAAACATTAAATTAATGATTTATTTTATCATTTAGACTTAGGAAGAAAAATAAATTAGTAATAAATTTGGCCCCCTTCTCATGATGTTAAGACCCTCAACTTAAGTGATTTTAATATAAAGTTATAATATAACTTCATATTAAATAATTATTCTTCTTTAATACTTAGCCACGAAAAATGTCATAACTCCCATAATATTGTGAATTTGATCAAGCCGTCTGAACTGGGAGCTAGTGAAAATATTCTCCATGTGACCATGAGGTATTTCTAAAAATAGCCATTTCTTCCCTGTGCCATTACTGACCCCCTATCCATGTCTACTAGCCTACGAGGGTCCACTGATAGGCTAACCATTAGCTAGCATGATGTCACTAGCTTGAAGGGGACATCACAACCTTGCAAGAAGCTATGAAAAAGGCAAGGAATTTAGAAGCATCTTCTCTACGAAATAAGTTTGCTGCGAGACCTTCTAGTTCATCTTATGATAGGACAACACCTAAAAAGGATGATAGAGCTAAATTTAATCGTCCTACATCAAGCCCTTTAGATCAAGAAACCTTGAATGATCTAAGGAGAAAGAAATTATGCTTTCATTGTAGAGGGCCCTATGATTTGAATCATGATTGCCCATTGAAACCAAAAGGGAAAAATAAGATGGAGTGGTTTTATGATGATGAAGATGATTTTGATTTTTCGGGTCAACAAGCTGATTATGAGCATGACACACATGAGATTCCTGGTAATGATGATGAGAAGATAGTTAATTTTGATTTCAAGGTTGTTTACCTTACTAGCATGAGAAAAGAAGATTCTTTCAGAATGCATGGTCTCTTGGCAGGGCAGCGTGTCATTGCTTTCTTTGACATAGGTGCTACACATAATTTTATTGATTCACGTTTGGTTGCCAAGAGAGGGTTTGAAACTGAAGATTTTGAAGGACTTAGAGTACAGGTAGCTGATGGTTCCTCTCTTAGGTGTAACAAAATGATTTCTGAGCTTCCTGTAAAGCTGAACAATTATTCTTTCAAGGCAGATTTCTATGTGGTTGACGTGGGCAGCACTGATATAGTTCTTGGCATGAGTTGGTTGCATTCACTCAAAGACATCTACATGAACACTGAGAGGATGGAATTGAGATTCATTAAGGATGGTAAGACTTACATTCTTAAAGCTATCAAGAGTGGTGATTTGGAAATGATTTCTTTCAACCGTATGCAGCGTTTGGTACAACATGATGATGTTGTAGATTGGGCAGCAGAGTGTAGGATGTTGCCTACATTGGATAATATAGATGGGCCAGCTTATCACCCGGATATTCAACAGCTTAGAATTAAACACTCTAAGGTGTTTAATGATTTACCATATGGCAGACCACTTGATAGGGGAATTGAACATATTATTGAGTTAGAGGAGGGCACTAAGCCCATTATGATTACTTCTTACCGGCACCCTAAGCGGTTGAAAGATGAGATCGAGAAGACCATTTAGGAGCTGCTCGCTATGGGGCATATTATGCTAAGTAAGTCTCCTTTTGCTTCATCTGTTGTTTTGGTGAAGAAAAAAGACTGGACACTCAGGATGTGTATAGATTACTAGATGTTGAATAAAAAGACTATTAAAAACCGGTATCCAATTCCTTGGATTGATGAGCTTATCGATGAGTTACATGGGGTACAGTACTTCTCCAAGATTGACTTGAGATTTGGATACCATCAGATCAGAGTTAGAGATTAGGATGTGGAGAAGACAACATTTAGGTGTCATTGTGGCCACTATGAGTTTTTAGTCATGCACTTTGGCTTGACTAATGCCCCCGTCACATTCCAATCTACTATGAACAGAGTCTTCCATAGCCAGTTGCAGAGATTTGTTCTTGTGTTCTTTGATGACATATTAGTTTATAGTACGACTTGGGATGAGCATGTAGCACATTTGGATGCAATATTGGGTATTCTTGATGGGGCTTCCTTGTATGCCAAGGAGTCCAAGTGTGCCTTAGGCATGACTGAGTTATTGTATTTGGGGCACATCATCAGTGTAGAGGGAGTTCACATGGACCCTGGTAAGGTTCGTGCTGTTTTGGATTGGCCTACACCGGGATACCTGACACAATTGAGGGGATTCATTGGATTATGTGCTTTCTATCGTAGATTTGTGGCAGGGCTCTCTGGACATGCATCTCCCCTTACTAATTTGACCCGTAAGGGTGCTTTTGTGTGGACTACTCAGGCACAGAAGTGTTTTGAGAAGTTCAAGGTGATCATGACTTCATGCCTAGTTTTGGCATTGTCGGATTTCACAAGACCTTTTGAGTTACATTGTGATGCCTCAGGAGAGGGTATTGGAGTAGTGCTCTCTTAGGATCGCCATCCTATAGTTTTCGAGAGTTAGAAGCTCAGAGGTCCTAAGAGATTATTTAGTGTTTATGAGAAGGAAATGTTGGCCATTATGCGTGCCTTGGCCAAATTCAGGCAGTACCTAGTTAGTAGCAAATCTTGTATCAAAACAAATCACAATAGCCTGAAGCATTTCCTTGGACAACGTGATCTTAATGAGAGGCAGCAAAAGTGGGTTAGTAAATTACAGTCTTATGACTTTGATATCTCTTATATCAAAGGTACTTAGAATGTGGTTGTTGATGCCCTTTCTCGAAGACCCCACTTGTGCGTGATTACAAGCTAACAGAGGATTGGAGACACCTGATCATTGCAGCGTATGCTCGTGATCAGTGGGTAGCTGGTATTGTTGATGGTAGTATACAAGACAATAGTTATACCCTTGTAAATGAGTTGATCATTTACAAGGGGAGTATTTATTTACTTCCTGGATTAGGTGTTAGACAAATTATTTTTCGGGCCTTTCATGATTCTCCATTAGCCAGACATCTTGGGTTCTTTAAAACTTATAGACAGGTTCGAGAGAGATTCACTTGGAAGGGCCTGGAGACTGATGTTCAGCAGTATGTTCGAGAGTGCTCTGTTTGTTAGTAGAACAACCAAGAGCGTACCCATCCTGCAGGGTTGTTATAGGCACTTCCCATTCCTGAGCGGAAGTGGGCATGTTTTTCTATCGATTTTATAGTGGGCTTGCCGAAAGCCCAAGGTAGAGATTGTATTTTTGTGGTGGTGGATTGTCTCACCAAATATGCTCACTTCTTTCCAATCACCACCTCTTTTTCAGTCGTTCAGTTAGCCGAGCCATTTTTTCGGGAGGTGTTTAGATTGCATGGTTTACCTCGGACTATTGTGAGTGACCGAGATAGTCGTTTCATGAGTCATTTCTGGCAGGAGCTATTCCGGTTATGTGGGACAAAATTGACTCCGAGTACTAGTTACCATCCTTAGACTGATGGTCAGACTGAGATAATAAATAAATGGGTGGAGGGCTATCTACGGAACTATGTTTCTTCTCACCAGCGGGCTTGGGTGAAGTGGGTACACTTGTGTGAGTATTGTTATAACTCCACTCACCACATGACTATTAAAGTGTCACCATTCCGGGATTTGTATGGGTATGATCCCCCTAGTTTTATGGATTTGTTATGCAGTGACAGTCGCATACCCAGTGTAGGTGATATGTTGCAGGATGGTCAGGATATCATGAGGACATTGAGAGATAATATTCAGAGGGCTCAGAATCAGCAAAAGCAGTATGCTGATTAGAGGAGGATTGCTTGTTCTTTTCACGTGGGTGATATGGTCTATCTAATGTTACAACCCTATAGGCAGTCTTCCATAAGGAAGAGTGGAGCTGAGAAGCTCAAGCCCCGTTATTATGGACCTTTCTGTGTAGTTCGGTGTGTGGGGGAGGTTGTGTATGAGTTGGATTTACCTTCGGACAACAGGGTTCATAATGTTTTTCATGTGTCGCGCCTCAAAAAGGCGTTGGGCTAGCATGTGGTGCTGTCTTCTACATTACCTCCTCTTGATGATGAGGGCAGATTGGAGTTGGTTCCTGAGGCTATACTAGATACTAGGGAGAGACACTTGCGCTGACGGATCATCAGAGAATTTCTGGTGAAGTGGAAGGGACTTCCTGCTGAGGATGCCACTTGGGGTGCTGAGGATATACTTCAGCACCCCAGACTACGATTGCTTGGGTACAAGCAATCTTGGGGAGGGAGGACTGTAATGTCCCCGTTTTAGCAGGTTCTTGTAGCTGAGCTTGGTCAGTTCATCATCGCAACCCTCGTGAGTTGATAGTGAGTTTTGAGGGTCTCTGTGACGGATTTACTATTTTTAGTAAATCTATTTTGGGCAGTGGCTATTTTTAGAAGGGCAGTGGAGACAGTTCTGAGGTGTGAGCAGCTGGGTGCATTTATTGAGCATTTAATGAGGCTTAAATGTTATTAAAGTTATTTATTTAGTTGAACTTAGTAAATAACATATCTTTATGTTATAATTTGAAAGTGTAAACGAGAAGCCTCTTAAGTGAAAAGTGTGTGGAAGAAGCCACAACTTTTTAATGCTTTTTAATGAGCTCTTGGAGAAAATCAATTTGGTTCATGGACTTATGTTTTTTTGTGAAATTGGGAAGTGGAGAAGAATGGCTAGGGTTTGAGGACTGATTTCTCATTTTTGCAATTTGAATCATCACGTGTTGATGGTAAATTTTGCCACTGAAATTTTGAATATTTAGTTCTGATTCGGGAAATGCAATTTGATGCTGATGTTTATCATATTGTGAAGAGTTCTTCAATTGCTGTTGTTCAATAGATATTCTTCATCAAAGTTCAATTTTCTTTTAGAGATTTAGATAATTGCCAGGAAGGCTGTTGTATCTTCTTAGTGGCTGCGATTGGAAATTGGTGAGCATTGGAAGCATTATTCAATAATATTACTGATATTCTTCACTGCGTTTTGAACTGGAGGGCAGTGTTTCCTTTCATTATGGCTGCGTGAGGTATCTTTGAGGGTTGCGTGTCTTCTAGAACTGGCTGCGTGACTTATCTTGAAGGTTGCGTCACTTTTTAAGAGGCTGCATGACTTGTTTGGGAGCTGCAATTCATCAATTGAAGGCTGCGTGGTGTATTCCTTGCGTTACGTGGACTCCCAAAGGATGTGTCTTCAATTTTTGAAGCTGCATCATCAATGATTGAAGGTCATTTAATTTATCAAATAGTCATCCAAATTGCCAGGTGCCAATAGCAATTATATATAATTTGATATTTATGAAAAATGATAAATCTTTAGAATTGAGTTTTTGGTGATTATCTAGAATTATTTAAATTGTTAAGTTTATGTTATTCATTTCTGGAGAGAAAATTTCAAAATAATCAAATAATACCAAAACAAAAACAAACTTGCAATCAATTTAGAAAGGAAAGCTATCTTCAACAAAGAGCCAGACAGGCTCTTTACATTATGAAACAAAGAGAATCAATATCCTACATGACTAGATTGTTTCCATCAAAGCAATTGTGGCTACCAGCAACAGGGAACTGAAGAAACAGGGTCAAGATGCAAGGAAATTAGTAGCAAAAAGATCAAATTTTGAAGATTTTGTCAAGGATATCATAGAGAGAACCAGTCGGACAACACAAGAGCTGTAAGAGACAACAACACGTTTTAATCCTCAGACCTCTTTAGGAACAAAGTACAGTCGTGAGCTAACCAGTTTAGCACTCACACTGAGAAAAGCATCTGGGGAGCATACAAAGAGGATCCAAGATCTCATTGGATTTCAGCTATACATAGCTCCCAGTTTTGATATGATGCAGAAAGCAGCAAAAGACGCTGACACACTTCTCAGTGAGCTAGACTACAAGACAATTGAGGACATGGAGAACCTCATTATTTCTCTACAAGCTATGGAGTATAACATTGACCAAGTCATAGCTGCATGGAAACCATTCCTTGTTTCAGCCAGAAAAATATATAAGGACATCTTTAACAGGATTCAATTATGAGTATTCACACCCTTGGTCCCTTGGAGGCAAAAAGGGGAAGATCAATGTCCTTTGATATGGTAGAGATTGATTAGTAGAGACATACACAGGGGTTGCCAATGCACAAGGGAAGTAATGGCAGTATATACCAGTTGATAAGGGAAGAATTGTGATGAGAGCTTCATTTGTATATACTCTTTTGCAAGTTGTGATATGTGTTATGATATATTTTGCCACCAATGCCAAAGGGGAAGATTGTTGGCATTATGCTTAGTTGTCATCATTGGCAAACATCAAACACACTGGTCTTTAAGTTATAGCAATAGTGGTGAACCGATAGTTGTCCCAATCGACATGCATCAAACTTGCTAAGTAACCAGTGTACCTACACCGGTCACAATAATACCGGTCTTGGCCAACCGGTCTAGTAGAAAACCAGAGGAGGTAGATGACTCAACCAATTGCACACCGGTTCTTGCTCAAAAGTATCAGATCTACCAGCTTGTGCTTTTACGTTCCGATCCAATTTTTAATGAGTATTTTGGGATGAACTGGAGTTTTGTAGGCGAGCGTTTTAGGATGAATTGGAGTTTTGTATGCGATCTTTTTGTCTTGAACTAGAGTTTTGCATGCAATATTTTTGCAATGCTTTCCAAAACAACGAAGTTTTTGAGGAGTTGCAACTTGGCGCCACCGTCTTGTGTGGTAATGTGCAGATCATTATATATATGGGTCATCGAGCATTAGCTACGTGTGGTTGGAGAAATCAAGTGCAGAGAGATAAAGTAGAGCGGAAGAGGTGAGTCTTTTGAGAAGGGTTATAGTCACCACGAGTGAAAGACAAAGATTGAACAATCGAGCAGAGCAAGGAATAGAATAGGTATGATCTGATCGACAAATTAAGTGTCTACAAAAGATCATTTTTCTTATTGTGTAAAGCTCATAAAAATGCCTTTATCAGGGTAAACCCTAACAAGTTCCATTGTAGAAATCCCTTCATCGAGTAACATCTTGATTGATGTTCTTAAGTCCTTTGGCGAGGCGACTCCTAACAGGGTCAAGATCTTAACCGATCTATATCAAATCCCTTCATAGGATAGCACTATAACAAGTGCTTTTGTAAGCCTTTAACATGGAAGCTTTACTACTGCAGTCGTGAAGATTGTGAGTTTTGTCCCACTGTGGTTTTCTCCCTCTAACCGAGCGTTTCCACATATAAATCATGTGTTAGCTTGTGTATGTGATTTCTGTTCAAGTTACTTAAGCATGCATTACATTTTCAGTATCACGCAGTAACTGTATTCAATTTAACAGGATAAAAAGTTAAATAAGTTGAATTGACTGATTCCCCCCCCCCTCTCAGTCACCGGTTAGGGTTAACAAATGGCACCATCTTCTAAACAAGAGAATGTTTTGGTTTCGCCAAAATGAGGTCCATTGGACAACACATTCAAAAATGAAATCCAAGAGGTCGTCTTAAAGCAATGCTCGTTGCATTTATGGCAATGGGCTTCCTTTCAACATTGTTAGATCACCTTATTAGCAGGAGATGGTGAATTCCCTTTGCAATACACCTCCTGATTATGTTAGTCCTGGATATGAAAAGGTGCTAAGCACCTTATTGGTGAAGGAGAAAGCTTTAGTAGAGACATCATTTAGATGTGATCAAGGATACGTGGCCCAAAACATGTGTGTCTGTCATTTTTCACGGATGGGAAGATTGCAAAAATAGACCATTTATCAATGTTATAGTAGTGTCCCCTAAAGGAGTGATGTTTTTGAAAGCTGTGGATTGTTAGGGGCAAGTAAAAGATGCAAGTTTCATTGTCCAGTGATGATGAGTTGGCTCTTAATCCTGACTTGGCTGGTTATGATTGTTCTTTTGATAGTGGTAAGATGGATGATGCTTCTACCTTGTACACCGCTATTCCAATCCATGCTTATCTTGACTGGGGGTTGAAAGAATGTGTTGGCTTCAAAGTTAATACTTTTGCAAATTAAATTCAAAACTTTATCAAAGATTTAAATTGAAGAATATTGACTAGAAAAGCAAGAAATTTATATATTTTTTGTGAATGATAGATTGTTGGTGGATGAGGAGTTGGAAGTGACCTTCAGTTTGGTATATATATATTTTGTTGCACTTACATGCTTATTTTGGGATTTGATTTGGGTCATGTGTAGTTTGATCTGTGCTCTTTAAGAGCTTATTTTGGTCTTATCCGTCCTTAGCCGCTCATATGAGCGATGCATGTTGTAATGTCCCCTTTAAGGACCTTACTTGATTTGTCTTAAATTTCATAATTAGCATTTGGATTTCCCTTGGGAATGGTAATTTGTTATGTTTCATACCAGGAGGATGCCAATCCCCAATAAATTATCATACGTCGTTATGGATTTAAATCATATTAAGAATAATCTCTAATTCACAATATATACTTAAGCTCTAATTCCTTACTACACTCCTAATCATGGACCTTAAGAAAGATGGTAGATTTACTGTGCTAGGGCGCTTGCACAATCTACAAGTGGATTCCCTCAAGGCTCTACCTATCTCGGGATCTTTCCATCATGTAACCGATTTACCCACCTCTTCCTACACACTCCATGTCCTCTTAATGGTGGTTAGTGAGTTATTAAAGAATTAGCTGAGTATATATTATTATCTCCCGTATAGTAAAAATGTTAGTAAACATACATGTCCTAATGCATAGTTTTGATTTCACTTAAATATATAAATAGTAAATATATGAATAAACTTATATAACATATTTGATATTTAATTCAAATCTTATTTTGAATAATATATAATTTATATTCAATAACCTATAATCATTAAAATCCATTATTAAATAATTTTATACTTATAATCAGGGAAACCATCTTAGCTCCCATTTAAATGTGATATATTCGCTATGCTAGAGGACACATCTCTTTATTAGGCCCAACCATAAGGTAAGAAATTCTTATCAATTTATAATTAGTTTTGTAAGTTATGAAGTTTGTGTAATATATAAAAATTATTAATATTAATAAGATTATTAAATATTTATATGAAGATGATAATATTAGATTTATATATTATATTAGTATATGAATATCTTTTTTTGGTTGGTAATAATGCTAGATTTATTCATAAATCGGGAAAGTAACTGGCCCGATCCAGGGATGGTTACAATCAGGGAAACCATCTTCCCCAGCAGAAAACAAACTAGAGACCTGTAAACACTAAAAAACTCCGTTATAGAAACATATATAAAGGAGAGAACAAACACAAACTATCTACTTGCTCGTCTTTTAGTCTGTGAACAAAGAATCATTTCAAAGGTTTTACTTCATTTTTTAACCTTTTTTCTTCTTCACCAATTCCCAACCATCTTCCACCCTTGCTGCCACCTGTTGCCAAACCTCTAGGGAACCTTCATTATATTGCAATGAAATTGCCCGTGTATCTCCCCTTCGTTGTCCATGTCTTTCCTCTATGGCTGCCAATTTCTCCTTTTCTGGAGAACCCACAGGTCTCATCTTCTCCCGTCCCTTTTGGTGTGCCAAAAGCATTTTTTAAAATTGGGACTGCCACCTGATCCATCTCCCTATCATTAACATTGTTCTGAGGAGGTTGTGCATCGAACTTTGGAACCTCAAAGGCACATTGCACACCATCATCATGCATAACTTGTGCATAGCTCTTTTGACTTTTCTCCTTCTCCATCGTGTAAAACGAGGAAGAGACTTCCTTCCACCACGAAGCCTCCTTGACCATCCTAGTTTAAGCACACTGGGCAGCCATGTGTCCCGTTTGAAAACATTTCCTACATCGGAAGGGCACCCCTTCGTAGTCTAGAGGCTGGACCAAAAAAACTTTTGAGGTTTTTATCTTAATCTCTTGAGGAAGATCCTCTGAAATGTCGAGTTCTACCAAGATTCGAGCATAAGTAGGATGCAACAGATTTGAAGACCCCTCATCTACCATTAAAAATCTTCCTAATGAGTTTCCTATTGCCTCCAAACAAGAGTCAAAGCAGAAGTGTAGAGGGAAGTTTGGAAGATGTACCCAAATAGGGACCTTGTCAAAAGCTTCAGAGGCAGGACAAAATGTCAGGTGCCAAGGTTTTAGCATAAGTGGGAATTTGTCTTCCCAATTCCAGAAAAAATTACATAAATTCTTATTTTTGGCTTGTATTTTTTCAAAAACAACAATGAAAAAGCCCATCGCTACAGGGTAGATTTGGACATACTTTTCCAGAATCGGTTCCTAATGCTTTGTTATCCATCTATTAAGATCTTTCAGGCTCGACCATAAACCCTTGAATCTTCCTATTAGCCTGAGATCTGAGAAGATTGCAACATTATGGATCACTTCCGCCTCTATTTCCTCCTCTAGCTCCATCGAAAGAGGCTCATTCAAGGGCCTGTTCATTGCCTTCAAGGCCCGTTCACCCTTATTGTAGTTACCTTACAATAAGGGTGAACGGGCCTTAGGAATGGTCACATCTTTAAATTCCTAAGGCTTCCTTACCATAACTACCTTACCCTTTGTAAGGTAACTACAATAAACATTACAAGTGAAGCCTTAGGAATTCAAAGATATGTCCGTTCACCCTTATTGTAGTTACCAGCTTTGAATTCCTAAGGCTTCCTAAGACAATGAACATTACAAGTAAAGCCTTAGGAATTCAAAGATGTGACCATTGATGGGAATAACACTCTCAAACATGTCAATATCAAATCTAATTGCAGTAAATTTCAAAATAGGAAAATTGTATAATTATACCTTTTAGACCTCAAGCAAAGGGCCTTCTCGAACACTAACATGTAATATGAGCCCGCTAGCATGGGAAAAATGTGATACTTTCTTGAATTTATAATTAGATATATCCAAGAAAATCTCTATTGAGGCATGTCTCTGAATATTTTACTCTTTGTTGATTACTGAGAACGTACAAAATGCCATTGATCAGAACTCTAATAGGGATAAGATTAATACTTTAGGACTACTCATTATCCCTTTCATACTTGAGGTCAGTTCTACTAATAAGCATTAGTCTATCTTCTACTAAGTATCTGATAAGGACAGATCATATATTTAGAAAGCTAACTATAGACACCTAAAATTCACAATTTTCCCAGTTCTAATTAATTAAATAAATTAGGTCATACCTTCCCCATCAACTAATTAAATGAATTTTATTTAATTAGCTTATACTTTATCCTAATGTTTCTTAATTAAAATTCAGATAATTTAATTAAGCTAATATCCTTCATCCTCTTTATCATTTAATAAAACAAAAAATATTAATCGTCCTCCCTTCAAATCTAAAATTCCATATCATCATTTTCTCTAATTTAAAATTCCTCAATCCTATGCAAATTAACTTTGCATCTTGATCATCAATTTAACCAATTTAATCCTAGCCATCTATTTCCAACTACCAATTCTTCAATAACAAATTTGAATTCCACTTCATCAATCCAAAATGAAATTAATACTCAATCATAGCCATCAAATCAAATCAACAAATCCTAGCCCCCCATCTCCAACTTCCTTCAATCCAAATTCAAACTAGCTTATGATCTTTACCATCAATCTACTCACATCAATCGTAGCCCTGCATCCACCAATAACCTATAGTTGATTCTCTCCTCCCTCCCAAATTTAAATTAAAAATCCTCTCATTAAATCCTAGCCCACCATTCCTCTCCCCTCAACTCTATAAATTCATGCCATGCCCAAGCATTTCATTAAGAGAAAATTCACATGTATATGTTGTATTTGGGACTCGAAGAACAACTTAACATATCACTACAACACATCACTTTGGAGCCATCAAAAAGTGATGAAAGGTATAATGATTTTCTCAGTTTGTATTGTTTGTTTAACTTCCATTTGTACTATAATCCGGGGTAGAAGTGGACCACTAGTTTGCACTTGCATTCTTATTTTAACTTTCTCTTGTACATTAGTAGTGTTATTGCTTACCGGTTCCTGAAGGGGGGGGGGGGGGGGTGAATCAGTAAATGCTCCTACATTAGTGTAATTCTCCACTTTTTGCTGTCCTTATGGATAAACAGAATATAACAGTCATTCACAAGTATAAACAGAATCACACAGATTAACACAGGTATTTATACGTGGAAACCCTCAGTTAGAAGGAAAAAACCACGGTGAGACAGAGCTCACAACTTCACTAGTACCAAATGAAGGTGCCCTGTTAGGAGCTTACAAAACACTTGTTAAGGTGCTGCCCGATTAAGGGATTTTACAAAGGATTGGTTAAGATGTAAACCCTGTTAAGAGTTGCCTGGTTACAAGACTTTGAACATCAACAAAGATGTCACCCTGTTAGGGGATTTTTACAACGAACCGATTAGGTTCACCCTGATAGAGGGATTTCAATATGCTTTAACACTTTATAAAAGCAATGATCTATTATGACACTGATTGTCTGATTAGATTATACCTGTAGATCTCTTCCCCGGTTTGCCTAGCTATTGATCTTTCTTTCTTACTTCACCTCTGTGCTTGTAGCACTCCTCAGAAGATATCTCTTCTTTGCTCTATGCAATCTCCAACTATCAACAACAGCAACAGCATATCTTGCGTCCTATGCTCTATATTTATACAAGAGTGAACCTCTTGACTCATAGAACCGCCAGGGAGTAAACTTAACCATAAATTATGCAACACATGAAAGCTGTGCGTTGTGATCTAGTGTTTACCTTGAGATCAATTGTAGAGTTAAAGCTAACTTCTGTTAAAAAGCTAACTACACTTCTGAGCGGTGGATGTCTCGTATAATCAGGCTTTTAACTCAAACTGATCCACAAAATCCGGATTGGATCTATCTTGCAGTTAGATCGGTATACCCTTATACCTGGTTTGTCCTTGTATGCTTCATAAGACCGGTACTGAGTACTTGGTTCGGTCTACCGGTGCATCTATCGAAATAGTCAACCGGTGCATACACTCTGTTCTTCATCTACTGGTGTCTTCTAAGTAATGTGAGTGACCGGTGACCCTTTACTGGTGTGAATGGGGTTTGTGAAATACACTAATGACAACTCATATTGCTAACAAGTAGTCCACATTTAATTGGGATGATGAAAATAAACTTAAAGACATCTATACAAGTAACTAGATATAGTGTACTTGGAAACTGAAATAGTTGTAAAGAAATGAAATATGAAAATGTTGGATGGATAGAAAACATGTAGAGTAGATTGAAAAGTACATGGACAGTTGAAACATCCATTGAGGGCAGATAGACAGGTGGAATAACTATACATATTGCTAGCAACGTCATAAGTGTAGATGTACTATGGTCCAATCTTCTTCCTTGGACCAGTTTGCAATTCAATAAGCTACTGATAAATTCCATGTTGGTCATCCCATTCCTCAGTTGATACCAGGTCCCAATTCTAAAAGAGCTTGTTCACATACTCTTTACAGCTTCAACATTGACATCTTCTCCCCTTGTTTCAATATCTCCCATACATTCTGCTCTGAAGCAAGGAGGAATCCTAATGGCTTTGTTTTCAGCAGTTCTTATGATGATCAAGTTCCACACACCAAATCCAATTATAACCCTGATACAAGAACATCTTCTTGATACAAAGGTTTTTCATGCAATTAATGAAATTAAGGAGCTTGGATCCTCATAAAAGCATCTCCTTGGCACCAACAGAGTATTTCAGTTGCCTAGATAGATCAATTCTAGCTGCTCAAACTCCTCCATTTAAATATTTAGATGATACCCATTTGGGGACTTCATGGTTTGAGGTTTACATGCTCTTCACACCTCACACATTTCTATTTCTCATGGCTCATCCTTGCAGGTACAAGGTAGTTCAAATCATAGATTGCGGACTTTGCTATTACTCACCAAAACTTGGCCGACTCGCAAGTCCTAAAGCTTGGTGAGTCAACTCGCCACAGACGTGCAATGAGTCTACCCAAGTTTTGCTGAGTACTTGGTAGAGTTTTGGGGAAAAACTTGCTGAATTTTTGGGTCAGGACTCAAGACTCTCAGGTTCACCTAGGCTGTGGCTAGGAGCCTAAAAACACAAAAAATGCTTTCTTTTTGGCTCAAACTTGTCCATTTTCAATCACCCAAAAACAATTTTCACCCCCTCTATCACTGGGTGTTTCTCACATCTAACACCTTGTGCAACTTATCACTGCTGCTCCTCAAATGCATTAGGGTGTCCACTCCCAAAACTATGGTAGTTACTGACTATGAGTTACAAAATTCCTAATATTGAGTGTTTTAAGATCATATGACGTGTAATGTTTGAATTATAACAAACTGACAGTCAAATTAGGCATTTATGTTCTCTAAATGCATTAAAATTCTTTTTGTTTTTTGTAAAACTACATATTTTTGGTCGATTCCTAGATGAGTTTTTTGCCAAGTTCATGCCAAGTCCCAAGGTCGAGTCTTATTTTGGGTTGCCAAGCCAGCGCCGATTCCTATTTTGGGCTGCCGAGTCTGAGCTTTGAAACTTTGGTTCAAATTTAGTTGGCAAAATTAGGGACAGTCTCCTCTACATAGAGAGGAAATGATGAGAACACTCCATGTATGTAGAAAGTAAACTATAGTCTACTTGCAAATGGTAAAAGTAAGATAGCTCTGTAGGTTGCTACATAAATTAAAATAGTAGTTGGTGGATAAAGCAACTGCAAAAGACAGAGAAAAATGAAAGTGGGATGGACAGCTGGAATGGCTGTGAAGAGTCGAGAACAATTAATTAAAAAGTAGACCTAAAGCTGGAAGAGCAGTAAAGGCTAGATAGAGATAAATTATTAGCAGGTACACAACTAGGAACACCAAGCAACATTGCAAGACTTTTGCCTATATATGCAAACTTAATTAATGAGAATATGGAGAAACACATTTGCAATATAGTCTATGAGTGTCTTTATAAGTCATCAATGCATGACTGATTATGGAATGATAAAGGTAAATTATACATTTCATCATTCTACATGTAATAATGCATTTCAAGATAGTGTTCAGTTTTTGTTTAAGGAAAGTGTCTACCTCTTCGGCAAGTTTCATATAGTTGACCGATTTATCAGAAGCATATCCTTGAGCTCCTAAAGCAAGCATACCAGGAGCAAAGCAAGCTAGCTCATCCATCTGCAGTTTAATAAAATTGATTGCAAGTAAGAAGAGGATTAGTTATATTCTATCCACAATCACAATGACATCATAACATGTTTATTTTGTTGTCAACTTACCTTATCTATTAAAGTTACACCAGAGCGCTCTGTGATGTAAGTAAAAGAGGATGGAGTAGATTTCTTGATCAGGCTTGCTAATCCTTCCATGGACTGTTCCGACATGTTTCTGCATTGAGTTCAAAAAGAAATCTTCAACAGACACATCCTGTAATAAACTCCATGACTGATGATCACTGGTTCCCAAAACCTACAGAACCATGGCACAGACCAGAAATTAATATATTTTTGGGGTGGGAGAGGAGGAATCCTTCATTCAATTCCTCTCCCTTTACATTCAATATGTGTTTGCATATAAAAGAATAAGTCTGTTTCCGAGAGGAACGATGTGATCCTGTCTATGAATATGTATCGAGATTGCCTCGATCTTGTGGAACATATATAATCACACTTGTAACACCCACAAATAGACAAGTGATTTTTCTTTAGATAGAACCAAAACTTATGTTCAGAAATTATATTTTAAAAATTTACATGTATTATGTTGTTAACTATTAAATTAATTTTTGTAGCTACCTGTACTGCCGTAGACCCTCAGTTTTGTTCCCCTGGATCCATACCTTTAGCAGATATTCATAAAAGCTTCCATGCAGCAACACAACATATTAGTAAAAGAGAAAAATGTTGGGATGATAATATCCATGCCCTGTATATGAATTCTAAGGTTTATAACAGCACAAAGTAATCTAACTGCTTCAAATAGTTCATAGAAACAAAAAAAATCTTCAAAAGATAAACGAAAGAGAAACAAAGCATAATTGAGAAGAAATTATATCATGTACATTATTGCCAATTTAGTTTTGCTAATATCTCTATTTTGCACCTTACTATCACCTAAGGATCTTCAAAATTTATTATCAAAATATTCTTTATAATATATTAATTTAAATTTTCAAAATCTTTTTGGATGCAGTCATATTCCTGTCAAAAATAAATGAAAACCCAGGATTGACTTCGTAAAATGGGTCCATTTACACCCACACAACCAGAAAAGAAAAAAATACTTGCATGTACACAGTACAAGTAGATCTGCCCTCACATTCAAAAAAGGTTAAAATATTGAAGCAACAACAAGGTTGTGTTCTTATAGGAATGATGGATTGTAATGTCCCGTTTCTAGCCAGCCATGACATGTCATGTCGTTAGCCCTTTTCATCATGTGGTCTCGAGGGCTAACCGGGACTTTGCAGGGATCAGAGAGAGATTTTACCCTAGGTAATTCCATTTTCAAGCCAATCGGAGTTGATTCGGCAGGGTTTCCAGATACTTACTATTTATAGTAAGTTAGTAGGGTTTACTGTTTTTGGCATCTTAGTATGGAACTTGATGCGTCTCGCCGAGACCTTTCCAACGAGCTATCACACATGGTTTTCCGAGTTCGTTTGATATTTTATTTTAATGACTGAAGACTTATATAGTTTATAATATAAAGTGACAATATATATTAGAATACATTTATTTTAAAGTCTCTTTATTATATGAAGTACTTTTTAGTGCATCAAGTGGGAAATGTTATTTTAATGGAAAGTGATTTATCCCACATTGGCAAGATGAAAGGGAAGAACTAATGAGAAAGAGTTTAAAAATGGGTGATAGCTCTCATTTCTAACCTGCTTGGAAATATTAGGGAAACTTGGTGAAATTCTGGAGATTATTTCTTACAGGCTAGAGGACGAAATCCCTCCAAGTTGGAAATCTTGATGCCATTGAAAGACATGGTCTTGAGATTCAGTTCAGAATTGTAAGGAAGAAAATCATTCTGGTATTATTTGTGATTGAAATTTGTAGTTGCCAAAAGTAGGGCAGTTTTGTTAGGGGCAAATTTGAAGATAAAGTGGCAGCATAAAAAATAAAGAGAAAAGCAGGGATTCAAGAGTTGCTACAGTACCGATGCTACAGTAATTTATACAAGCATTCAAACGTTAATGTCAAGTCAGCATATTGTCTTCCAAAATCTGATATGTAATGTTTGAAACCATTTCTATGAAGCTTGAATAATCAGGTCTGCACATTATATAAATTTGGAATGTTATACTTGAAGTCATTTCAAGGAAGTCTGAAAACAAAAATTATGTGTTCTCGTCTTTAATCTTTGTGCTATATTGCAAATATTTTGTTGTATAATGTTTTCTATAATTTAACGAGACCTGAAAGTCACTTAGCAATTAGCCACGAACAAATTCATACCACTGCAAAATGGAATTAAATCTAAAAAAAAAGTAGTGAACAGCTTGCAAGCAAACTGTTTGTCAAAGTTACCATGAAGAGTAAGCATTAAAAAATATCAGATCAAGGCAGCCTATTACAGTGGTATCAAAGCAGTGTATCCTGCCATCCTGGTGGGTACAAAATGCAATGAACGAGAAGTGATATGACAGATTGGAGTGTTCAACCTTTAACTCATCGCTATAATCTAAGGAGAACCATGACTCGATTAAACATAGGACAAGAAGGACAGGGAAATCCAAGGGATCATATCGATACAGGTGAACGGGTTATTGGCAATATGGGAGACAAGAATGCTAGGGACCTCGGAGATGAGAGATTTTTACAGTTATTGGATACCTTGGCATAGGGACAACATTTGGCTGAATAGAGAGCACATGAACAAACTCAGCAGATGGACATGATGATGGCCAGGGAGATGGGAATGAATTTGAATATTGGAAGTAATAATCCAGGAAACAACGAAGGGAATAACATAGGGAATAATGGCGGACAAATTGGGCAGAATCAAGGTAATGGAGGTAATTGAGGGGGACAGATGGCTGATAATTTTGGCCATGCATCTAGACTAGAGAGGACAGTGTGTTTGAGACCACTCATACCTACCTTTCCACCTAGGGCTCCAGTTCAACAGGAAAATGAGCCACAAATTACTGAATTATAAGCACAGTGCTGGAGACATTAGGAAGATGGGGGAGAGGAATTTCGAGAAGCCATTTCTTTCAGAGAATATATGGATGTCAGGCTAAAACATTTGCCACGCACAGGAGGTAGAGGACAGCATAGCGACTTACAAAAGAAGATTAGCAAGCTCTCCTTACCATACTTTGATGGATCCAGGAAATCTACTGCTAGGGCATGGGTGCAGAAGGTAGACACATATTTTCAGTTCAACCCAATGCCGAAGGAAGAAGCCATTAAATTTGCAGCATTACATTTGGATGGCATAGCACATGAGTGGTGGCACCATGGTGTGGTCACTATGGGCCATGACCAAATTACTTCCTATGTTGAGTTCACAAAGAGTTTGATTGAGGACCCGAAATTGCACGTTAAAAAATTATCTTAGCTTAAGCAATGGGGTTCAGTTGACACTTTCATATCAGAGTTTCAGAGACTCGATTTTGGTCACAAATATCTCTTAGAGGAGGTTACTGGTGTTATTCATGGATGGTCTTGTAGAGCCTCTGAAGGGATGGATTAAGGGCCTCAATCCAGCTACTGTACATGAAGCGTACAAGAAGGCTAGAGACATAGAGCCTTTATCTTCAAAAGACAAGTTTCATTCAAAGAGGTTTACAAGTAAAAAGGACAAGGATAAGAAGACATTCCAAAAATATTCTCAGCCTAAGAATGAAACGAAGTTGGACAATGATCAACTGAATGAGTTAAGGTGGCAAAAACTGTGTTTTCATTGTAGGAAGCCTTGGGATCTTTCACACAAATGCCCAGTTAAGGCAAAGGCAACACAGATAGAATATTTTTCAACAGAGGAGTCAGTCTTTGAGGATGAGGGACAACAATTTGATTCTGAGGGCAGTGATGAGGTGAAACCTACAGGAGAAGAATCATGTGATGGAAGAATTGTTGCACGACTTTCAGGTGATGATCAGGAAATAACCTTCAGGGTGAGGAGTTTAATATAGGGTCAACGAGTTATTACTTTGGTGGACATAGGTGCCACCCACAATTTTATCTCAGAAAGATTGGTCAAGAAGAAAGGGCTGCCGACTGAGGAGCACAAGAAATTCATAGTCATAGTGGCTAGTGGACATAAATGGCAGAGTTCTTGTTTGATTAATGATCTACATATGCGGATGGGTGATTATGACATGGTTGGAAAATTCTTTGTAACCAACATGGAGGATTACGATGTCATTCTCTTCATGACTTGGATGAAGTCACTCCACAATTTCACTTTCAATCTAGATAGAATGGACTTAAAGTTTGAGCATCAAGGAAAGAAGGTGGTACTTAGAGCTTTATCAGATGGAGGACTTAGAGTGGTATCACTTCGGCGGATGGAGAGATTTATACAGCACGATCAGGTGTAGTGGGATGCAAAGATTTTGGTGATGCTAGAGGTTATTGAGCAGCAAAAATGTGAATATCCCCCACAGATACAGGAGTTGTTGACCAAAGACACTAAAGTGTTTGGGGATGTACCACCAGGAAAACCATCGGATAGAGGGATTAAACATGTGATAGAGCTTGAAGAGGGAGAAAAACCAGTGATCATTACTCCTTATAGGCATCCAAAGAGGTACAAAGATGAGATTGAAAAGGCTATTAAGGAACTTCTTGAAATGGGACACATTAGACCCAATAAGAGCGCATTTGCCTCAACAATAGTTTTGGTCAAAAAGAAGGATGAGATTTTCGGATGTGCATAGATTACATGGAATTGAATAAAAAGACTATCAAAAGTAGGTACTTGATTCCCCTTATAGATGAGCTTATTGATGAGTTACATGGAGCCTGTTATTTCTCTAAGATAGACTTGAGATCAAGTTATCACCAGATATGAGTTCGGGAGGATGATGTAGAGAAGACAACTTTCAGGTGCTACTATGGGCATTTCAAGTTTCTAGTCATGCCTTTTGGCTTGACTAATGTGCCGGCCACTTTTCAGTCATGCATGAATAGGGTATTCAAAGAGCAACTAAGGAGATTTTTTTTGATATTCTTTGATATATTGATTTACAACAGCACTTAGGAGGTGCATTTGAAACATTTTGATACTGTGTTGAGCATCCTAAAGTGGGAGTCCCTGTATGTTAAGATGTCAAAATGCGAATTTGGAATGTCTGAGTTGTTATACTTAGGGCACATTATCAGTGCTGAGGGTGTTCGTGTGAATCCGGATAAAATCCAAGCTATTATGGATTGGCCACCTCCTAGGAGTCTTTCACATCTTAGAGGCTTCATTGGTCTATGTGGGTTCTATCATTGTTCCATGAAAGGGTATTCACAGTAAGAAGCTCCTCATAGATTTGACTTGGAAGGATGCATTTGAGTGGACAGCTAGGATACAACAGTGTTTTGACAAGTTCAAGGAATTGATGAGCAATTGCCCAGTTTTAACCATTCCAGACTTTACCAGACCATTCAAGCTGCATTGTGATGCTTCAGGAGAGGAAGTTTGGGCGGTACTGATGCGGGATAAGCACCCCATCACATTTGAGAGCAGGAAGTTGAGAGGTGCTGAGAGGAGTTACAACATTTACGATAAGGAAATGTTAACAATTATGCATGCATTGCCAAAATTGAGACAGTATTTGGTGGGCAGGAAATTCACAATCAAAATAGATCACAATAATTTGAAACATTTTCTTGGGCAGAAATATTTGAATGACAGACAATAGAAATGGGTTGGCAAGTTACAAGCTTACGACTTTGACATAGTGTTCGTCAAAGGGAAGAAAAACATTATTGTTGATGCCTTGTCTCGAAGACCTCACTTGTGTTCTTTAGGAGCGATATCAGATGATTAGAGGGAGTTGATTTTTGCAAAGTATGCAAAGAACAAGTGGGCTACGAGCATTATTAATGGCATAGTGCAAGATGAGAGGTATTCAGTTGCTAATGATTTGATCATCTACAAGGATAGGATTTTGTTGGTGCTGAGATCTACTATTAAGTAGCAGATTCTGAGAGCTTTTCATTACTCGCCTATGACAGGTCATCAGGGATACTTCAAAACTTGTAGATAGGTGAGAGAGGGCTTCACATGGAAGGGCTCAAAATAGATGTGTTACAACATGTGAGGAAGTGCCTAGTATGCCAGCAAAATAAATATTAGCACACATTCCTGGGTGGTTTGTTGCAGCCCCTACCTATCCCTGACAAGAAGTGGGACAGTGTGTCAATGGACTTTATCACGGACCTACCTAAGGTCCAAGGAAGGAATTGCATCTATGTGGTGGTGGATCGCTTAACTTAGTTTGTGCACTTCTTTGCCATTGCATTCACGTATAGTGTAGTACAGGTAGCATAATTATTCTTTAGGAAGATATTTAGGTTGCATGGGTTGCCACAGACTATTGTCAATGATCAGGACAGTTCATGAGTCTTTTCTGGAAGGAACTTTTCAGGTTGTGTGGGATAGAGCTTACCCCGAGCACTAGCTCCCACCCTCAAACCGACTGTCAGACTGAAATAGTTAATAAATGGGTTGAGGGATATCTCCATAATTACATAGTTGGGCAATAGAAGGCATGGGTGAAGTGGTTGCATCTTGGTGAGTACTGCTACAACACTACATACCACATGTTTATTCAGATGAAACCATTCATAGCTCTCTACAGATATGATGCGTTGAGTTTCCCAGATCTACTGTTCAATGATAGCAGGGTGCCTTGTAATGTTCCCTTTTTAGCGTGACCATGACAATGGATGGATTAGCCTATCATGTGACCCTCGTAGGCTAATGAGGATGGACAGAGGGTCTCTTTCAGTGTGCATCTACTTCAGGATTCAGTATGCTTTGGTTTGGCGTCATTTGGACTTCATTTGCTATACTTTTGCCACGTTTACTATTTATAGTAAGCCTGATGTTGTTCAAGAAGGACCCTTACTATTTTTGGAAAGTGGGTTTAGTCACATGGGGAAATAATAGGTGTGACTCTTGTTTCAGACGACATATTTAAAGGACAAGTATTTTGGGAGTTATTATTATTTTAGTGGCCAAATTATTATTAAATCATTAAATGGCTTATTATAAAGTTATAATTTAACTTCATAATTTCACTTAAGTTGAGGGTTGAGTCATCAATGAAAGGGGCCATTTATTCAATTAATTCATGGAAGCTTAAGCCAAGGTATTAATAAAAGTATTGGTGTAAATGAATTATTAAAAGGAAAAAAGTATATCTTTTATCCCACATTGGTAAGGAATGTGTTTGAGCTCTTACAAGAAAGAATAAAAAGGGACTTAAGAGTTCATTCTCATATAGGGGATTGATCATTTTTGTGCTTTGATACTTGGTGAATTTTATGAGTTTCTCTAGCAAGGGTTTCAAGGAGCCATTGCAAGTTTGGATGCCATTATTACTCAACTTTGAAGTGCTGAAAGATTGCATTGAGATTGTTGGTTGTGCTAGCCATTGCTCTACATCAGCCTTTCAGAGGTTTGTGCATTTACAAGGGTCTTATTTGATCATTTGGGGATCAATTTGAAGACATTTATTTGCAGATTGAAAGAATTTGGATGATCAGATTATTGTTGTTTGCTGCAAGTTGAAAGACTATACCAGACATTCATAGCCATGTTCCAGCCATCAATGAACCCAGGTGCTCATTGTGGGCAGATTTGATCTTTTTAGAAGGCTGTTTGGTGCCCGTTTCAGAGGTATTTGACATATTTTATCACTGTTCACTAATTCTGGGCAGAAATTATACATTTTCAAATCTTAATAAACATTCAATAATCTGGAAGAAAAGATACAACAGTCACCATTCATGCCCATATTTACAAATAAATGGTGTTATCTTCATTCCAGGTATGAATCTTTGCAAAGTATTGTTGTACTTGTCATATGGTTGTATATTTTGAACTGCTGGGTAAAAATTAAATAAATTACATTTGTAACAACACTAACATAATTGTCATTAATTAGTTATATTTCATTGTACTTGCAATTTGCTTCATTTGTATAACTTTCACATTGCGAAAAATTTCAAAACTCAAGGAAACATCACCAATTGCATTGGTTAGAACTATTGGGGTTATTACATGCCTAGGGATAGAGATTTGTTGGAGAAGAATAAAGATATCATGAGATCTTTGAGGGAAAATATGTAGAATGCACAAAATCAATAGAAACAGTATGTAGACCAACATAGAGTGGAGTGGTCATTTGAGGTGGGTGATGTGGTTTACCTCATGTTGCAGCCCTACAGGTAGTCCTCTCTTAAGAGGAGTGGTGCTGAAAAATTGAAGCCACGATACTTTGGACCTTTCAGAGTGATCTTAAGTGGCCTATGAGTTGGAGTTGCCAGTGGATAGCAAGATACATAACATATTCAATGTTTCACACCTAAAAAATGCACTGGGTCACAATGTGGTGCCTTCAGCAGAGTTGCCTCCTCTCGATGATGAGGGGAAGTTGGTGTTGGTTCCTGAGGCTATTTTGGATACCAAAGAGTGTACGCTTCGGAGGACTATCAGAGAGTACCTGGTGTGGTGGAAGAATCTAATGAGCCCAATTGGCTCTCTATTGCATTTATGCTCTTATCTCAATTTTAATTGCAATTTTTACTAAGTTCCAAAAACTTATAACTAATTTTGCAAATTGTCTGTTAAAATCATAGATAGAAAATGACTGAATTTCTCATCATAAACAACAGAAAATTATTTGTGCCATAATTGTTTTACATTTCATCACATACTGGCTACATTACTCAATTCATTACATATAACAGTTTAAAAATTGCAGCACCTTATTATCCCAACGTGACTGCTGTAGATATTATCCAATGTGACTGCTGAAGATTGTGACGCAGCCAATGAAGGATTGATGCCAGCAATTTAGACCCTCTCCTTTGCAAATTGTAATCTCCAGTAACCCAAGGTGTATTTCCAGTCTACACACACAGCAAACAGCAGCAACCTTGTCTCCACCTGAACGTGCAACCATGATTTAGTAAAGGTACGGCCCGGCCATGTCTGTACGACATCCAACATTAAATTTGTACGACCCTCCTTGAAAATGTACGACAGTCTTAAAGATGTTTGCAAATAATTTCTAGCATCTCATACGAATTCTGAACAATAACTCTCACAATGCTTTTTAATTTTTTAAGAGTTCTCTCGAAGGTATGAAGACCAAAATCAAACAAACCCTTGTTTCTTTGTTGAGACTGTACGACAACTTGGTTAAATGTCTGCAAATACAGTATGCTGCTCAGCAAACTTTAAAAAAACAAGCTCCAATCAATTGCTAACAAATCTGCAAATTGTTCTCTCCAAGAACTGAAGACCAAACCCTATCTCCTTGAGAATTTCAAAATTCTTCACAAGTCAAGACTTCTCCAACTTTTCAATTTTATAAAATGATCAAAAGGTAATGAGATTTCATTGTCGAGGCTTATTTATAAGTTTTTAATGAAAGCTTCTCATTTACAATTTTCACTTAAGAGCCTTCTTCAACACACCATCGAATTATGACATATAATTGCATAGTTATTAAATTAAAGTAGAGTTAATTTAATAATTTCAAAGATAATGCAATGTTATAACAACTTATGACCATAACATCCTGAATTCTGACATAGCAACCAAATCATGCACTGCCCTGCCAGAAATAGCCATCTGACCCAAATAGACTTACTATAAATAGTAAGTCTCTCAAACTAGAGATTCTGCATAAGGAACTCTGAATCATCTAAAACCCCTGCCCAGGTGCTCTGCCAAACATAGCAATACCCAAAATACTGCTTACTATAAATAGTAAGTCATCCAATCTGACCCCAATGAAGAGCAGACCTGGCAACTAGAACCTCCAGAGTGGAATCCAACCACTAGCTCTGCCAATCGACCCCCTCTGACAACCTGATTAGCTTACAAGGGTCACTGAACTAAGCTAATCCCAAGAGTTTGAAAAAAACAGGGACATTACAGTGCTCCCTTCCCAAGATTGCTTGTCCTCAAGCAATCAGGAAAAACAAGCAACATCACAGCCTAGCTGGATCCCAAGGATGGGCATGTATAATGTCCCTATCATCACTACACTCCTGTGAAGAAATCATCAGCATCAATAGTACAAACAACATCTGAGATACTGCATTCAACACACAAACCACAGATGTTGCAACAGGAACACCACGTGGGAGAAAGTCAACCGAGAGTAACTCACATGGGAGTAACTCATTCAATAGACTGGACTTGCCCCCAGTGTTCGTGCCAAACAAACCATCATACCAGTCATCAAATAGATGCACTGAAGAACTCTGCAACTGGTAGATGTCTTGAACGTGAGGATCAAAAGTGAAACTATAAGCACTCCTCACTGTGTACACCTGTAAACTGCTCAGCTAGGCTTGATTGGCCTCCTGTAAAATCTGCCTGATAACCAGGTACACTAATAGGATTCCAAACATCATCATCATCATTGTACAACACTTGAAAGGGATCATCATTGAGCTCAAACAACGAATTGTCATAAGTCATAGTGATATCCATATCAAATAAAGGATTGTTGACAAAGTTAATTGATCCCATCTGCTGATCTGAGCTTAAAAATTGCGAACTGTGAGAGACATGATGCATCTGGTATAGGTAAGGTTGTAGGCATCTGCTACCTTGACTCTAAACCCTGCAAACTCCTCTACTTGAAGCCCACACTGACTAGCAACTCACTCATGAATAAAGTTGTGCATGGCTCTAGTGTCCAACATAGAAACACACGGTTGTCCTTCCACTAATCCGCTCAATCTGAAAGTAGAGGAAAGTGGCACAGAGGTGGACAACACAATCGGAGATAGTTTGGTATCAGGACCAAACACTGGAGTGACTCTCTGCTCCTCTGGATCTAAACCAACTGACTGATGAGAAGACTCAACCGCAGTCTCACCAGAATAAACCCACATAGAGCGATTTGCCCTTCCCTTAGGCCTCATAGGACAAGAATGCTCTCTGTCATAAGGCTCTTTGCACCAATAGCAAAGCTGCCTCCTCAAATCCTCTCGGGTGGCATCATCATGTTTACTTGTAGATTTCTTCGTGTCAACAACTAGTGGAGGTACCTCTTCTGCAGGAGGGATAATAGGACTAGGAGTAGACTTGCCTCGTGAAACAGAAGGCTCAAGATTCCTTTCCTTCTTCATAGCATCTCGCAAAGTAGGTGGATCCAGGGACTTAACCCACCCCTTGTATGACTCAGACAAACCCTTTATGAAAAGCATGACTCTCCTCTTGGAGATGTCATAAACCATAATTGATAGGTGTTATTACCTTACCGGTTACTGAGAGGGGGGGGGGGGTGAATCAGTAAATACTAAATTTCTTCAATTTAAAACTTAGAAGCAGATTCTTGAATGCAAAGTAGAAAGTTAACAATCATTCACAAGCATAAACTGAACCACACAGATCTACTCAAGTATTTATACGTGGAAACCCTCGGTTAGAGAGAAAAACCACGGTGAGACAGAGCTCACAACTTCACTAGCTCTAGATGAAGGTGCCCTGTTAGGAGCATACAAAGCACTGGTTAAGGTGCTACCCGGTTAAGGGATTTTTACAAAAGATCAGTTAGGATCTAAGCCCTATTAAGAGCTGCCTGGTTACAGGACTTTGAACATCAACAAAGATGTCACCTTGTTAGAGGATTTTTACAACGAACCGATTAGGTTCACCCTACTAGAGGGATTTGTATACGATGTAACACTTTTTAAAAGCAGTGATCTATAATGACACTGATTGTCTGATTAGATCATACTTGTAGATCTCTTCCTCTGTTTGCCTGGCTGTTGATCTTCCTTTCTTACTTCACCTTTGTGCCTGTAGCACTCCTTAGAAGATATCTTTCCTCTGCTCTCTGCAATCTCCAACCATTTGCAACAACAACAACATACTTTGCGTCCTATGACTAATATTTATACAAGAGTGATCCTCTTGACTCACGGAACCGCCGGGGAGTAAACTTGACCATAAAATATGCAACGCAAGAAAGCTGTGCGTTGTGATCTAGAGTTTATCTTGAGACCATCCGTAGAATTTAAAGCTAACTCCTGTTGAAAGGTTTACTTCACATCAGAGTACTGGATGTCTCGCATAATCAGACTCTTAACTCAAATTATTCCACAAAAATTGTATCAGAGTTATCTATCAGTTAGATCGGTACCGGTTTGTCATTGGATGCTGAATAAGACCGATACTGAGTACTTGGTTCATTCTACTAGTTTATCTAACTACTTAGTTGACCGGTGCATACACTATGTGCTTCATCTACCAGTGTCATCTAAGTAATGTGAGTGACCGATGATCTTCGACCAGTGTCAATGGGTTTGATGAAATACACTAATGACAACTTAAATTGCTAACAATAGGCGCTGAAACTCACTGATAAAGGCCTCAAGGTCACTTGTCTGCTTCAACTGAGCTAACTCTCTAAAGTATGTCTCAAGATCCTTCCTGTCAAACTGCTCTATCAGCCTGTCAACAAACTCCTGGTGCTCAACAATGTCATCATGATGCAGAGATACTAGCCCATGGTACCACCAATCATGAGCTACCCCATCTAAATGAAGCACGGCAAACTGTATAGCGTCCTCTTCAGACATAGGACGAAGTGACAAGTATGTATCCAACTTGTGGACTCATGCTCTGGTTGTCGTCTTCCCACTTCCATCGAAGTGAGCTAGTGTCAACTTGCTGGTTGCTTACTTGAGATCATTCTTCCTAGACCTCTGCCTCGTGTCAGGAGTTGGTCTGCCTCTGGAATGCTCTCTCTTTTGTGTCAAGTACCTGTCAAAATTCAGATTCCTTTTTATTGCTTTTGGAAGAGTACCCCACTTTGCAAAATGTGCCACCATGTCATCAACTAATGGGGTCGGCTCCGTCTCTACACTAACTGCATCCAACTCAGGCTTCAAGAAAGTAGGACGAAGAGGCCTATCATAAATACCTGTATGGTCAGCTTTATAATCATGTCTATCATCTGCTCGTGACCTGTGTGAGCTGACTGAAACACTCCGCGCATCTCTGTCTCTAGTACAATCACTTGGTAATGTGATACGCTGAAGAGTGTCTGAAAGTTGTTGCAATACATTTGCAACTTGATGCTGACCATCTGCTAAATTCCTAAAGGCATCTCTGGTCTCCCTGTCAACATCATTCCCACTGTTATTTCTGTTCCTGTCTCCTGCCTGTTCAATCTGTGGGCCTTGTTCATTACCTTCTGGCGGGGGTGAAGCTCTACCCCTATGGACATAATGCATGCCAGGCACAAACCTGTGTGCCATAGCTAAGCCCTCATAACCTCCAGGCTGGCAATATCAATGCTCTAATACCACTGTAATGAGCCCAACTGGCTCTCTATTGCATTTATGCTCTTATCTCAATTTTAATTCGAATTTTTATTAAGTTACAAAAACTTATAACTAATTTTGCAAATTTTCAATTAAAATCATAGATAGAAACTGACTGAATTTCTCATCATAAACAACAACAAATTATTTGTGCCATAATTGTTTTCCTTTTCATCACATACTAGCTACATTACTCAATTCATTACATATAACAATTTAGAAATTGCAGCACCTTATTATCCCAATGTGACTGCTGTAGATATTATCCAATGTGATTGCTGAAGATTGTGACACAACCAATGAAGGATTGACGCCAACAATGTAAACCCTCTCCTCTGCAAATTGTAATCTTTATTGGATTTTCAGAATAAAATCTGATTGTCTTAGCTTCTTTATTTGACTTTTAAAATGATAAAGTTTAAATCTGATTTTTTGTGTGGACTTTGAGAGATAAGTTCAAATCAGATTTTGGGGAATCTGATTTCATCTTTGGACTTCTCATTTCTTCCTTTGGACAGCAAATTTTCTATAAAGGGAAGAATGTCTTTATTCTTCCACAAAAATGTAAGAAGTTCTCTTTTGTATGCAGTAGCAAGAGATAAGTTTTTTGTAATACTCTGTTTTTATCAGAGAAGTTTTTCAACAGTAGCTGTAAATGATTATTCAGTTAAGCAGTGATTGCTTCAGATAATTTTGTAAGAGTTTTGAGAACCTCTAAGAAGTTTGTATGCAGCCCCAGATAGCTGCAAGTTTATTTTTCTTATTGTAGAAGTGATTTCAGATTAAATAGAAGCAAGAAGAATTTTGCATATTTCTTCAACTCTCTGTTTATATTTTGTCTCTACCCTGTTTTGGGGATTTTGAATTTATTCATTGCTGAAACAGAGCATCATTTCTGTGTGTTTCTAGAATATAGTGTTACTCTATATTCTTTACATGGTATCAGAGCTGATTGACCCTCAATCCTTGTGAGTTTGGGCATTTGTTTTTTCTGGGTATTTGTTTATCTTGCACATGAGACATGACTGGAGATGTAAGAAAGATGAGGACTGTTATGATTGCAAATGACTTGTGGGAGGTTGTGTTCAATGGCTTTGTGGATGTGATTGACCCAGCTCTGTTTGCTGCCCTTACAAACAATCAAAAGACTCAGTTGAAGGAGTCAAGGAGGAAAGATGCAAAAGTTTTGAGCTTGATAGAAACTGCCTTGACAGAGGCAATCTTTCCTAGAATAGCAACAGCTGATTATTCCAAAGAAGCTTGGGATATTCTTCACACAAGTTTTAAAGGGACTGAAAAAGTTCATTTAGTGAAGCTCCAAATGCTTCGAAGAGAGTTTGAGACTCTTCTCATGAAGGACAATGAGTCCATTTCTGATTTCATCTCTAGACTCTCTGGTTTGATAAACTAGTTGAGAACCAATGGAGAAACCATGGAGGAGCAAAGAATAGTAGAGAGTTTTGAGAAGTCTGCCCTCAAAATTTGATAATCTAGTAATTGCCATTGAAGAAGCAAAGGATCTCTCATTAATGACTATTGATGAGTTAATGGGTTCTTTCCAAACCCATGAGCATTGTATTAATAGGTCTTCAAATTCTTCTCAAGAACAATCTTTCAGAGCTCAAGCCAATGCAAGAGGTAGGGGAAGAGAAAGAAACAACTCTGGATGAGGTTCAAGAGGCAGAGGTCGTGGTAACTCCGGACAACAAAATGCTGGAGGAGAAAGCTCAGAAGGAGCAGCCACAAATGAGGGAGCTAACAACTCTCAGAATAATTCTGGAGGAGGCAAGAAGAAAAATAGCTCGGACAAGAGTAATATCGAATGTTATTATTGTCATAAATTTGGGCATTATGCTAGTGAATGCTGGAAAAAGCAAAGTGATTAGTCAAAGCCAAGTGCAAATGTGGTTGATATGAAAGTGAGTGATGGAAATAATCCCACAGCCTTCATCATGTGCAATGTTGGTAAGAAGACATCCCTGAAGTCTGGTATTTAGACAATGGTTGTAGTAACCACATGAGTGGTAATGAAAGTCTTTTCTTTCATTGATAAAAATATAAGTCCGAAATTAGAATGGGTAACAATGGAATTGTTCCAGTCGTGGGCAAAGGATCTATTATGATCCGCACCAAGCAAGGTGAGAAACAAGAAATTCAGAATGTTTACTTTGCCCCAGGTGTAAAGCACAATTTGATGAGTATTGGACAACTCACTCAAAATGGTTATAAAGTGCTGATGGAGAATGACCAATGTGTCATTTATGAGAAGGATAGGAGTAAGAAAATTGTTGCAGCAGTTCAAATGACAGAATTGAATGTTTCCGTTGAAGGTAGAGATGTGTTTCTCTTCACAATCAGAAGCTGCACCTCCCAAGAAAGAATGTACATCAGTACAACAATCAGCTTTCAAGAGCGTGATTGAAGACCCCTCCAAGCTCTGTCATTTAAGGTATGGAGATCTTGGCTTTGCTGGTTTAAATTTATTGTCCAAGAAAAGAATGGTAGATGATTTGCCATGTATTAAAGAGTTTAGTAGAAAGTGTGAGGTTTGTATTTTGGGTAAGCAACATAGGATGCCCTTTAATTTTGGAAACTCTAGAAGGGCAAGAGCGCCATTAGAGCTGGTGCATACTGATTTAGTTGGTCCTATGCAAATCACTTCCATTGGGGGGAGTACTTATTTTATGACCTTCATGGATGATTTCAGTCATAGAACATGGGTTTATTTTATGAAAAATAAATCTAAAGATTCTGATAAGTTTTTAGAATTTAAAGCCCAGGCTGAAAATGAAAGTGGACAAAATCTTAAAGTCCTAAGGTCAGATAGAGGGGGGAATATGCCTCCAATATTTTTGTAAAGTTTTGTAGGCAGAATGGCATAAAGGAGCTAACAACTAGTTATACTCCACAGCAAAATGGAGTGGCTGAAAGAAAAAATAGAACCATCGTTGAGATGGCAAGGAGCATGATGAAAGAAAAAGGACTCCCAATTGAATATTGGGGAGAAGCTGTAGCAACAATAGTCTATTTAATAAATAGAAGTCCTACAAAAGCAGTCCGTGATAAGATTCCATTGGAAGCATGGGCAAAGCATAGATGGACAGTTGAACACTTGAGAGTGTTTGGGTGTGTAGCATATGCATACGTGCCAAAGGAGCAAAGGAAAAAGTTGGATGACAAGGGTGTGAAGTGTATCTTTGTGGGATATAGTCTTGATTCAAAGACATATAGATTGTATAATCCAGTCACCAAAAAGATCATCACTTCAAGAGACGTGGAGCTCATTGAGAATGAGTCATGGGATGGCTCGGTGGACATGTCTTCAAGCACTTCAAGTAAAGTACCTATTATTGTTGACGATGATGAGTTTAATGTTCAACAAAATGATATAACAACAGATATAGAAGGCTCCAGAAGGCTGCAAATTGGCCCTACAGAGAACAACAACAACAATACTAAGAGCTATGATCCCACTCTCGCCTCCCTAGTGCCAAGAAAGACCAAAAGTCTAAGGGAGATATACCAAGATGAAAGGTATGAAAATGAATTTGATGAAAATATCAATTTTGCATTATTTCTCATAGTGATCCAATTTATTTTGAGGATGCTGGAAAAGAAGAAAAAATGGTGTAAGGTCATGGATGAGGGAATAGATGCAATAAAAAGAAATGAAACTTGGGAGCTCACTAATTTACCTCCCAACAAGAAAATTATTGGAGTTAAATGGGTTTACAAGACCAAGATCAATGCTGAAGGAAAGATAGATAGGCATAAGGCTCGATTGGTGGTCAAGGGGTACAAACAACAGTTTGGTAGAGATTATGATGAGACCTATGCCCCTGTTGCTAGAATGGAAATCGTGCGTGCTGTCATAGCAATTGCAGCCCAGCACAAATGGAAGGTATATCAAATGCATGTGAAGTTTGCGTGTTGTCATAGCAATTGCAGCCCAGCACAAATGGAAGGTATATCAAATGGATGTGAAGTCCGCCTTCTTGAATGGAGTATTTAAAGAAAAGGTTTATGTGGAGCAGCCACCTGGTTATGAAGTTCCGGGCCATGAAAGTAAAGTGTATAGGTGGAAGAAGGCTCTTTATGGGCTTAAGAAAGCTCCGCGAGCATGGTATAGAAGAATTGACTCAAATTTGATGAGCAATGGCTTTTGCAAAAGCGATGGTGAGGCCACTTTTTACATCAAGGCAACTAATGGTAATATTTTAATTGTTGTCTTGTGTGTTGATGATTTAATCTTTACTCGGGATAATGATTTCCTCATTGCTGATTTTAAAAAGGCCATGAAAATTGAGTTTGAAATGTCAGACTTAGGTCTCTTGAGATATTTTCTAGGCATAGAAGTAAAACAAATGCATGATGGTATTTTTATCTCTCAAGAAATATATGCAAATCAGATCTTGGAGAGATTTAAAATGCAAAGTAGCAAGCCTACCCCAACACCATCTTCGGTAGGTTTAAAGTTAAGCAAGCAAGATTGTAGCAGTAATGTGAATTCAACTTTATATAAAAGTTTAGGTGGAGGTTAAATGTATTTAACAGCTACTAGGCCAAACATTATGCATGCAGTAAGTGTGATTTCTAGATTTATGGAAACTCCAAAGGACTACCATTGCCTAGCGGGAAAGAGAATCCTAAGGTATGTGAATGGCACCAAGGGATATGGTATTTTGTATACTACATCAAATGTTTTTGGTCTTATTGGCTACATAGATAGTGATTAGGCAGGGAGTTTGGATGATAGGAAGAGCACTTCCGGATGTCTTTCACATGGGTTCAGGTGTAATCTCATGGGCTTCTAAGAAGCAACCCATAGTTGCTCAATCTACAACAGAAGCTGAATATATAGCAGCAAATGCAGCAACATGTCAAGCTATTTGGCTGAGAAGAATCTTGGCAGATTTGAAGGAAGAACAAGAGGATGGAACCACAATATTTCCTGAATAGCTTTGTCGAAGAATCCAGTGTTTCATGGAAGAAGTAAGCACATTGAAATCAGATATCATTTTATTAGAGAATTAGTTGAGAATGGTGAAATAAAAATGGAGTTTTATAGGTCAGAGCAGCAGCTAGCAGACATTTTGACCAAGCCATTGGGCATTGCAAGTTTTGAGCACCTAAGGAAAAATCTAGGCGTAGTTAGTTTGGATCAAGCATGATCTTGTTTGCCGGCTCAAGACAACGGGGGAGTGTTGGATTTTCAGAATAAAATCTGATTGTCTTAGCATCTTTATTTGACTTTTAAAATGATAAAGTTTAAATCTGATATTTTGTGTGGACTTTGAGAGATAAGTTCAAATTAGATTTTGGGGAAATCTGATTTCTTCTTTGGACTTCTCATTTCTTCCTTTGGACAACAAATTTTCTATAAAGGGAAGAATGTCTTTATTCTTCTTAAAAAATGTAAGAATTTCTCTTTTGTATGCAATAGCAAGAGATAATTTGTTTTGTAATACTCTGTTTTTACCAGAGAAGTTTTTCAACAACAGTTGTAAATGATTATTCTGTTAAGAAGTGATTGCTTTAGATAATCTTGTAAGAGTTTTGAGAAGCTCTAAGAAGTTTGTATGCAGCCCCAGATAGCTACAAGTTTATTTTTCTTATTGTAGAAGTGATTTCAGATTAAATAGAAGCAAGAAGAAGCTTGCATATTTCTCCAACTCTCTGTTTATATTTTGTCTCTACCCTGTTTTGGGGATTTTGAATTTATTCATTGCTGAAACAGAGCATCATTTCTGTGTGTTTCCAAAATATTGTGTTACTATATATTCTTTACAATCTCTACTAACCCAAGGTGTATTTCTAGTCTACAAACACAGCAAGCAACAACAACCTTGTGTCCACCTCAACGTGCAACCATGATTTAGTAAAGGTACGGGCCGACCATGTCCGTACGACAGCCAACATTAAATTTGTACAACCTCCTTGAAAATGTACGACATTCTTAAAGATGTTTGCAAATAATTTCCAGCATCTCATATGAATTCTGAACAATAACTCTCACAATGCTTTTTAATTTTTGAAGAGTTCTCTCCAAGGTATGAAGACCAAACTCACATAAACCCTTGTTTCTTCCTTGAGACTGTACGACAACTTGGTTAAATGTCCACAAATACAGTATGCTTCTCAACAAACTTTAAAAAACCAGACTCCAATCAATTGCTAACAAATATGCAGAGAGTTCTCTCCAAGAACTGAAGACCAAACCCTATCTCCTTGAGAATTTCGAAATTCTTCACAAATCAAGACTTCTCCAACTTTTCAATTTTGTAAAATGATCAAAAGGTAATGAGATTTCATTCTCAAGGCTTATTTATAAGTTTTTAATGAAGGCTTCTCATTTACACTTTTCACTTAAGAGCTTTCTTCAACACACCATCGAATTATAACATATAATTGCATAGTTATTAAATTAAAGTAGACTTAATTTAATAACTTCAGATATAATGCAATGTTATAACAACTTATGACCATAACATCTTGAATTTTGACATAGCATCCAAATCATACATTGCCCTGCCAGAAATAGCCATCTGACCCAAATAGACTTACTATAAATAGTAAGTCTCTCAAACTGAAGATTTCGCATAAGGAACTTTGAATCATCTGAAACCCTTGCCCCGGTGCTCTGCCAAACATAGCAATATCCGAAATACCGCTTACTATAAATAGTAAGTCATCCAATTTGACCCCAAAAAAGAGCAGACTTAGCAACTAGAACCTCCAGAGTGGAATCCAACCACTGGCTCTGCCAACCGACCCCCTCTGACAACCTGATTAGCTTACGAGGGTCACCGAAGTATGCTAATCCCAAGAGTCTTAAAAAAACAAGGACATTACAAAGAATTTGCTGAGTGAGCATGCTACGTAGGAGAGTGAGGAGATCTTGCAACAACCAGAGTTGAGATTTCTTGAGGACAAGCAATTTCAAGGGGGGCGGACTGTAATGTCCCCTTTCTAGCCAGCCATGAAATGTCATGTCATTAGCCTTTTTCATCATGGTCCCGAGGGCTAACTGGGTCTTTGCAGGGATTAGAGAGAGATTTTACCTAGGCAATTCCATTTTTAGGCCAGTTGGAGTTGATTTGGCAAGGTTTCCAGATAATTACTATTTATAGGAAGTCAGCAGGGTTTACTATTTTTGGCATCTTAGTATGGAACTTGATGCATCTCGCTGAAACCTTTCTAACGAGCTATCACACAATGTTTTCCGAGTTTGTTTGATATTTTATTTTAATGCCTGAAAATTTATAGTTTATAATATAAAGTGACAAAATATATTAGAATACATTGATTTAAAAGTCACTTTATTTTAAGTACTTTTTAGTGCATCAAGTGGGAAATTTTATTTTAATGGAAAGTGATTTATCCCACATTGGGGAGATGAAAGGGAAGAACTAATGAGAAAGAGTTTAAAAAGGGGTGATAGCTCTCATTTCTAACATGCTTGGAAATATTAAGGAAACTTGGTGAAATTCTGGAGATTATTTCTCACAGACTGGGGGACGAAATCCCTTCAAGTTGGAAATCTTGATGCCATTGAAAGATATGGTCTTGAGATTCAGTTCAGAGCTTCAAGGAAGAAAATCATTCCAGTATTATTTGTGATTGAAATTTGTAGTTGCCAAAAGTAGGGCCGTTTTGGAGAAGATCATTAGGGGCAAATTTGAAGATAAAGTGGCAGCAAAAAAAATAAAGAGAAAAGAAGGGATTCAAGAGTTGCTACAATGTCTTCGCTATAGTACTGTTGCTACAGTACCACTGCTACAGTAATTTATACAAGCATTCAAACATTAATGTTAAGTCTGCACATTGTCTTCCAAAATCTGATATGTAATGTTTGAAACCATTTCTATGAAGCTTGAATAATCAGGTTGGCACATTATAGAAATCTGGTATGTTATATTTGAAGTCATTTCAAGGAAGTTTGAAAATAAAAATTATGGGTTATTAGCTTTAATCTTTGTGCTATATTGCAAATATTTTGTTGTATAATGTTTTCTGTAATTGGACGAGATCTGAAAGTCACTTAGCAATTAGCCACAAACAAATTCATACCACTGCAAACTGGAATTAAATCTGACAAGAAAAAACTACTGAACAGCTTGCAAGCAAACCCGTTTGACAGAATTACCGTGAAGACTAAGCATTAAAAAATATCAGATCAAGGCAGCCTATTACATGGATCGAGATTAATTGTGTCAACTATTTTGGAACAATAGTTAATAAAGATATTATTTTAGTGTCAAGGTACATGATTCTATATTCTAGGATTATTTTCTTCACTTGTTATGTTCCTCTAAGCTATGGAAGTTACGCTTGTATTTTCTCACTTGCTAATGGTTTTATTATTTGTGTTAATTTATTTAAGTTATTACAGGTATCCATTATTTATTGTAGCAGAACTTTGGAGTATCTG
Source organism: Chamaecyparis obtusa (assembly GCA_027943335.1). NCBI lineage: Eukaryota > Viridiplantae > Streptophyta > Pinopsida > Cupressales > Cupressaceae > Chamaecyparis > Chamaecyparis obtusa. The sequence goes on from BSBK01004658.1 coordinate 99,974, forward strand.
TGATTGGTTATAGCAAGACTTTGAAGTATCCGTGATTACTTTGGATGTGTGGTATTGACAATTGATTGGATCAGCCCTTTAGTGTAGTCAGGATTTATTGTATCAATTCTTCATGGTACAAACAATACTGGACTCTTTTATATTGGATTGGCCCTGTGAGGTTTCCATGATTAGTGACCTCCAGTTGGAGAAGGAATTGGATATGGCTTAGTTGATGGAAGCCATGAACAACTGGAGGTATATTATTGAAAGCCTTCCATTTGAACATGAGATTTTGAGAGAAAAATTGCAAGCACATATGATTAAAAATTTACAAGTACAACCACACTTTATTGATGAATCGAGGATTGACAAAATATGCTCAAATTATCATGTAATTCAGCATTCAAAATAGTAGTAAGACATACCTGTCACCCATTGCCCCAAAAGTAATCTTCGAGGAAGCTCTTCCAGTATAAGGGTTTACATAAATAGGAACCAGACCATCAGCAGGAAATATTTTGTGTATTTGATGAATCACATTTTCAACCTGCGTCACCATATTAAAGACTTGTCATCCAGGTTGATAGTTTGACAGGATCAACTTGAACAGTTTTCTCATTTCTCCTTGGTAATAATGAGAACAAGGATCCATTGGGATCTTCTCTTGAGTGTGTTGAAGGGTGGAGGAGGGGATTGTAATAGAAAATTTGTAAACTTTATAAATGCACTATGAAGTATGTTTTGTGCAATGCAATGTTATCAGCAATATGAATATAAACAACATAAATCGATATATTACAATTCATGGGCTGAACTCTCAATTTTATTTACTCTCTATGTCTCTATCCTATATAAATGCCTTTAAATTTCAAAAACCAGAAGTATTTGTCCCCTTTTCTACAATTTTTTATGTTGTTTTAAAAATCCAATTTTTTTCTCATTTAAATCCCAACTTGTGAAAAAAAAAATTGTATTCTTTGTTGTCCCCAAAAGATTTTTGCTGGTATGATTACAATGGTATGAGCCCTAAATTGTTTTTATATAGGTCTAACTTGGTCTATACTCATTAATTCTCATCATAATCTGAAAAATATAGGTATGTAGTATCCAAAACCAAAACTTTGACTCTTCTCCATAAAGAATATGAAAAATCACTTTAACTAAATTTTTGGCCCCCTTATGCTAAAAAATAACTTTTTTCTTCGGAACCCTGCCCCCCCCGCCCTAGAAACCATAAAACTAGTTTAGTTTTTTTTCCAGAAAGTAAGTTTGAATTTTCTTTCAATCAAATTTAGAATATGCATCCGTAACCATTGCCCAATACATCGGGTTTCCATGGCAGGATATAAGTTACTAATGCAAGTAAATCACTAGAAATGGTATCTCCAAAGACCAATAAAGATGAATCCGTGTTGTATCACCAACTCTCAATCATATTAATTATGTATGTGTAATTGGGACAATTATGCAGCTGTTACTTTCGGCCTTCTAAGCAATTGTTTCAATGGTAGATGCAGATTTTTGGAAAGAAGAAAGTCTAAGCTCCATAAAAGCAATAAATGCTAATCTTCTATTTTATACCAAATTTTATCTAGATGGTCCATCCCTAGTCCATGAATTTCAGAATATACATGCATACAATTTGTAGCAATTTTAATCTTTTGAAGAATCCATATAAATTATAAATTTTAGATGCAATTGGTACAAGACAACACTTAAGTTATTTGTCACAAAACATCAGTTTCGTCTGAAATCTTTCGTTCCAAATTGCCTTACATGGTTGTATTTTCTAACATTTACTTGAAAACTTAATAAATGCTCTCAGTTCAAATGTGTTTTTAATCTAAAATGCTATTAATACAAAGATAGTAATAAAATGGATGTCTATTTCCAGCATAGTAAATAGCAATTTTCAATGCAAAATGAAAGCTTCAAAATACAAAGTAGAGCAACATTTACCTTCTCTTGGTACTTGGCATCCCCAGTTCTCTGGGAAAGTGCAATAAATTCCACTTGTGTCGTTCCAATATCTGCCAATACACTTGAACCCTGATTGCAAAAGTGCATTCTCAATTCAGCTCAAATCAACCCATCCACATGACAAATATTAACAACCTCAACAAGTATATAAAAAGCTACATTTGCAAACCCTTCAAGCAATTTTATTAGTTTAATTACAGGCAGATCAACAAAATCAAAAAGACATATCACGAGTCAAGATAGCAATAACTCGGCATACAGAAATCCTGTAACAATTATGTATCCATGCAGGTCATGAGCTGCCACGTGTACATTTCTTCCTGTACCAACGGTTCACTTGTACCAAAATCAAGGAGAAGCGGTATGCGCTCAATTGGACAAATCTAATTTTTATTTCTTTGGAGATATTTTGTTGATACAATAAATATTGGTAAAAAACATAAGTCTCTCAAGTAGCTCTGATTATTTCAAGATTTCTTTCTCTTCTTTTGTGTATGATAAACAGGCATCTAGTTCTATTTTTCTATATTTTGCCATGTGCTGAGGGATGCAATATATTATTGAGGCAAAATTTAAACATGCAGGCAGCTACATAAATAGTAAGAAAGGTTTCTGGCATGGTTTGCATCAGTCACATTGTTTGGCTCTGCTTCTACAGCTAGTAGATCTTGAAATTGTCTGTCAACTGTTTGTCATAATTCCTAGATTTTAATTTTCAAAGTCGGTTAATTAGTTTATAATTTATATTGTAATCATATATGTGTTTCACCGCTAGATTAGCTTGAATTTGTATGTTGAAATGCTTAAATTTCCCATACTACATACATTGTAGATCTGTGGCTTGTCGCAAGTCAGTTGGCCTTCCTCAACTTCAACCACTATATGCTTTCACCTTGCGTGCATTGGAAACTGTTAATCCTAACCGATGACTGAGAGGGGGGTGAAATCTTATCCTATGAAATTGAATACAAGTATTGTGTGATACTGAAAATGTAATGTATGTTTAACTAACTTGAACAAAAATAACATACAATAGCTAACACATGATTTATATGTGGAAACCCTCGGTTTGAGGGAGAAAACCATGGTGGGACAAAACACACAATCTTCACTATTGCAGTAATAAAGTTGCCATGTTAAAGGCTTACAACAACACTTGTTAGAGTGCCAGCCTATGAAGGGATTTGATATAGATTGGTTAAGATCTTGACCCTGTTAGGAGTTGCCTTGCCAGAGGACTTAATAACATCAATCAAGATGTCACCCGGTTAAGGGATTTATACAAAAGAACCTGTTAGGGTTTACCCTGATAAAGAGATTTTCTCGAGCTTCAAACAATAAGAAAAATGATCTTCTGTAGACACTTAATCTGTCATTCAAATCATACCTGTTCTATTCCTCACTCAGCTTGGGTGTTCAATGTTTGTCGTTCACTCTTGGTGGTTGTATCCCTTCTTAGAAGACTCGGCTCTTCTACTGTGCTGTATCTCCTTGCACTCGATTTCTCCAACCACACTTCACTTATGCATGATGATCCATATATATAATGATCTTCATATTGCAAAACGGAATTGTGCGCCAAGCTATAAATCCTCCAAAAAGCTGTTGTTTTGGAAGGCATTAAAAAATCTAGCATGCAAAACTCCAATTCATGCCAAAACACTCGCATACAGAACTCTAGTTCATCCCAAAACACTGGCAATCAGAACTCTAGTTGATCTCAAAACGCTCGCATACAGAACTCCAATTCATGCCAAAACGCTCTGTAAAAACTGGATCGGATTCCCATTAAAGACGGATAGGAAATCATACAAGCACAGACCGGTAGGTCTGATACTATTACGTGGAAACCGATGTGCTGCCGGTTGGGTCATCTGCCTCCTGTGGTTTTCTACTAGACCGGTATCGTCATTGCCGGTGCAATTACACTAGTTACTTAGCAAGTTTGATGGTTGTCGACTGTGACAACTACTGGCTCACCACTGCTGCTCTTACATAATGACCGGTGTGTTTGATGTTTGCTAATGATGACAACTAAGCATAATGCCAACAATCTTCTCCTTTGGCATTGGTGGCAAAACATATCACAGCTTGCAAAAGAGTATATACACATGAAGCTTTCATCATAATACTTCCCCTGTCAGGTATCACCCTATCAATTGGTATATATTGCCACTGCCCCTTTGTATTGGCAACCCTTGTGTCTATCTCTACTCACCAAAGGACAATGATCTTCCCCTTTTTGCCTCCAAGGGACAAAGGGTGTGAAGACTCATAATTGAAGCCATAAAGATGTCCTTGTAGATTTTTCTGGCTGAAACGAGGAATGGTTTCCATGCTGAGATGACATTGTCAATGGTGTACTTCATTGCTTGTAGAGAAATTATGAAGTTCTCCATGTCTTCAATTGTTTTGCAATCTGGCTCACTTAGAAGTGTTTTAGCGTCTTTTGCCGCCTTTTGCATTATATCAAAAGTGGGAGCTATGTACAACTGAAATCCAATGAGATCTTGGATTCCCTTGGTATGCTCCTCAGAAGCTTTTCTGAGTGTGAATGCTAAACTGGTATGCTCACGACCGTACTCTGTTGCTGAAGAGGTCAGAGGATTGAAGCGAGTGGTTGTGTCTTTCAACTCGTGTTGTTCGACTGGTTCTTTCTATGATATCCTTGACAAAATCTTCAAAATTGTATGTTTTTGTTATTAATTTTCCTGCTTCCTGAACCTGTTTCTTCAGTTCCTCGGTGCTGGAACACATAATTTCTTTAATGACAACAATCTGTTCATGCAAGATACTGATCCTTTTTGTTTCATAATGATCAATAGCTACATCTTTCTGGATCAGTTATGTCCTCTCCAATTGTTTGTGCTAGAATTTCTAGCTAATCTATTATCGGTTCTTCTTCATCAACATTTGTATCTGGAGCAAAATTGTACAGAATATTATTTACATTATTTAGAACCATATCTTGTTTTCTCTTTGTGAGCAACTTGAGTTGCCTAGTTGACGTTTTGTTGATGTCAATCAATGATTCCCCTGTTTGTGGAGTTTCCATTTTCCCTTTTTTGGAATCAGTTTTTGCTGTGAAGGATAGCTTCCTTTTTAACTGAAGAAGAGCTTGGTATGTCTTCTGGTTGTTTCTGTTGAGTTCCCCTTTCTCTTGATTTGTTCTCTTCTTCTGGTTGCTTATCTTCTTCCACCTTTTCTTCTTGTTGTTTCTCTTCTTCCTTTTCTTCTTCTCTTCCCAGTTTGTCCTCTTTGTCTTCTTCTTGTTTTTTATCTTCTCTGTCTTGTAGGTTGACTATGTCCTTTTGGGTGTTATCTGTATCTTTTCCTTCAGCCGTCTTTGCTGATGAATTTCCTGTTTCTTGGTCTTCCAGTTTGATTGGTGTAGCCTACTCACCGATTGGGGTCTTCTTGCTGGTTGTGTCCTTCTCACCGGTTTTGTCCCGCACATCGGTTGTGCCTTTTATCTCATCACCTTTTTCCTTAGATACCTCAATGTCCTGTGATATTTCTGGTAAAACCGTTGCCTTTGTCTGTTGAACTTGAGAGTTATCCTGTGGACCTATTGAATGAGGTGTCTCAGTAGGTACCTGTGCTGATGTCAATTTTTCTTGCTTTGCTAGAATGTTGAAATCATGATTCTTCCACAATTTCACTGTTTCTTAATAAACTTCTTGTTCTTGGCCATTTATTATTTTGGCTACTCTATCTCAAGAGTCCAGGTTCAATATTTCTTCTTCAATGAGAATTTTGATTTCTTCCTCATCTAGACATGTGTAATGTCCCCATTTTTTGCAGGTCATTGATCTGATGGTGCCAGGTCATTATTATGATCCTCGTGATTTGGCGAGGTGTTTAGAGGGTCAATGGATAGTTCCGATGAGCTCAGATGAGTTAGAGGAGTTGAATGATGCTCTAGGTTTTCATTTTTGGCTTCCGGTTTGGGCTGCAAGAATCTTGGAGAGAGCGTTTATTTTTAGTAAGTCACCCCGTTAAGTTCATTCATCATCTTTCATCATTTGGATCAATCTTGTGCAGACAGATTTCGATTCAGACGCTTCTTCAGTGGTTTTCGCAAGACGGGTGGTTTATTATTATTTTTTAATTAAATTTGCTAAGGTTGCCATTTTTGTTGGTATTAAATGCTGGATACCTTAGTGTTATAGCTCATTGGAACTAGGATGAAAAGTTTTAAATCTTGGGCACAAGAAACATGGACCTTGTGTGTCATAATTTTATGATATTGGTGAAAAGGCCTTTTTTGGAGCCAAATGAATTAATAAATTATATTATTCAATATGTGCCTAAGTATAAAAAGTGTTTTAAGTGAAAAGTGTGTGAGAGAAGACACTTTTTAATTATAAAAGCAATGCTTTATGAAAGGCAAATCATCCATTGTTCATTTTGATAAAAAATTATGAAGTCTTTTGTTGAGAGCTTTCAACAAGGGTTTGAGGACTGATTCCTCTCTGTTGCACTTTGAATCATTCCTGTGGTGATGAATTGTGCATTTGATTCTACTGAAATTTTTTTGATAATTCATGGCTGCGAATTGATGCTGATGTATATCAATTTGGTTCAAGAATAAATTGAGTTCATTACTTCTACAGCTGGGTTCGATTTTCTCTTATTTGGATGCCATTGTTGAGTAAGGGAGGCTGATGTATTTTCTTATGAATGCTGCATTGACTGTACGGCTGCCTACCAATAAATACAGGCTGCATTAATTATTTTGGAAGCTGCATTTCAATTTCAGGGAGCCATGTTTTGATTTCAAAAAGCTGTGTGGAGTCCTTTCTTGCCTGCGAGTTCTTCCTAGGAGGCAATATTTTGATTCCTTAAGCTGCGAAATTCTTCTTAGGGCTGCGTGACAACACTTGGAGTTTATTCATCATTCAGCACACATACTTTGCTTGCCAGGTGCCATTTTTTGATGGAAATAATTTTCAGAATTTGAATTTACAAATTCTTTGTACATTCATACCTGTCAGTTTAATTTATAAATGGATTATTTGAAATTTATGATATTATAATTGTGAAGAAATATCCAAATTATATATTTTCTTTGATAAAACTTTGTGGAAGTGTTATCTATTTCAAAGAATTGAATTTTTTGGAGCCAAGAGCCAGTCAGGCTCTTTACAACTTGGTTCTATTTGATAAAGAACTTCCCTTATTATTTTTGCATATTTTTCTACTCTCCATTTTGTTAGGAGCCTTTTATTAAGTTCTGCAGGGAAAATGGACCTGTAGTCCTTGGGTCCCCGGTTGAACTCAAAAAAACTTTCTAACAGGGCGAGTTCTATTTTAGCCTTATCAGTGTCTAAGGCATTGTACCATTTGCAACATTGTTAACTTTACCAAAATCTAAGATTTCATCAACTATATCATCAACAATAAGTATTTTTTCCTTACCTTTTACTAGAGATGATAGAATAGTCGGTGGAGTTAGATCACCACCGATGTCTTCAGCGATGTTCACATTAATCGGTTCGTTTGTTGGCTTTTGGTAGACTTGTGTATCTATGCCTAGAATGCCTTTGCCTCTCCCGGTGTCCTTTTCTAGTTTGACCGATGACTTCTGACATTCAGCTTTAGCGTTTTGTTGCTGCTCAAGTAAGGTTGTCAGATGACAACTCCTTCGTCATGAACGGTTTCAACTTCTCCAATTAAAACTTGACCAATCCTTTATTTGATCTGAAAGTTTTGTTTATGAGCATCTACCTGATTGGTTGCATCTTCAAGGCTTAAGTGGCTTTGCACTTCTAGTAGTGCCTTGATTCTGAGCTCTCTCTTTTGCTATTGAGGATTTCCACCTTCCTTCAATAAGCTCATGTAATTCTGCAGGAATCACGCCATGAATTTGTTGGTTAAAAATTTTGTAAGCCGCTAAGACTACACCTTACAAAATTGTAACTTTAGGCAACGTCTCATGAGATTTTTCTCTCCTCTCAGCAATAGGGGAGGCTCCCTTCTTACCGTAGGTGGCTTCAATAGGAACTTAACTGAAATTACAAAAAGGGCGGTTCTCTCAATCAATTCCTTTTTTTTCAAGAATGATTTGCATACAACTACTACTTTCTAACTTAACAAAAAGTGCCTTATTGCTACGATAATACTGGTGACCCTAGAGTTGACATAAGAACAATACTAGGGACAATAGCTTTCTTTTTATATTTTGTGAAACAAAAACAGGAACCCAAAGTCTCCTACACTTGTCTCGTGAGGATTCAAGCAGAATAATCAGTAAGGCACAAAGTCTCTTACTGGATACTCTCAAATTTAATAAAAACACTTACTACTGAAGCCCAAAGTGTTCAGCTCTAAGTAATTGCAGCCACTACTAAACTATAACAATTTGTCCTCCTGCAACACAAAGTCTTCAAAAATTCAAATTGGCTCTGAATACAATAGGCAGCTCAAAGTCTGCACAATTGAATTCAAATCCCTCTTGAGCAAAACTCCAAAACTCACAATCAATATCCAGAAAATGTCGTCACACAACACCTTGAATCAACACAAAGTTTGAAAGCAAGTTGCCCCTTTTATTGAAAGGAATTAAAATTTACATCGAAGCTCAAAGTCTTAGAGTGTAGATACCAACTGACAGAATTTTCTTGCCTTGCCAAAAGATGATTATTTACAATGAGCTCCCTCCTTTATATAGGAAAAGAGGAGAGAGAAAGGTGGAGAGAAAAGAGGAAAATCCTTAACCACCTTGACTTATTCCCTAACTAACTAACTAACTAACTAATTTTGACTTTTTTAAAGTTGCATGCCTAATGCACTTGCAACTTGATTACATGTTACAACTTTGTACGTGATACTATCACATGCAATTACATATGTCAAATGCAAATTACAAAGACATGATGAAAATATTCTAAGTGCCTGACAAGACACAACACCTATTACATCATCCTTCGTTTGTCTCCATGCTGCTACAGGATGCGTGATGGTTGATATGCTCTAGTTTGGTGAAAGCATCTTGATCTGGAACAAGAAGCTGCATCGTTGGTTGTCTCTTGAGAAGCACATTTGTTTTTTTCCATCTTTGCCTTGAAAGAATTCTTTCTAATTGTAGTCTTTCAAACCTTTCTGGGGAGAAAGATCCAATCTTCTTATCCAGCTTGTGCTTTAATTTTGATTCATTTGATTTCCTTGAAGTTGAATTTCTCTTAAGGGTGGCCTTTGAGCTCTCCTATGGGCTTCCCTTTCTCTTTGTATCCTTTCTCTTTGCTCACGTTCCAATCTTTCTCTAAGCCTCCTATATGGCCCGAGCAACTAAATAGTGTGTGTCGTCTTCTCTTTGATTCCAAATGAAAGGCCCTAATTCTGAAATGATATCTTCCTGCCTTACATTTATATCCAAGCCTGGTTGCACAACTGGATAGTCAGCATAGGAAAGAAACACCATCTTAGATCATTCTTTTTAGTTTTGCCTCTCACATTTCAAACTTTCTTGATTCTCCTTTTCAATCCTTTGGTCCTTTTCTTCTTCCTTTTCTGGTGTTGTCTTGAGATTCTCTTGACAAAGCAATATGATATGCCTGAGTAACTGTGACATGAAGATTCCACAAAGTAAGAACATCTTCATGTGATGGATCCATTGCACTTTTTGAATGCACGAGTATGAATTTTGGGATGTTATGAACAAGGAAAATGGCTGGAAAGTTTGGGACAACGAAATGGTGGATGGGTTTGAGCTCAAAATGGTCACTTATATGGTAGAAAAACCCAAAAATGGGTTTTTGGAGGGTAATAGCACGTGCAGACAACAAGCTTTATGCATGGAAAATGTATGGATAATGAGCAGCATAACATCTACTTATAATGAATTATTATGTTTTCATCATAAGAAAGTGTGCAAGCAACCACCATCATGAGTTTTAAGTCATATGGCAGTGGGAGGGACAACAACTTATGCAAGTGGATTCGGAAAATAGCATATGTATACACTTGCATTTGGTTTGTTTCCTTCTTCGCCATAGAACAGGGTTTTTAATCCCGACTGCACATTCAAGAAAGATGAAGCTCTTGCATATGCATCTTGAGAATAGAAGATAGAAGTAGAAGAGACATAGATTTAATCACATGTAAATAAAAAAAATGAAAGCTTTACATGTAAATTAAACAACTCTAGAAGAAAAACAAGAAAAGAGTAAGGAAGAAATTACCTCAATCCTCAAGATAAAATCTCTCAAAATCTTGAGCCAAATCAGAAATAAATCCAATAGATTTTCGGATTTAGGAAAGATTGGATAGAAAGATATAAATAGATCACATTCCTAGTCTCTGTCCCTTAAATTTGGATGGTCAATAAGCATATACAGCCAAGTGGGGAAGAATGAGAAATAAAATGCCAAGAAACAACAACCGTTTGACCATTTCTCTTGTATATGCAATGAGAAAGAAAAACGGCATCTAGGGCATAAATCCAAACAAAAATGATAAAATAAATCCATAAAGAACTTACCAAATCAATTCATAGGGTGGGAAAATGATTGAAGATGCTAAACTTCTTCATCCACGACGTTTTTGAAGGAAAAATAGCCTGAAAGCGCACTATTTTGATCATATTACATATGCTGTGTATTACAAACAGCATATGTAAAGCTCATAAAAATTGACGCCATGAAAGAAAAGCAGCCAAAACGTGCTTTGTAGATGCAAAGACACATACGCATGGTCTTTCAAAAACAATGCTCAAAGCATAGCATTTAAAAACGTTATTTTAGAAAGCCATTACATATGCTTTTCAACAGATGTAACTCCTCCATGAATTAACGCCAAAGCTTTAGGGTTGGAAACAATTGGTTTTTGATAATTAATACATATGTAAAGCCTCTCAAATTCAACGCCTAAGAAGAGGCTTTAAAAACGCTTTTTAGAAACTCATCTGCATATGTATGAAAAGTATATGCAAGATCATGAAAAATCGACGCCTTAGGCTTGGGTGTCATGTCCCCATTTTGGCTGACATCGTTTGGCGTGCCGGATCAGTCTATCACGGACTCTCGTAGACCGGTGGCGATGTAGAGAGAGTCGACTAGCGACGATTTTGGCAGTTTTTGGCTTTACTTGTGATTAGTGATTTGGGCCTACGTTTGTTATAAAGTAAAGTTACTTTATTCGGGGCCAATTTTATAATTTGATGTTGAGATGCACTTTTTATTATAAAGTTATATTTTATAAAAGTGCACTTTATTTCATAAGAATATTTGGATGCTTCTAGAATGTTTAAGTGACTTGTAGAGGAAGCTACTGAAAAGTGAATCAATAGACCCTATGGGTCTTGCATTTGAGCATCCAGTTTGTATTTTCTCCCTTGACATCAGATTGTGATTCAGTCACAGTCTATTGTGGAGCCAAGTGGTTTCAGATAGTCACTAGGTCTTTGGGAACAGAGTCTCCCTTGGATTTGCATAACTGAGGGGGTGAGAGATCCTCTGAAGGGTTGCTTTGTGGAAGTGCCACTCAGCCATTTCAAGTGTGCTTAATTGGAAGGGTTTTTCAATTATTCATTCTTAGCCTGGAGTTCACAGTTTCACATCATTTTGGCAAGGAGAGGAATCTTATTTTGCAAGTAAGGGTTCGATTTTGTCCAAGAATACTTAGCAAATCAGTGGTGATAATTTTTGGAGGAGTCAGCAGGATTTTGTGCAACAGTACCATGCTGTACCAAGTTTGCCGTACTGTACCTGCGACTGTACTTTCAGTCATTTCAAAAAAAATCATAAAAATTTCTTTAAGGAATCGTACAGATCCCAGTGGCTAGGCGTCAGCATTCTGGAGATTTTTGTCAGTTTCTAGCAAGGAAAAAAGGTGTATTTTGGAAGGTTTCGTTTCTGGCCTGTACGGCCCAGTCTGGTAGCAGTATTTTTAGCAAGTTTAGCACTGCCAGTTACAGGTCTGCATCGCCCAGTTTGGAAGGGACATTTAGCCATCAACATCGTTGGGAAACTCCAGCATTCTTCACAAGCAGTTCGAACTTCAGTTTGGACATTCACTGCTTCATCATTTTTGGCTTTAGCATTCCCAGGTTTTGTTATTATGGTCATTGCAAATCAATTGAATTAAAAGAAGATAGTTTTCAGTTTGCCATTACTACGTTTTGTTTAAGGAATTGAGAAGTTGTAGGAAAGATTTTTACAGTGCCAAATCTAGCTTGTATCTTTCTTGCTGAAGCAATTCAAATTACATATCTCATGTATTGGCTGAAGGTATTATCTAATGTAATGAGTGGTTGAAAGGAGTTAAACAATAAAATTCCAGTACTTAGTTTTGCAAAATTTTGAGATTGTTTCAGCTTGCTCCTACTTGCTTGCCAATTGTTTGATATATTGTCTCAGTTTAGTTCAGTACATGTTTGGCATCTTTTACATCAGCTTGTTGTTGGATTTGTTACACAACAATATCTGAAGTTCAACATTAATCTCCAGCAGTAGTGTGCCAAGTGTTTGACAAAATTTCTCAATTCAGTATTAGTGGTTTTTAGTGGCCTATTGGTAAGGGTCATTACATTGGGTGATTAAAAACGCTATTTTAAACAACTTGCACACATTATGTTTCAAAAATATGCAATGCTTATTAAAAACAACACTCTTAGGAATATTAAAAATGTGTTTTAAAAGTGGCTTTTCATATGTTTAAACATATGCAATCACTCTAGAAATCGACGCCTTGAAGAGGTTATTAAAAATGCTGTTTTAAAATGCATATGCACATAAGGAAGCATATGTATTGTCTTCAAAATTTGACGTCTTGAGGGAATAGAAGCTGAAACGCACTTTTAAAACATGTTTACATATGAAGATGTATATGCAAATGCCTAGAAATTTAACACTTTGAATAGACTATTAAAAACGTTCTTTTTGGAATGAGTTTACATATGCAATCTCATTAAAAATCGATGTCTAGAATAGGCCTTTAAAAACGTTAAATTAGAAAACCCTTGCATATGTTTTAAAATATGCAAAGCTTTTAAAATTCATCACCCAAAAAGATATCAAATAAAGAAATGAATACGCACTTTTCAGATGCATATACATATCTTTCAAAACATGACTTTCATAAAGAAAAAGCCACCTGGGAAGTTTAAAAATGTTATTTTAAATATGCAATCGCATATAAAAACAACACTTTAACAAGGATTAAATACGCTCTTTAGAGATTCAGCTGCATATGTTAGAAATATGTGAAATATATATGCAGTTGCTGATAAAAACAACGTATTTAATATGAAAAAGACTTAGAAATGAGATTTTAAAAGTGTTTTGCTCATTGATGATATGCAGTGAAGAATGAAGACCACAGTTTTAATATTTAAGTCTTTAATTTTGAATTAATTTAATACATAACTATAGTGTTTCAATAAAGTAACATGAAATTAGAAGATTTAAAGCTAATTTCACGAAAACATTAAAAACTATAGTCAAATCAACTCGAAATGAGTTGAAATTTGAAAATGAATATTAAAATCCATTTAATATATTAATTATAATTCGAACTCGTGCAATTGACTTTGAAAACCCCACCTTTAAAGGATTTTTAAAGAATATGCAGTCAGCCTGAAAATCCCCACCTTTTACATCATAACTTGAGTTATACAACTTCGTTTGATGTCTAAGTTAGTTCGAAACGAGCGTATTTAGAAGGGCTATCGACTCAAGGGAAAATCAAGATTAAAAACAAAGGGAAAGACTTGAAGAACGCATGAAACGTGTGTTACAAAGAGCTTTTCAGGGATAACGAATTGTCCTTATAACACATTATCCAAAATGTTCAAATCATAGAGGATACTTCTACGAATTGACAAGAAAAATTGCGTAGGGTTGCCACAATTTTGTGATGTCAAAATTGAGGACAACAGAATTTCGGTAGGCGTTCTCTTGAATTTGTACAAGCTGTATACTACAACATCTTCGATTTTACTTTTGTCTTCATCATTAGACAAATTGTATCTTCTCTCAACCGATGCCATCCTACCTGTAGTCTTTATACTTTCAACCATTTCATCACTGGTTTTCCTTTTTTATTTTGGTTCCTCCGGCTTTATCGGCTTGCCAGTCTTCTTTCTTCTGATATAAGAGGTGGTTTGTTCTGTCTTGGTTTCTTCTCAGTCTTCTTCTTGAGATTGCTCAGTTGTGACCGAATACGCCTTCTTCCTTTGAACTTTAGGTTCTGGTTTAGCTACCTTTCTTTTCACTGGTGTAGTTGACCGTATGGTGACTTTTGCAATTACCTTTTTCGCTGTTTTTGAAGGTTCATTCTTCTTCAAATTTGCACTTATCTCATCACAGGTGCCAAACCAGTTGGCTGAGAGGTCTAGGTTGCTCTCTTGAAGTGCCTCAACATGTGCTTTGGCAGTCTTTGTCGATATTTCATATCCTAGCTCTGGTACAAATTCTGTTCTTGGCTCAACAACCTGGATTATGTAGTGATCAGTGCTTACAAGGAAACAAACATCATCCTTGTATTCGTTAACAATTGAAGAGGGGATCCTTTCCCTTTCATGCATTCTAGATTGAAAGTCTTTGAAGTAATTAGACATAACCTTATTAAAATGATGTCCCAACTTATTGATCATTTCTCCTATTTGGACCATGATCGATCTATTTGTTGCCCATGTAACATTTCCCACCCCTAGAAAGAACTTTTGATAATAGAAGAAGAGACATACCATCAACGTTCCATACTTCAAAAATTTCTTTTCCATTCCTAGCCTCTTCATGTTTTCAAAAAATTGACTTCTCAGCATAGCGTATAAGTCGTATTTGGCATTGTCGTGCATGATTTTGTGAGCTGCATGAATAGCTCCTCTAGGTATGCTGTTGAGAGCTCGATTGATAGATTTTTTAATCGATCACCGCAGCAGTGAACCGAACACCTTCATCTTCAATATCTGTAACATTCATCATGCAACTATCATACCCCGACTTTGTGAGTCGGGTGACTTCACTGTTGGATATGGTTCTCGGGGTAAGGTCTTCCCTTCTGGCATAGAACCCCGTCACTCTCCTTGGGTCTTCCTTTGTGATAGGTGTAACAACACCCTTTGCCAACCACATACCTAGATCATGTACTTGACTGAGTACCATTCGAATCTAGTTAGTTTGAAACACGGTAGGGTATTTAACCCCATTAGTCAATCTAGCCGTTTCCAGTTGAGCATAATTTTCCTTCAGCTTCCCGTCCTTGCAGAGCCCTTGAAATTTGTTGTGAATGAATGTTTCGCCCAACTCCTCTTGCTTGCAGTGAATGAAGTTACGTCTTCAATCAACAACACGCCTTCTGGTATAGATGATAGGGCTCCAACCATATCATTTGACCTATTTTGAACTTGTATTACATCATATTCAGGCCGATCTTGCTGATTGATGTCAATAAGGGTTGCAATTGATGACGGTGATGTATTTTGTTAGTAAGAGAATGCGCACAAAACTTTGTTGAATTCGTGGGATTTGAAAAGCAAAGATCGCGATCACAGATAGATAAATTACTCAATCCTTAGGAAAATTTTACACAAAAAGTGAAGTAAAATGAAATGAGTAATGCACTTTCCCTTTTATATCCTCAGGCTCCAACTGTAATCAGCAAATGGTAACATTTTGTTAACGGTTATCGCATTTATGAGCCTTACTGGTTTTCACCTGACTTTACCTTTGTTGATCTGTTCATCATTAATCCTACTTTACCTGTATTACCGCAACAACCTCAATTGATACTTTAACTGTGTTACATTAGCCTATCACCAAGAAGGTAATTAACCGGAGCATACTGTATACTCTTTTGACTAGTTCTTTGGTATTAGATCGATGAGTGGTTCTCAGTAACAACTTCCACTTAGTGAGAGTAAATCTTACTAGTTGCTCTAGGGACAGTAGAATTTCTACATGTTTTCCCTTAAGCCCTAATGGCTTGATTTGATGAAGAGATATCATCATCGGTAGATGATGACTTTTTCTATGATTTTTCTCCGTCAGAGCTATTTGTCCCCTTTTTGGACATATCTTCTTCACTTCTTTCTTGGTCTCTTCAATTATATTTCCCTTTTGTTTGGGAGTCTTGTTCCTCTTGACCGGTTTTACTTGACCTTTGTTTATTGACTGGTTCCTGCATTTTCTGGACAGATGCCCGATCTTGCTACAGTTATAACAAGTCATTTTGGTTCCTCTCCATGGATTAACTCTTTTTCCTTTGTCCATGGGTGAACGACACTCAGTAGCTCTATGCCCTGATTGTCCACACGTGGCACACATAGGCGTGCCCTGGTTTGCATTCCTGTTATGGATTACCGGTCTTGGTGGAGATTTGAATGCCAGGGTTGTAGACCTACACTCTTCAGCCTTATGTCCAAATTTATTGCATGCATAGCAATAGCCTTTAAAGCTTCCTATGCTGCCACTGGACACACTATTTGATCGTGACCTGCATTCAAAGGTCCTATGTCAATACTTATAACATTTATTGCAGTAACTGTTGGCGGGGGAGGGTTTCACTAGCGTATTCCTACAATTATTAGACTTATCACCCGGTTTGCCACAATGTTTTTAAGATGGTTTGTGAGTCTCTTACCTTTTTCTCCGATTGGTTTTGCCTTGTCCTCTTTGATTCCTTTGTGGTTTGAGGACTCACCGGTTTCTTTGGTGCCTTGGCCATTGTAACCAAATCCTATGGGGTCTTTGTGTCTTCTCTGAGCTTTCAGTTGCTCATCTAGATTCTCAGAACTCTCATTGTATTTTCTGAGCTTTTCATTTCTCTCCTCAATAGTTTTCAACTGCATTTTTAGTTTTTCAACTTCAACAACCATTTTTCTACTTGCTTCTTCTTTATCATGCAAGTATTCATGCATGATGGCATTCTCCTGAGTTATACCCTGCATGTCTGTTAGCAACTCAAGATTGTCATTGTTGTATATTCACAAAACACCATACGCCGGTAAAAGATCTCCGGTCACTCCGAATACTTAGAAGACACCGGTAGTCGAGGAGACGAGTGTATGCACCGCTAGATAATGACCGGTCTTGGATTGCGTACAGAAGAGTACCGGGTATGAGGATACTCTGGTCTAACCGGGTACAAGGGAACACCGGTCTAAACTGCCTAATGATCTGCTCCGGATTTTGGGGAAGCAATTTGAGTTAAAATGGGATTATACGGGATATCCACCGTTTGTAAGTGGAGTTAACTTTTTAACAGGAGTTAGCTTTATTTCTATTGATGTCTTGCAAGGTAAACTCCAGATCAGAATGGAAAGCTTAACTACTAGTTGCATGATTTTATTGTTGATTTTACAGCCTGGTAGTTCTATGAGTCAAGGGTTTCATGACAGTGAAGTCTTGTATAAATATAGGTCATAGGACGCAAGGAAGTTGTTGTTGATTGTTGGCGATTGCATAGAGCAGAGGAGAGACATCTTCTGAGAAAAGAGCTACAGACATAGAGGTAGCATAGATCAACAACCAGGCAAACCGGAAAAGAGGTATGATCTAAGAAGATATTCAGTGTCATATCAGATCATTGCTTTTGTTAAGTAGAGGAAGCAATTTAAATCCCTTCATTAGGGTGGACCTAATCAGTTTGTTGTAAAAATCCCTTAACAGGGTAACATCCTTTTCGATGTTCCAAGTCCTGTAACCAGGCAGCTCCTAACAGGGTTTAGATCTTAACAGATCTTTTGTAAAATCCCTTAACCGGGTAGCACCTTAACCAGTGCTTTGTAAGCTCCTAACGGGGTGCCTTCATTCTGTAGTAGTGAAGTTGTGAGCTCTGTCTCACCGTGGTTTTTTCCTTCTAATCGAGGGTTTCCATGTATATATCTGGTGTTGATCTGTGTACTTACTTTTTATGCTTGCATATAATTGATTGTTTTAAAAAAGTATTGTTCAAACAAGTTTTAAAAGGTAAGAAATAGTTGTTACTGATTCACCCCTCCCCTCTCAATAACTGGTCGGTACTAACAATGTCTGCTTGTAGTTGCAGTATGAGTGCATCGCTCTCTTTTAGAGCATCTTCAGCTAAGTTCCTTGCTCTGTCAACAGTCTGTAGTGCTTCTTTAGCACTATTTTTCTCATCCTCTGCTTTTTTGCTTGCTTCGACGAGTTCAGTCATTCTCAATGCATGACCTTCTTGTTCTCTTTTCACATTAGAGACTTGATCATCAGGTTTTGGTTTCTTTCCATTAGTTCAAAAACTGCTTCGTCTGAACTACTCTGTTCAGATAGTTCATCTATCATGTCTTGACTTTCACTCAGCTGCAAAGCCAGTTCTTTTCTCTTTCCAAGAGATCTTCTCAGTCTGTTTTCAAGAGAAGCAATCCTTTCATTTGCTTCCTCTAACTACTTCTGATATTGCTAACCTTCCATGATCGTTACTCAAGCAGTTAATCTTCTTTTCTAGAGAACTGGGCTCTGATACCAATTGTTAATCCTAACCAGTGACTGAGAGGGGGGGGGTGTGAATCAGTCAACTAAACTAATTTCAAATCTTATCCTATGAAATTGAATATAGCTACTGTGTGATAATGAAAATGTAATGTATGTTTAACTAATTTGAACAGAAATAACATACAATAGCTAACATAAGATTTATACTTGGAAACCCTCGGTTAGAGGGAGAAAACCACGGTGGCACAGAACCCACAATCTTCACTACTGTAGTAATAAAGTTGCCCTGTTAAAGGCTTAGAACAAAACTTGTTAGAGTGCTACCCTGTGAAGGGATTTGATATAGATCAATTAAGATCTTGACCGTGTTAGGAGTCGCCTCACCAGAGGACTTAAGAACATCAATCAAGATGTCACCCGGTTAAGGGATTTATACAAAGGAACTTGTTAGGGTTCACCTTGATAAAGGGATTCTCACGAGCTTCAAACAATAAGAAAAATGATCTTTTGTAGACACTTAATCTGTAATTCAGATCATACCTATTCTATTCTTCGCTTAGCTTGGCTGTTCAATATTTGTCGTTCACTATTGGTGGTTGTATCCCTTCTTAAAAGACTCGGCTCTTCTAGTCTGCTGTATCTCCTCGCACTCGATTTCTCCAACCACGCTTCACTTATGCACGATGACCCATATATATAGTGATCTTCGTATTGCAAAACAAAATTGTGGCGCTAAGCTATAAATCCTCCAAAGCGTCGTTGTTCTGGAAGGCATTCAAAACATCTTGCATGCAAAAGTCCAGTTCATGCCAAAACGCTCGCATACATATACATCCCAAAACAGTCGCAATCAGAACTCCAATTCATCTCAAAACACTCGCAAACATAACTCCAGTTCATGTAAAAATGCTTTGTAAAAATCGGATCGGATTCCCATTAAAGCCGGATAGGAAATCATACAAGCACGGACCAGTAGGTCTAATACTATTGGGCGGAAACCGATGTGCTGTCGGTTGAGTCATCTGCCTCCTGTGGTTTTCTACAAGATCGGTTTGACAAGACCGGTATCGTCATGACCGGTACAATTACACGTATCGTCATGACCGGTGTAATTACATTGGTTACTTAGCAAGTTTGATGGTTGTCGATTGTGACAACTACCAGTTCACGACTGCTCTTTTTACATAATGACCTGTGTTTGATGTTTTCCAATGATGAAAACTAAGAATAATGCCAACATAAACTGGGTGATCAAAAAGTGAGAGGGCTCATGCATTTTATCACAAGTATAAATTGAAAAAGAAAAAGAGAAAAAATGTTTAGGAAACTACAATACAAGGGTGCGCCTAGAAGTGTAACTTCAAAATTCAATTTGCAAATTAAAGTTTCAAAATCAATAGATATTAAATAATGTATTGTTTCTTTAATGGTCACTTAAGCTTGTTTAGGTAGTTTCTGTGTCTGTCTTTTGTTTACATTTGTTTCTTTTAAGAACATCGTAATGTAATTGCCTATATAATGTAACTTTCATCTTCATTATTATATATACAATTATCATTACATGGTATTAGAGTGGGTTGATGGTGTTCTTTAAGTTTTGACGAATTTTTTAATAAAAATTTGAGGCTCTACCTAAAACATTAAACCCTAACTCTAACCATAATCCTCAATAAGATCATAACGGAAAACCTATAAACAACCCCAACCCTAAACATGGTATAAACCTACACGCTTTTCTTAATCCTAATCTTGACCCTAATTAAAATCCTAACTATAACCATAATACTAACCATGATGAAATGCTAACCCTAATGATAATCTTAATCCTAAACATTAACCCTAATGATAATTATAATCCTAAAACCTAATCCTAATCCTAATCCCAATTTCTAACCCTTATTAAAACCCTAATCCTAATACTAACCATGATTTAAATCTAACCTTAATCCAAACCCTAACCCTAAACATTATGTAAACTTGAGCATTGACCATGATTCTAACCATAACCATAATGTAAACCCTAACCCTAACACTAACACTAAGCCTAAGCCTAAGCCTAACTGTTTCTCTAACGTAAGAATGACGTTAAACCTAGCTATATCACTAATCCGAAACCTAACTCAAACCCGAAGTGTGAAGTAAACTATAACATCAACCCTAAAACCTAACCCTCACTTGGGGTATATTCAATATCTTACTGCATCGTGATTGCTACTAGCAAATATATAATCTATATATAAAATACGTCGAGATGTATCAAGGCATTTGATTTTTTCATCATTCAACTTTAATAAAAATTAGAGTTGAAAAAATTAAACACATTGATGCATCTCGACGCATTTTATATATAGATTATATATTTGCTAGTGTAGCCTTCATCTTCATTATTATGTATACAATTACCATTATATGGGGTTCTTTGAGTTTTGACGAATTTTTAAATATAAATTTGAGGCTTAACTAAGATTTTTCCAGAAACTTTTTACATCAATTTTTTTCTAAAAAATTGTTGTTAGTTTTTGAAAAAATTATTAGAATAATTTTCGAGGGTTTTTTCTATGAAGGACATGCTCGCTTTTTTGCAGAATCAAGGGTTTTTGTGGCTAGGATTTTGCATGCCGCCATTTTTGAGCCCGCACTTTGTAGAATGGGAATTTCATGCAATTTTTATGGTTTTCAGTGCTAGGGTTTTCCGATTTTCCACAAGATCGAGTGTTTTAGATTTTGGTTTTTGCACGATTTTTCTTATTTTTTTTTTTACTATTTTTTGTATAAAAATAAGGGGTTTCTTGTTCTACTCGGAACATGGGTTTTCATAATTTTCCCCTTAAAAATTTTTGCATGGGGTTTCTAATTTTTTTCCTAAAAAAATTAGTGTTTGATTGTTTTCTAATTTTTCTCCATAAAAAATTAGTGATGGGTTTTTATAATTTTTTCCTTAAAAAAATTATTCTGGCTTTTAATATTTTATCCTCGAAAATTGTCACAATTTAGTGTTTTTCCTCAAAAATGAAGTTTTGTATGCTGATTTGTGTCTTATATCTAATGTTTTTGATTAATGCAAAAGTAAGTTTTGATGGGGCCCCAAAACCCATTACAATCAGATTTTGAGGGGAACTGAAACCCCACTAAGATGAGACATTGCAATATAGAAAGCATTTTGAGAACAACAGCCTAGAGCCAGCAAACAAATGACAACCAAGAAAAACAAGAAGGAACTGATTGCCTAAAAGGCCAACGCCCTACATCGTAGAGCCGATCTCAACAAGAAAGAGGTCCAAAGGGATTTGAAAGCTCCCCAGCCACAATAACTGGGTTTTGACATGACCCCCAAAACCATACCTGAGCTTTCAATGGGCCATCAAAAGCAACACTCATAGCTGAATAATACAAGTAAACATTCATTTCTTCAACTCTCGAATAGTTTACACCGGAATTAATGCCAACACCCATCTCCACCTCAATAGAAAATAGCTCCACCTCAATAGGAGTAGGCAACAAAAGACCCAGAATGCAATGACTTCACCGCCAATGGACAAAGAAACTTGAAGTGAGGGGTAAAATGAGAAGATCTGAAATCATCGTCCCCATTCTTAAGAACAGCAACACCCTCGAACTTCGCCACCAAAACAACCAGGACACCAACATCTCGAAAGGAGAAGCCGCCCCAAGAACAAGCACCATCACCTTGAGAAGACACCTCTAGGAAACAAGGGGCCAAGAGTAGAAGAAGGAAGTCAGAAGGACAAAGATCATCAAAGCTCCCTCTCTTAAGAAACTCAACACTTGCATATTTCCACACTTCAACCGCCAAGACACCACCTTCCCACAAAGAGAAGCCTCTCAAAGAGAAAATCCCAGCACACCGAGAAAGCAAATCCACAGGAAAAGGGACCATGAAGTGAAAGAGAACTGAAGGGCTGAAATCAACAAAGCTCCCTCAAGAAAAACAGCACCAGCAATCAACTCGCTAATGTTGCAGTCTCTCAGTTTTCACGATTTTTTTCTAAAATATTGTCTATGGGTTTTGATCGATTTTTCTCCTTAAAATTCGTGTTTTGTTTTTTCGATTTCCTCCTCGAAAATCATTTTTGAGTTTTTCCAAAAAAGAGCATGACTACTGTTTGTTTCTTTCATTGTTTTTTGTTTTTTTGGGGAAAAAAATCAATGAAGGATTTTGATAGTTTTCTCCACAAAAATTGTGGCTTCTTTCAATCTATTTTGATTCGTAGTGCTCCTCTGCAATTTTTTTTCGCAAATCGTGGTTTTTGGTAGTTAGTTTTTTGGTCGTAGTGCTAATCTGCAAAAGGGTTTGACAATTTTTTCCTCAAAATCGTGGTTTCAGTTTGAGAAGTTGTCAGTATCTTTGGTTTCAAGGAGACGGTTTTGTTTTCTCAACATCAGGTTGGATGGATTTTGGTTACCTTGGTCATTTCCAGAAGTTTTGCGGAATCAAAGAGGGTCTCAGCAGCAGGCTCATTTTGTAGAGCATTCGCAATGAGAAGGGGGTAGCCTCCTATGCATTTGTGACCAAAAGACCTATAGATTGTCTTCTGCAGGGTAGTTAGAATGATGACCATTAAGGGAGGGTATTAAATAATGTAATGTAATATTTCTTTAATGGTCATCTTACTTTGTTTAGGTAGCTTTTATTTTCGACTTCTGTTTACATTTGTTTCTATTAGAAACATCATAATGTAATTGCCTATATAATGTAACCTTATTCTTGATTATTATATACAATTACCATTACAATAGAGGGGTGCACTTGCATGAGCGAAAAAAGGGACTTCATTGTTGAGTTCACTCCCTTGACAAGTAAAATTTCAAAATAAAAAAGTGAATAAAATATGTTGGGGTGCGCCTTATTGGGAAAAATCTGAATTTGAAATCTAATATAGAGGTGTGTGCCTCTATAAGGGACTTGTATGAGCAAGTAGAGAAATCAAAGAGTATTTGAGTGTGTGACTATCATAAGATAGAGTTTCAAGTGTGTCATATGAAGATGCGTGTCTAAACACAAAAAAAATCAAAGTGCGGGGTGTATTCTCAAGGCCACACTTGATGGACAGAATTGTTTCCAAAGCATTATAGTCTAATGTTCAAGTGTGCACTAAGGGTGATATCAAAGTGTTCCCAAGCATGCACTCAATGAAGTAGAATTTTTTCAAAATTCAAATTGAGAATTGCATACAACAGGGTCAATCTAAAGGTGTGCATTCCGTTATGCAAGTGCACATGTGAGAAATAATGTAAGTGCATGTCTGAACAAAAGCTAAAAGCAATGCGAAACTAAATAAAAGTGAAAGACCCCTGAATAAAAATAATAGAAAAACAGCACTATTATTCAAATCTGAGTTTTCTTGGATAGACACAGATTTGCTATATATACTTTCTAAGGTCATATATCACATACAGAAATTGCATACAAATCATACCAGAGATTTCAAACAGGAAGTTTGTTTTCATTTCCAGAATAGAGCAGATATCAACATACACAGAAGAAGCAATACTTAGATTATTGCATACACACTCAGAATGTAAACAGAAACAACAAGAGGAGATACGTCTCTTATCTTCTTTCAGTCAACAGCAGAATCAATCTCCATTCATGGACAATATGCTCAGAAAAAAGTATAAACCATGTCGTGATTTTATGCTTCAATTTCCACAACGAATAGAAATAAAGATGTGTCCAAATTAAAGATTCCTGATATTATCAAACTTTTGTCTTCTTATAAGTCTTTTTCCCTTGCCCCAAAAGCTGTGTAACCTTTGTTTGTCTTTTAGTGAGATTTTCTTTTATATTTTTCTGTAAATTGTCTTTTCTGAAGTTTATCTCCTCCTTCAATGTTAAAAACCTAGTTCAATATCATATACAAAGAAATCTTGTCTTTTTCACTTTTGTCTCATTGCTGAGTCAAAGTCTGTTCCTTTGATCTGAGAATAATGACAAATCTTATGCAATGACTACAGCTATAGGCAATAAAGCTATGATAATAATATCTTTGCTCCCCTCAAGCATTCAAATATTTTATTAACAACTTTACAGATTAAGATGACAATAATATAAGGAAGCCTCAATATTAAATTTCAGAATTTTTATTTATTTTTAAATAAATGAATGAATACACAGAGCTATCTGTGTCACTCTCTAGCTGAAGTATGCTTCATCAAATTGAACCTTGACCAGTCCCTATTGCTCCTCCTTGTCAATCTACCTAACATCTTTAGGATCAACATCTCAACATTTTGTTAGAGTCTATCAAACCCAGAGTGTCGGGACAATATGAACTGCAACTAACTTTTCTGACCATTTTAAGGTAAACATGTTTCTCTTGATTGATTGGTTGTAGCCATAGGTGGACCAATTCCTCTCTCTAGTAGAGGAGCTAGCAATCTATGAAAGTAGACGAATAGCAAGTTGGTAAACTCTGATGTGTCCTTTCCATGAAATTCCCACCATCCAATGAGGTTTTTTAAAAGCATTAGTTGCGCTACTCATCCTTGCCTCTGGGTTGTTGAATGTAGGACCCCAAAGAAGGAAAATTGAAGCCTCTACTCTCTAAGTATGGTTGCCTCCTCACTACCATACAGCTTATGAAGTGCGTTGTTAAACACCTCTATTACCTCATCATCTTCAGAGAGAATTCGATTGGCTCTAGGCGCATATCACTTGGGATTAAGAGCATAAGCATCCATGTGAAGAGGGGTTTCATTGTATCCCACCTCTTTGTGAAAATAGGCCTAATGTACTCCTCATAGAATTGTAGTCCAAGGTCCTTGTCAAGAATTGTTTGCCTCATTTGAGGGGCTTTAAGCATGCTATCAAAAGTATCATAAATCTATCCAAGCCTAGGAGACCTTGTAGCCGCATACTTGATTACCACCACAACTCATGATATGACATAACAAATATATATACAAGCAACATTTAAAAATGAAATTGTAGGAACATATTAGTTTTCAATATTTGTTTCTTACTTGATATCAGGGCACAAAGTGCCATTAAGCACCCTTTCTCTTGCCTTTTTCCCTTTTTTTGTTTTTGATTGAGCCCACTTTTTCCACTCTCCACAAACCACTGTGGATTGTACAACACCTTGCACTTCCAACATGCTCTCCAACAAAATGAAATAGCTAGCATATCTCATCTCAAAATTCAAGGAATTCTTTCTTTGAATGAGATTGGAATAATTCAAGTGAAGTGTGATGGTTACGTACAAACATTTATATGTCTCTAGATTCGACTACTTCTATCTTCACCCAATCTATTTTTTCCAATGTCTTTCAAAGCATGTACATAGCTTCAAATCCAACCAATATGTTGTAAATGCGTGCAACCATCAAACCAAGTGACTTACAAATGTAGTTGAATCTAGTACAGCTTGCACAACAGTAGTAAACCTAAGATCCTCTAAGGCATCCAGCAAAAGGGAAAATTGATTATTACTATCCCTACATTTCCTAGAGCATTTAATAATTGTAATAAAGTACAAACTAGCAAGACATGTAACATAAATATTGAGTCATTGATTTTGAATATCAATGCACTCATCCATGACAATAGAACAATTAATCCTTATCCACGTTTGTCTCATCTGTTCCATCAATATATTCACCTTTGAATATTGTTTGTTGAGGAAGGAGGTACTAAATTTGTGTTTTCAACGGGTGTCTTACAAGAGTACAACTGCTATTGCATCTATAAACATACTTTTGAAATAAGGAGACCTTGCCAAAAGAAATGGGGAGGGAATTGGCATTAAAAAAATTCCGCTAAATCATTGTCTTTCTCATGTTTTTGCAAATTCATTAACCTAGCAACTTCAATTTTTCACATGCAAAAGTGACTATCTCATTCCATTTATCATAACTATTTCTAGATAAATGTTTCTCAACAGTATTAACATTTTTTGCTCTTTGCTCAACCAATTTACAAACTCTAACCCCATGTCCACCCTCACCCAATAAATGGCGCGCAACACAACTATAGCTTCCATGAAAATCAATTTTGCAAATATGCTTAAACCAATACTTGTGTAATATCTTGCACTAGATGATGTGTTGGTGTGGTTTCTATTGAGGATGTACCTAGGGAACCCACAATCAACTACCCATGTGCCCACGAGGGGCTTGTCTATGGTCGTGCTTTGGTTGGACAAAAACATCAACCTTAACATCAATGGGTGTCATTTCACTAACCATCCCATCTTTTGACATAGTGGTCACTTGCTTCGTATTAGAGTCGACGTTGAGCCTTATGGTACATGGAGGGTTGTTATGTCCTAACCTAAATGTTGCGACGGTGCAAATTCCCACTAGGAAAGGACCCATCCATGATTGGGTAATCACATGTCCACAAAGGAGTTCACCTAAAATGGTAATCCAGTGGCATGGAAACCTCGCCCTCAATACCACTAGGTGTCATTCATTACTAGTTTAGGATTTTGGTGTAGGGGTTGCTTAGCTTCTGTAATGACCCAAATGAATTATTTAGGGTTTATAAATTTCTAATTTAAATATTTAACACAACTAGCAAAACCCTGACCTTCCTCTTTTACAGCCTAAAAAATAACTTTATCAATTTATCTTTAGCTCTTAATATGGAACTCAAAGTGGAAAAATCTCGATTAGTCATGGACTTATGATGCATTTATAATCCAAACTTTAGAAAATAGGAGAAATATTTACAAAACCTTTGAGTCAAACAATAAAGTTTGAAATTTATATGTACTAGTATGGCAAAAATAGCAATCAACATTAGCTACGAAAACTAGTACAATGGCTACAATGACAACAATTACAATAGAAAATACCCTATAGTTTTCTTACAACAATCTCCTAATGTACTTGACACCATGTCGATCAAATCCACAACCATTGTGTCATATCAAACTCTTGATGAATTCATCTCACTATGTCACAAGGCTTTCGTTCTTGGTCCAACAGACCAAGGGGTTTTTGTCCTATAGTCCTCTACATATCTTAAGGTAATGTCCTCAAGTTGGACACTCTAACCAACACATGCTTTGAGCAATATTTGCTAAGGTTTTAATGAAGACAACTAGACTCAATCTTTTCAAGAACACATCCAACTTTGATTACATGAAGATCCACAGTCAAAATAGGTTGCCACATAAGATTTGTGATGACCAACAAGCTAAGGTTGCAACCACAACAATAAATGAGGTACATGCATCTTTGCCTTGCAATGCAACAAGAAATGAGAATCTTGCCCAAAATATTAAACAATTCTTTCCTTGGATGGAAAAATACCTTCTAGAGTAGTCATTAACTCAAAACTAGCCATTAATGGCATTTCAAGTCATGTAGGGGTAGGCGCAAATGAACAATGAAAATTGGCAAGAGTGTTGAAGTTTGTGAGTTGGGTATACTGCAAGACTCATACCATAGGTCAAGAGTTAGGGAGTATGGGGTTTGAGCAAAAGGCACGTTACAGGAAGAAGTTTTATACTTCGATGGGAATAAAGGAGAAAGAAAAGGGATTAAAGAAAAATATGTCTGGCTGTATAAGTTCAACAACCTAGAGCAAGATAAAATGTAGGTTGGAGGAAAGGTATGTCAAAAGGAAAAAGTCTACAACCTTGATAAGGAAAAAGGAAGGAAAAAAGTTCAACAAAATGGTATGATGGAATGATAAGGATTCACACTCCAACAACAAGCTCACTCATAGGAGTTTGCACACAAAGCCCACTACAATTAAAGAAACTAAGACTAAGATGGCAAGAATTGATCAAGTTAAGCTTATCAAAAAGAAAAGGGAAAAGAACTTTTGGTTCCAACATTAATTTATTGAAAAGAGGACACCCCTTTTATTTTACCCTTTAAACCAAAATTAGTAGCAATGCAAAAAAGGTTTTGCGGGGTTTAAAGAGCCTTTTGCAAATTTTTGAAGAGGCTAAAAGGCATGCAAAATGGTCTTGTGGAGTTCCAATAGAACTCTTGTTTGGATTTTCAAAATAATGATCCATTCTATTTATAACTTCTTACACTTCCCATCATATTCTGGTTCATGTTGTCATAACTACTACTAGTGCTAATTTGTAGTTTTTTTGTGTGAAAAGAAACTAAAAAGAATTTAAAACTAATTACAAACCCTCCCTAACAAGCTAATTGTTATAACTTTAGAAGTTTATTACTTGTGTATAAAAATAACAAACTTTAGAAAATGTCAATATCTATGATCGAAACTTTGAAAAATAAGAGAGATCTTTATAAAACCTTTGGGTCACAATAAGTTTGAACATTAAATGTAGTATCATGGAAAAAATAACAAACAACTTTAGCCGTGACAACAACTAGTACAATGGCTACAACAACAACAATTACAAAAGAAAATACAATACAATTTTCTTACAACAATCTACCAATGTACTTGATAGTATGATACAATGGAGATCAAATTCACACCTTGGAATCCTCTCAAACTCTAAATGAAGTCATCTCACTAGGTCAAAAGACTTACATCCTTCATCCTATAGATCAAAGGGTTTTCTATCCTCTAGTCCCCTACATATCTAAAGGTGTTGTCCTCAAGTTGAACACTTTGAACAACAAATGCTTTGAGCAATATTTGCTAAGGTTTTAATGAAGACAATTAGATTCAATCTTCCCAAGAATAAATCCACCTTTGATTTCATGAAGACCCACAATCACAATAGGTTCCTACACACTATTTGCAATGACCAAGGGGCTATGGTTGCAACCACCTAAATGAGGTAACATATCCTTGCCTTCCAACACAACAAGAACATGAAAATCTTCCCAAAAATAATAAAAATTCCTTCCTTGGATGGGAAAATACCTTCTAGAGTGGTCAATAAGTCAAAATTAATGCAGTTTGGGTCATGCTCAGGTAGTTACGAATGAACAATGAAAATTGGCAGGAGCGTTTAGGTTTGAGAGTCTGGTATACCACAAGACTCGTACCACAAATCAAGAGTTAGGGAATGGGGTTTTGAGCAAAAGGCATGCTACATGAAGAAGTCTAAAACTTCAATAGGAATAAAGGAGAAAGGAAAGGGATGGATTAAAAATATGCCAGATGTATAAGTTCAACAACCCCACAAGAGCAAGAGATAATGGAGGTTGGAAAGGTATTTTGATGCATGAGCTTTTAGTGACTTTTTAAGATTTTAGGTTTTTTTTTTTTAGTTTTTTAGAAAACTTTTTTTTAATAACTTTGAAATCTTATTTCCAATTTCGAAGGTTAGTTGACAGTTCATCTTATCTTAGTTTTAGGAAGCTTCACAGAAAAATTCAGCTTTTTAGGAGTTCTTTTAAAAATTACCAAAAATGGCAAAAAATAGTTTTTATGAAAAAATTGTCAAAAAATGTAATGTAATGTCCCGAAACCGGATGGACTCAGTTGTGCGACAAGGGGGGGTAGAGGGTGGCCGTACTGGTTGCCTTACAAAGTAGAGGAGCCAGAGAATTGAGGCTGTATGGTGTAATGACCGTACGATGGCTGTTTGCAGGACGTACGATGGGATGCTCAGGGCCATACAGTGGGGTGTTGAGGGCCGTACATTGAAGGAATGCAGGAGGTACAGAATGAGTTGGGAGTACGCCGAGGGATGGAGGCCGTACATAATGATGTTGGGAGTACGTCGAGGGGTGGAGGTGGTATGGAATGATGTTGGAAGTAGGCCAAGGGATGGAGGCGGTACGGAATGATCAGGGATGGAGGCGGTACAGAATGATGTTGGGAGTACGCCGAGGGATGAAGGTGGTATGAAATGATGTTGGTACTATGCCGAGGGATAGAGGCAACACAGAATGATGTTGGGAGTACATCGAGGGATGGAGGCAGTACGGAATGATGTTGGGAGTACGTCGAGGGATGGAGGCGGTACAGAATGATGTTGGGAGTACGCTGAGGGATGGAGGCGGTATAGAATGATGTCAAAAGTACGCCGAGGATGGAGGCGGTATAGAATGATGTCAAAAGTACGCCGAGGATGGAGGCGGTACGGATTGATGTTGGGAGTATGTCGAGGGTTGGAGGTGGTACAAAATGTTGGTAGTACGTCGAGAGATGGAGGCGGTACAGAATGATGTTGGGAGTACACCGAGGGATGGACGTTGGGGTGCCGTACGAATGGAAGCTAGGGTGCCGTATGCTGGAAGTTGGGGTGCCATACGGATGGAAGTTGGGGTGCCGTACACTGGAAGTTGGGGTGCCGTACGGATGGGAGTTGGGGTGTTGTACGGATGGGAGTTGGGGTGCCGTACACTGGGAGTTAGGATGTCGTACAAATGGAAGTCGGGGTGTCGTACGGATGGAAGTCGAGGTGCCGTACACTGGAAGCTGGGGTGTCGTACGGATGGAAGTTGGGGTGTCGTACACTGGAAGCTGGGGTGCCGTACGTGGGAATGCTGAGGGGGTACAGACTGAGTTGGGAGTATGCCGGAGGTGAGAGCTGTTACAGTGAGCCTTAATATATACCAGACTTTAATACACACATAATAACACTTGCAAGATAAAATAGGAATAAAAGATGTCGCTTCAGATTTGCCCAATCCGGAACCAGAGAACAAGCAAAGTAGGGTGATGGTTGAATCCCACCGAAATTGCGAAGTACGAAATAGGGAGGATATTTCACCTCCGGAATGGCGGAAAGCAAAATCCCAACAAGAATTCGTAAAATTACAATAAAGTATCAAATCTCAACATATGAAATCCAACCTACACGCCGAGCATAAATACCTGTTGGGAAAAACTCCCGAGAGTGCACAAAAGAGCCGACGGCGACAACTACACCTATGCCAACAAACAAAAAATGGGCCCGAGCTAAACTAAATCGATCGGGATCCAAATACAATAATTTTATTAAAAATGGGGACATTACAAATACTCGCCGCCCAAAGATTGGTTTCCCTCAAGCAAACCATGATCAATACTCCAGGATTCCAAACTAGGCGCGGACACTGATAACTGTATCCACTGGAGCCCTCAAGCCGCAACAAGACCATGCGCATGCGCTTGGAAGTAAGCGAGAAAAGTAACTCCCCATCAGGGTTCCGCTGCTCCACTCTGATATAATTGTTGTCATGCCCAGAGTCACTAGGATCCCAATGAAACCAAACATCAAACTCATCGATGCTCAAATCCCAAGCCAAATGCGGATGTAGGTAGTAATATCTGTTGAAAACTTTATGTTGCTTTTGGACCATATGCACATAGTTGGATTTAGTTGGGACGAGTAAACCATCATCCGGCTTTATCTGCGTCACTCTGATATAAATATTGACATGCCCTTCACCAGAATCCCAACAACGCCAACCCATGAAATCTTTCACACCCTCATGTTCACCAATCTCTTCCAGTATGGGCACAGACACAGACGCTGATGTCGATAGCATTGTAATGTTCTGAAGGCGATCTCTGCCCGAAGGTAATTTTGTGAGACGTCTGGAAGGCAATCTGGGCCTGAAGGGAATCTCGATCCGAAGGCAATCCCGGTGCGAAGGGAACCTCGACCCGAAAGCAATCTCGGCCCGAAGGGAATCTCAAACCGAAGGCAATCTCGGCTTGAAGAGAATCTCAATCTGAAGGCAATCTCAGTCCGAAGGAGATCTCGACCCGAAGGTAAT
The DNA here is from genome assembly GCA_027943335.1 of Chamaecyparis obtusa. Lineage (NCBI taxonomy): Eukaryota > Viridiplantae > Streptophyta > Pinopsida > Cupressales > Cupressaceae > Chamaecyparis > Chamaecyparis obtusa. The sequence goes on from BSBK01004658.1 coordinate 131,950, forward strand.
CTCAGCCTGAAGGGGTTCTCGATCCGAAAGCAATCTCGGCCCAAAGGGAATCTTGACACGAAGGCAATCTCGGTTCGAAGGGAATCTCGATCGAGCCTCGGCGACGTACAGAGCCTTGACAACGAATAGAGCGTCGGTGACAGACAAAGCTTCGACGACAAACAGAGCCTCGGCAATAGACACAGCCTTGGCGACAAATAGATCCTCGGCGACAGACATAGCCTCGGCGACAGACATAGCCTCGGTGACGGACACAACCTCGACGATGGACATAGCCTACTGCACATAAGGAAGGGCTCCATACTCAACGAACTGAAGGCTTGGCTCATGAAATGGAGTAGTGACAGAGCTTATGTCATTTTGATATGTCCAGGTTGTCTTGGCAAGATCCATGCAAACAACTTCTTCATTTTTTAGATCTTCTCCATATGTAGGTGTAATAGCAAGATTTAGCAGATCCTCCTGGAGCAACCTTATGATCATGCCTTCACCCTTCTATAATGCATCACCCTTATCGTCATCATCTACTTTCTCCCACTTGTGCAAATGAGATATTAATTTTTCTTCACAATGCTTGAATACATTACTAACCAATTTACATGCTGCCATAGACGGGACACATTCTGGATTACAAAAAACCCACAGCATAGATATGATAGGTTGGGATATTTCATCCATCTCTTCAATGCACAAAATCATAAGGCTCTCCATAGCAACCGAAACTTTAGTATCATGACACTCTTTTATTGTGACCAAGAAGTGATGAAACATATCATGGATCAAGTCTTGCAACTCTAGATCTAAGAGGAGGTTACTTACTTTGACATTTGCACAATTCTCCAAAATTGTAGATCTCCTGCCAAAAGGGTCACCACTAAAGTCATCAAGACTTTGAAAGCTGTCAACGATCAAATGCAATATCTCTATCATGGTGTTGTCATCATACAGTTCTCTAGGAGCCCATATTCTCAAAATCTAACTAAGACATGCTACAGTTGCCAACTTCATTTCATTGTCACGGTGTCTCAAAAGCCTAGGTTGAGTTAAGGCATCCTTAATTGGAGAAAGGATCCTTTGTATAAATCTTGAAGGTAATTGGTCAACCTTACACAAACATACTTCCGATATATCTAATGGAAGATCAATACCCTCGCTGAGCTCTTTGCTAATCCTTTGTAGTGCCTTCAACCACCATTGTCCATCACTACTGGATGCCATAGGGTGATTTAAATCTCAAAATCTCTCAATCATCCCAACAGGTTGGCAAGATCACCAGCTCTGCTACCACTGTAATGTCCCGAATCCGGATGGACTATGTTGTGCGACAAGGGGGGGTAGAGGGTTGCCGTACAGAGTGGAGGAGCTAGAGAATTGAGGCTGTACGGTGTAATGACTGCACGATGGTTGTTTGCAGGACGTACGGTGGGATGCTGAGGGCCGTACGGTGGGAATGTTGAGGGCTGTACGGTTGGATGCTGAGGGTCAAACGGTGGGGTGTTGAGGGTCGTACGTTGAAGGAATGCAGGAGGTACGGAATGAGTTGGGAGTATGCCGAGGGATAGAAGCCCTACAAAATGATGTTGGGAGTACGCCGAGGGGTGGAGGCGGTATAGAATGATGTCGGAAGTACACCAAGGGATGGAGGCGGTACATAATGATGAGGGATGGAGGCGGTATAGAATGATGTTGGGAGTACGCCGAGGGATGGAGGTGGTATGAAATGATGTTGGTAGTATGTCGAGGGATAGAGGTAGCACGGAATGATGTTGGGAGTACGCCGAGCGATGGAGGCGGTATGGAATGATGTTGGGAGTATGCCGAGGGATGGAGGCGGTACAGAATGATGTTGGGAGTACGTCGAGGGATGGAGGCGGTACAAAATGATGTTAGAAGTATGTCGAGGGATGGAGGCGGTAAAAAATGATGTTAGAAGTATGCCGAGGGATGGAGGCAGTACAGATTGATGTTGGGAGTACGCCGAGGGTTGGAGGTGGTATGGAATGATGTTCGTAGTACGCCGAGGGATGGAGGCAGTATGAAATGATGAGGGATGGAGGCGGTATGGACTGATGTTGGGAGTACGCCGAGTGTTGGAGGTGGTACGGAATGATGGTAGTACGTTGAGGGATGGAGGTGGTATGAAATGATGTTGGGAGTACACCGAGGGATGGACGTTGGGGTGCCGTACGGATGGAAGTTGGGGTGCTGTATAGATGGAAGTTGGGGTGTCATACGCTGGAACCTGGGGTGTTGTACGGATGGGAGTTGGGGTGCCATACGGCTGGAAGTTGGGGTGCCGTACGAATGGGAGCTGGGTTACTGTACGTTGGAAGTTGGGGGGCTGTACGGATGGAAGTTGGGGTGTCGTACGCTGGAAGTTGGGGTGCCGTACGGATGGAGGCACAAAAGAGCCGACGGCGACAACTACACCTACGCCAACAAATAAAAAATGGGCCCGAGATAACTAAATTGATCGGGACCCAAATACAATAATTTTATTAAAAATGGGGACATTACAGGTAATTTCGGATTTGTACTTAAATTAGTGTTTTCTCTCATTTTAGCAGGTGAGTAGTTGGAAGAATAATAAAGAAGGATTGTAATTCTGAAAATATTCTATTTTTTCTTCTCTTATGTTTATGTTAATTGTTAAAGGAATTTTGGCTACATCATTTGGTATCAGAGCCCAGGAGGTCTGGGAAAAAGAGCTTTTTGTTTGTGTAGGTTGAAAGGAGAAGCTGGATGCCAAAAGACTAGGTAGAGAAGAGAAAAGACCTAGGTGAGGCAAAGATAAAGTGGAAGAAAGGTTAAAGGAACTTTCTTGAAGAGATGGATTTGTTGAAGAGGTGCTTGCGGAGTGAGGGCTCACTAAAGAAGAAACAAGAAAAAGAAGAGAAGAGGAAAGACACAAGTGTGAAGAAGGAAGATGAAAAGGCAAGTTTAGAACATTTTAAGTAGGAGGTACAAAGGTTGGATCAAGCCTTAAAAGAATTGGTGACAAGATTTTCCCTAGAGATGCAAAAATGCCACCCTACCAGTTAAGAAGAAGATCACATGGTCCGTTAGAAAGGTTATTCAAAAAAGGAAAATGAAAGAAAGGATAAAAAAAATAGAGGAAGTGGTAGAAAATGAAATGGTGAGTATACCTAAGACTGTTTTGACATCAAGAATTGAAGAAGACAAGGTAAACATAGTTGCAGAAGAGTCTCCTTGTCATTTTCAATTATTTGAATTTGATGTTCAAATTGAGCACGTGGAAATGTCTATTGATAATAAGGTTGCTAATGAAGTTGTTGTAGATTTATTTATTAATGAGGTATATGCAGATTTGCAAGGGTATTATGCAAATTGTGGTAATGGAGAATATGCTACTATATTATACGATGAAGACATAAATGATGATGCTATTGAGGTATATGCACAAGAAATTAAATTTTGGGACATAAAGTCCAAGAGTGTGTTTAATAGGAGATGGGTGAAGAAAAAGAAGAGGAAGAAGGACCTAGGGGCAGTTGCAAAGATGACTGACAAATTGTCAAAGAATTGGAAGACCAGGAAAAAGGAGTAGACTTGCATTCAAGAGGGCTTCAATTTTCTCTTCTCTGGGTTAATACAATAAATATCTGGTATGATGGAAAGGATTAGATCTAGACAAGAAGCATGTATTCAAAGATAACTTGCAAGAGCTGTGTTCTTTCGACCAGTGGAGAATGATGCAAGAGCTTTAAGTGATGTTTTAAGATTTCAGTGTTTTTTTAGTGTTTTAGAAAAGATTTTTTAATAACTTCGAAATCTTATTTCCAATTTCGAAGGTTAGTTGACAGTTCATCTTATCTTAGTTTTAGGAAGCTTCACGGAAAAAATCAGTATTTTAGGAGTTTTAAAAATTACGAAAAATGACAAAAAATAGTTTTTATGAAAAAATTGCCAAAAAAGGTAATTTTGGATTGGTACTTAAATTAGTGTTTTCTCTCATTGTAGCAGCGGAGTAGTTGGAAGAATAATAAAGAAGAATTGTAATTCTGAAAATATTCTATGTTTTTTTTTTCTCTAATATTTATGTTAATTGTGAAAGGAATTTTGGCTACATCATATTTCAATAGGGGAAAGTGCAATTTTGATAAAAAAAAAAAGCAAGGTTGCACCAAGACCAGGGTACTTGGAGTGTGACGAACCGAACTTGGCTCTTCCTGAATATTTAATCATAACTTGTATACAATAGCAAACTAATTTCCCAATAGACTATGCAAAGCTAAAATTGATAGCATAACCAACAATTTCATTAACTAATTCAGTGAAATAACATTCTGAAATTAATGTCCTTAAATCAATTATTAATATTCAACCAATTGATATAATAAGCAAATTAATCAACTTATGAATTGCACCTGTGCATACACCAATTCTATCTTTCCTTGTCACAACCTGTACTTGCAAAATCTCCCTTATGCTGATGACGTCTTGAAGGAATACAACCGCCAAAGTGTGTGTTGATCACATCACTGCTCATAGATGTATGTGACTGTCTCAGAACAACAAAACCGCCCCAAATGAATACATTTAGCCCTGCTAGCATATAGATGCCGCCCAGATTTGCCTGCCGCCAAGTATTACCTCACGTGCCAACTAGTAAATTCACGTGGGTAGCTTACAAGGAACTAAACGCTGCTAGCCAACAGTTTGGACAAGAGATGCCATCCCAAAATATTGTCACCCGATTTGCTACAACTGGAAACGCAAATCCCAAATTGCAATGCGGTTTGGCTCCACTCTCACGCGCTCTGTTCTAACAACCTTCGATAAGCAAAATAAATGGATTTGGACTGTTAAGCAAGACGTTGCTGTCTGAATATAATTTCGCAGCTCCAATACTATTCCAGACTTGCGCAATTCAGCTCTTTCTCACTCCCTTTTCAACAAATCAGACTTAATACTTGACGCCTCCAGTATAGTTTCAAACCCTAACTGAAATGTATTAAGAAAATACTATTTCATCAGCGAATATACTTCAGGTTTGAAAATTCTTCCATCCATCCGATAATCTTCAGCATTCAATACACATATTCAGAAACTTCATTGCATTGTATAAATAAATACAATTTCATCTGCAGATCTTCAACTCCAGAAATAAAACTTTCTTCAATTCAATATACAACAGCATTGAATTGATAAACATAATTAATCGGTTGTGAAATTCACCATTACAGGCAATGGCTCAAATCACCAGAAAGAGGAATCCATCCTCGAAACCCTAGCCAGGGCAATTCTTCACAAACTTCAATAAAATAATGATTGCATAATGAATCCCAAAAGTGCTTTTTCGAGTAGAATATATAGACTTTTTGGAAAAAGAACTTTATAATATTTTCACTTATTGGCTTAATAAAATATCTCCACTTTATAATATAATATTATAAAGTCATTAGTTATTAAATTAAATCAAGATAATTTAATTTAATAACATATTTAAAATATAAGCCACTGAACCATCTGACTGCAATCAATGAACTTCTGACAAAGCACCAGACCAACTGCCCAGCCAAGAATAGACACTGCCCTGCAAGAAATAGCCACTGCTAAAAATAGACTTACTAAAAATAGTAAGTCTCTCAAACTGGAGATTCTCTGAAACCCAATCCTGAGATGTCTAACGCTCCGTGTAGACACCCTGCCAATCCTGACCATATCCGAAACCCCACTTACTAAAAATAGTAAGTTGGCCAAAATGACCCGAACGAAGAGCAGACTTGATAATCTGAACCTCCAGAATGGAATCCCAACGTTGGCTCCACCATCTGACCCCCTCTGATCACCTGATTAGCCTGTGTGGGTCAACAAACCAAGCTAATCCCATGAGTCTAAAAATGGGGACATTACATGGAGACTTTGGAGATTGGTACCGGAACTAGTATGACTATTTTTCAAAAGAGGGGGTGTAGTACTTGGAGATGCCAATATATTTTGATACATTTTAGTAATTTATAGGAAATCTGAAAATAGGTGTATATTTGTAAAGCTAAATATGAATATAGACAAAGTGTATAAGGAAATTTAACGCAATGGCCCAAACCAACAAGTTGAATCTTTCAACACTGCAAATCCTTTTGCTAGTCTACATAAAGGAATTAAAGAACAACAATAAAAATATAGAAATTATCAATATCTTTTGAATTTTGCATCAAACTACAAATAGCTAAATGGAAAATACTTGTGGTCTTGTTGGCTCACTTTGACTCCTAACGTATGTTGGCTCCTATTTTCCCTTATGTGGTGTGTTTATTTTCCAGCTTCCTCATGCATTTGACTTTTAATTTTTAGGGATTTTTTATTTATTTATGTGGGAGTCGGTGCCTTCTGCATGGGAGACAAAGAAAGTCTTCAAGAGACCACGATTAAAAGTCTCCAACAATTGGAGACGTCTCCAACAAGGTCTCTAGCATTTGAGACGTATATTGGTTTCCGAGATGTGTCCCCAAGGGTCAGAAACGGGTCTCCATGCAATTATGAGAAAAACAAAGGAGCGTAGTTCAACAGAATGGTATGACGGGATGATAAGCTTGACACTCCAACAAAAAGAACACACAAAAGAGTTTGGACACAAAACCCACTATATTGCAAAGAAAAGAAAACTTAAGACCCAGATAGTAGGAATTGATCGAGTTGAGCTTATCTATTTTTGGGGGTTTGTTGTCATAAGACATGCGAGTTCTAAGTGATAGTTTGTAATACTTTCTAATAATGGTTTAACTGGAGCTTGCTCGAATTTACATTTAGCTTTAGTGGATGGGATTTTATAATAATACTTTCATTGCATGCAAACAATCAGTAGCAAAATAAAAGTGTAATTAGTATTTTTAAAGTTTTCTTCATGCAATAACATTGTAAAACTTATAAATATGTCATTTGCACTTAGATTACTAGTAGAAGATAGTAGTAATGTTCATCCTAACTTTTCATGGATATTGTTATTCACTGAGCTCTATGTTTTTATGTCCAATTGTTGTCAGTTAAATAGTAGCTAATAATCCTTGTAAACTTTGTATTGCAATCCTTGTGAAAAGAAGTCTTGTAATTTTGTGTGCAATCCTTCTTATGCTTATGATATGCCAATCGAATCATTTTTCTCTTTAATTATCAATCTCCATGTGTAATGAATATTGTGAGTGTCATTAGTTGTTTTTAATCTTCTTCTGCAATAGATAGCCTTTTTGTACAAAACTTTGTCTGATCCGAAAATGTCAAATTGCCTTGCACCCTAGACTGAGAAACAAGAAGATAAGTTTTAATTTTAGTTTGTTTATATTGCATGCTTATCCTTAGGTTCTAGGTTCAAAAGGGAGCTTCCCCTTATTATTTGAAAATGAATCACTCAGACAGAAGATAAAATGATGCAGCTCAATGATGACACTTTTTTGGGAAGATGTGAATTATTGTTAGACAACAAAATGCCTTGCATTTAAATTCAATAATAAAAATTATAAATTCTAGCAGACTTGTAGGGGTAACATTAAGAAGCATAACCCACTGAAACATTGAATATGTTCCGTCTTGTATCTTGTTCACTTCAAGGAATGGTCACTAGGTAAAAATGGTTAGATTAATTTTTTAGGTCACCATCAAGAAAATTGAAAAACATCAATTTGGTATATGAGACCCCCCAAGATTATAAAGCATCCCACAAGGGAATTGTTTTCTCCCTTTACCTTATTTTGTTTTGAGGTGTACAACCCGCACCCTCCCCCTACCCCACCCCCACCAACCTCCAAATTTGAACATTGATCTCCATTATGGAGTGCCCATGCTTTCAACATCATGAGGAGCTATGTGTTGCTAGGATCTGTTTTACTTTGGATGTTTCTTAGCTTGAACATTCTACAACATACTACTAAATAATGAAGTACACAAAAACAATCATATGTTTAGCGAATGATTATATAAGAAATAACATTTATAACACTGTAATATTTGAACTAGCAATACCCCAGTCCATCCTGGATTATTTGCATGCCCATAACCCAGATTGATATAAGAATAAGGTATCCCTGTTGGTGTATTCCAGGCTGGTAGCAGTCTATCTGCAATTTGTTTTGCCTTCTCAAGGAATACTTCATCTCCAGCTAAATCATATGCACTAAGAAGCCCGCCTAATACCCTGCATTTTCAAAATATGAAAGGTACAATATTAGACCACTAACCATAAAGCAGTAAGATTGCCTAAACAATGAATGTGAATTGCAAAAACAGCAAGTCTGCTGCTAATCATGTTGTAACATACATGAACATTTTTCATTTCCAACTACTGAGTATCGACAGATTAACAAATTGAATGCACAATAGATTACATGGCCTTATGGCAAACCTATTTGTTGTCTCAAAAACACTAGCATCGACACCTTTGTTGAAATCCAGTGAAGTGATCCAACTGCAAAGAAGTATCAAAAACCTATTTCAGATGTATGATTCAAAATAAAGTAAATGGAGTAATCATCGATGTCCTCTGAATAATTGGAATAATGAAATTAAACTAAATCAACAAGTAGCTTTCGAATAAGGCTAAAAACTACCTTTTGGCTTTTTGGAACTGTTCATCTAGTCCCATAATGTACAGTGTGTCAAGAGAGTCTATTATGCTTACTCCAAGCCCGCCAAAGTTATTTACTCCTCTCCTTGACATGGGCCGTTACAATATAAAAGTAGTCCCAACCAAGTCAAAAGAATGCAATGAAAGAGACATTTTCAATTGTAAATATTTATATTCTGATAGGGAAACTAAATATAACAAGTAATATAAGTAATATGTATCACACCTAACAAGCTTATCAATTGGCGCTCAGAAGTTGTCGCCTAAACCCATATGAGTTCAGTTTAGGGCTGGGGCAGCTCTAGATTTGCCGAGGGTCCACCTTGGACACCCCAGTCAGGTTGAACCTAGGCAAACCCATGCAGGCCCACATGCCACCTGGACAAAAAGTGGGAAAAAATAAATTCTTTAAACATTTTTAAGAACAAAATAACTTCTTTTTCCTCTTTTCAAAAACAAAAGTGAGTAAAACAGCACTTTTGCTTCCGAGTTGTCATTGTTCCTTTTATAAGGTCGCCACATTTTTCTCTAAAGGTGAAGGTTGCTGGAGAAAAAGACTTACACTAACAAGAGAAAAAGAGCTACATGGGAAGGATTTCTTTGTCAAAGATGAGTGAATCTCTTGAATTTTTCAAGATATTTTTTTTCATTGAGGTTTTAATTTTTTTTTTACTTTTATACATGATACATGGGTTACAATTCTAATGTTTTTAAGTTATAGAATTGTAAATTTTCTATATTTGTTTGTTTTGTTATGTTCATACAAAATTGCTGGTACTTCTAGTTCAACAGTTCCACATGTAGAGGGCTCATTTAAATTTGATGCAGCATCATCTCTTTAGCAACATTCAACCATGACTGAACAACTTCCTAGTGGTGGGGGTTATAGTTGGCATTGTAACCAATGTGAGAATAAATTTAATAGCCCATATACTCAAGTGAAAGCTCACCTATGTGCTATAACTTAGGAATAAGAATTTCTCCAAAGCCAAATAAAATGGGTTTCCAAAGCAACAAATAAAGAGATATATTAAAGAACAAGAGGATGCCGACATAGTAAGTAATATATCAAAGGAAAAAAGGACATTCTCTTTCCAAAAAGGATAGCAGCGATCAGTAATCTCTTGCTGGCTTAACACAACCAGATAGCCTGCATTCTTTCTCCACCATCTTTCCAATAAAAGAGGCCCATTGGAGGAAGCTTTTAAGAATGAGGTGAGGGCTCATTGCATTTATAAAATTGGGTTTCTTTTCAACCTCGTTAGATATGGTGACATAAACTTAGTTGTCATTGGTAAAGTCATTGATAAACATCAATTCCATCGGAACACCAGTACATCACACCTGTACTCATAATTGTGAACCGGTAGACTAAGCATGAAAGCAGTGTACTTTAACCGGTCACGCTTATACCGGTCCATGTTTTATCCAACCGGTCTTGACAAACACAAAAGGAAAAGATGACTAACCGGATACACGTTCTACACTGGTTAAGTGCATGATAATCCGAACTGGATTATGCGGAGTGTTTTTCTGTTAAACTGGAGTTGGCTTTGTTTTTTCAGCGAGCATTTCGAGGCAAACTAAGGATCAGTTTGTAAGCTTTTTATGAGTTTTGCATGCGTGATTTATGGGAGAGTTTACAGCTTGGCAGAACTATGAGATGTATTTTTAATAAGATAAATTTCTTATAAATGCAGGTCGAAAGACATAAAAGTTGTGTTGTTGAAAACCAACAGCATAGAGCGAAAGAGAGTAGGAGAGCAGAATCTTCTGAGAGGAATCACAATCACAAAAGGTGAAAGGGAGAGAAAGATTCAACAGCCAAGCAGAGGAAAGGGTGAACAGGTATGATCTAAATCGACAGATAGAATGTCATCATAAGATCATTGCTTTAAGTTTTGAAGCATATTTAAATCCCTCAATCAGGGTGAACCCTAATAGGTTCTTTTGTATAAATCCGTTTACCTGGTAACATCTTCATTGGTGTTTTAAATCCTCTGACCAGGCTACTCCTAACAGGGTCAAGATCCTAACAGGTCTTCTATCAAATCCCTTAACCAGGTAGCACTCTCATCAGTGCTTTGTAAGCCTCTAATAGGCAGCTTTATTATTGCAGTAGTGAAGTTCATGGGTTCTGTCCCATCGTGGTTTTTTCCTTCTAACCTAGGGTTTCCTTCTAACCGGGTAACATCTTCATTGGTGTTTTAAATCCTCTAACCAGGCTACTCCTAATAGGGTCAAGATCCTAATAGGTCTTCTATCAAATCCCTTAACCAGGTAGCACTCTCACCAGTGCTTTGTAAGCCTCTAACAAGCAGCTTTATTATTGTAGTAGTAAAGTTCGTGGGTTCTGTCCCACCGTGGTTTTTTCCTTCTAACCGAGGGTTTCCACGTATATATGTTGTGTTGATTTGTGCATTTAATTTCTATTTATGATTAGCATAATATTCTTTTGATTTTTGTATGAATAAGAATATCTGATTGCTTAAAAGAAGAATAGAAATTGAATTTACTGATTCACCCTCCCTCTCAGCAACCGGTTAGGACTAACAATTGGTATTAGAGCCTAGGTTCTCAGGAATAGTAAGCAGAAGAAGTGGTCACTGATCTCATGGAAAAGAATATGAACTTGACCGATCAAATCTCCCATTTGGAAAGGGAGTAGGAAGGTCATGCTCTGAGAATGACTGAACTCATCGAAGCCAAAAGAAAAGTTGAAGATGAAAAGAACAATGCCTTAGAAACACTGTTGACTATTGAAAGAGCAAGAAATCTGGCTGAAGATGCATTAAGAGAAAGTAATGCTCTCATATTGCAACTTCATGTAGACATGCAGAGCAGAGCATAACTCAAGAGAATGCAATCATGCATGAGCACTTGCATGACAAAGATGAAACATGCAAAAAGATGGTTGTTGAATTGGAAAACTCTTGAAGAAAGAAATGAGAAACTCAGAAGGTCTAATGAAAGTTCTTGAGAAGCTTGATGTGCAATTGAGGGCTTAAAGGAAGCATAAGGATCCTATAGGACTTGGGTACATCGGTAAAAGCAATAATGAAACCGGTGAGTCCTCTGGAGACAAGCAAGGCAAGAAGGAAAAGAAGAAACCTGCAGAAGATAAAAGTAAAAAGATCTCCAAAACCTCTTGTAAACATTGTGGAAAACCGGGTCATAAATCCAATGACTACATAAATGCATCAGTGAAACCATTTACTTCTAAAAGTTACTGCAGCAATTGTTACAAGTATGGTCACGGGACCTTTGAATGCAGGTCTCCCTCCAACAATGTGTCCAGTGGAAGCAGGGGAAGCTTCAAGGGTTATTGCTATGCTTGCAATAAATATGGACACAAAGCGGAAGAATGCAGGTCCAGAACAATGGCATTCAAATCTCCACCGAGACCGGTATTCCATAAAAGGAATGAAAATCGGAGCACATGTAACTGTGCTACATGTGGACCATCAGGGCATAGGAACCTTGATTGTCACTCACCCATGGACAGGGAAAGAAGAGTTAATCCATGGAGAGGAACTAGAATGGCTTGTTACAATTGTAACAAGATTGGGCATCTGGCCAAGGACTATAGGAACTAGTCAATAAAAAAAGGAAAAGGACTGGCATAGCAGGTCAAGAAGTTGTCCCCAAATCAGAAGGATGAAGAGTAAATAGATCAATAGGGAAGTCAAGAAGACTTGGTCCAAAAAGTAGAAATAGCTCCGCTGAGGAGAAATCTGAGGTAAGGTCATCATCTGCTGATGGTGATATCTATTCAGCAAATTAATCCTAAAGGCTTAAGGAGAACAGGTAGCATGACTACTGTTCCCGGTGGAACTAGTGAGGTCATCATCTGCTGATGGTGATATCTATTCAGCAAATTAATCCTAAAGGCTTAAGGAGAACAAGTAGCATGACTACTGTTCCCGGTGGAACTGGTGACTTGTGATCTCACACAATCAAGAATTGGAACTGGGAAGGAGTCATCGGTCCAACTTATTAACTGGACAGGTAAGAGTTGCTGACGTAGCAAGGTGGATTTTGAAACCGAGGATTTGTAAACAGGTAACGAGTCTGTGAACCGGTTGTCGAAAGAAAGGTTAGGTAAGGGTAATTAATACAGTAACCATTAACAAAAGTTACCGTTTACTATTACCGTTACGACCTAAGTGTATAAAAAGGGAAAAATGATTACTCGTTTCACTTTACATTGAAATTTGTGATTATTGTTTTCAAAAGCTTGAGTAATCTTTTCTTGCTGTGATTTACGATCTTTGCTTAGCAAATTCCGTAAATTTTATCAAGAACTTTCTACACATATCAGTCTAGTAACATGGCATCTTCATCTTCTGTGGTGAGCCTCATCAATGCCAATCAAGTTGATAGACCTATTTACGACATTATGGCTGTTCAAAATCATGCGAATGATATGGCAGGAGCTCTATCATCTGTCCCTAAAGGTGTTTTTCTAGCGGAGGATGTCATGGCTTTCATACACAAAAATTGGGAGGAACTGGGCAAAACCTTTATTCAAAGTGAATACCTCTCATTGTGTGAAGACGAGAAGCTTCAAGCAAAATATGCTAAGTTGGAATCATTAGGTTTGATCAACGGAGTCAAATATCCAACCGCGTTTCGACCGGATTGGATTAGGCTGGTGCTTAGCGGGGTTCATGAACCAAGGATGTGGCTAGTGAAAGGTGCAGCTACACCTATCACCAAAGAAGATTTACACAGGGTAACTGGATACAATGTTGTAGGGGAAGCTCTAACCCTAAGAACCATAGCGAATGCAAAAGTCACACAGTTGACTAAGTCCAGATACGACAGTCGAATGATGACTGTAAATGATATTAAAAATGACGGTGTTCGGTTTGCAGCTGCGGTTATCGGCTACAAAGTTTATAGGTCGAGTAACCTAAATAGCGTACTAGGAGGTGCGATTCATGCTGCACATAGGATAATGCACGACAATGCCAGGTATGACATTTGTGCTATGCTCAGGAGTCAAATCTTTGAAAATATGAAGAAGCTCGGATTGGTCAAAAAGAAGTTTCTCAAATATGGGACGTTACTGGTATGCTTGTTTTTCTATTATCAAAACTTCTTTCCAGGGATAGGCAAAGTAACATGGCTAGAAGATAATGAGAAAATTAAGATTGCTCTGTTAGAAACCTTTCTAGATTTCAACAGAAGTCCTAGGGACTACAGGCCCCATTTTCCTCCAGAATTGAATAAGAGGCTAATGACCAAATGGAGAACCGGTCTAGCTTAGAACAGTAAAATCTTAAGGGAAACTTTGGAAAAATTTAAACCCGATCTTGATGATGAGTCAATAAAGATTTTGATGGAAGTTGTGTCACTTAACTTAGATAAAAGGGACAGGGTTGCCAAAATCATTAACGGTCAAGATAAAGATGTGTATGAAGATTCATTAGAATTTTGGCCAAAAATATGACTTTGACACCCTAAAGTCTACAGGTCCTCAGGATATATCACAAGATGAACCTGAAAAGGAGATGATTCCACCTGTATAGTTCACAACTAGTGAACAAGCGTCCATAGGTGAACATGGAGCAACCAGTGAAAAGGAAGTTACTGGTGAACAGTTCACACCCAGTGAACAAGTCAATATAGAAGTTCAAACAGGTGTACAAGATACATCTATAAGACTAGAAGAACAAGATCTAGGGGAGTCATCAGCAAGGATGACTGCAGAAAATAAAACAGATACAATAGAAACTGTTTTGAATGATCAATAGGTTGCCGAAAAGCAACAAACGAAGCAAGCACCAGAACAGGAAGTTCATCCGGAAGAGAATGTCCATCAAGAAGAGGAAATTCATCCAGAAGAAGAGGTACGTCCAGAGGAGACACTACAACAAGCAATACCTCAACAACAGGAGTTGCCTGTTACAGAAGAACAGGAGAAGCCTGCAGAAGAACCTGCATAGGAAAGATAGAAGGAACCAGTAGTTGTTCCAAGTACATCAACATCAAAGAGGAAGCTATCTTTTGCTACAGATTTTGAATCAAAACGAGGCAAAGTTAGCCCATCTAAAGCAAGTGAAATTGTTGTTGACATAAGCAAAATGTCGACAAGGCAGTTGAAGGAGCTTACAAAGAGAAAACAGGATATGGTTCTTACAAGTGTAAAGAATATCTTGTACAATTTTGTACCTGATGCTAAGATAGATGAAGATGAACTAGTGATTGATTAGTTAGAGGTACTGGCACAAGCAATTGGGGAAGATGTCACTGACCCAGAAAGAGTCGCAATTGATCATTATGAGAAGAAAAGAATAGATATTCTTCATAAACAAGTTGAAGAACTTAAAGCCACTGTATCTACAAGAACCAGAGAGCTACAACAACAGATACAGGAAGCTGGAAGGTTGATCACATGGACTTCTAACTTTGAAGACTTTGTGAAGGATATAACTGAGAGAACGACTAGGACATGAGAAGAAATAAAGGTTTTAAAATCAAAATTTGATGCTAAGAGCTCTTCTACAACTGAGTATAGCCGTGAGATGACAAGTCTTGCTCTCACTTTAAGGAAAGCGTCAAAAGAAAATACAAAAAGAATCCTAGATCTTGTTGGATTCCAATTGTTCATTGCACCAACTTTTGATATGATGCAGACAACGACAACTGATACAGACAGACTGCTCAGGGAACCTGATTACAAGACAGTGGAAGACATGGAAAATCTCACTGTCTCGCTACAAGCTGCAATGAATAATTTAGAACATGTAACAGGTATCTGGAAACCATTCCTATACTCTGGAAAGAAGATCTATAAAGATATCTTCAACAAACTATAAATATAAAAAGTTAACACCCTTTGTCCCTTGGAGGCAAAAAAGGGGAAGATATAACTGCAGAGCATAGAAGAGCTACAAAGAAAAGTGACAGGTAGACAGAGAAGCTACGAAAAAAAATATATATAGGTAGAGGAGTAGATCTACAAGGGAAGACTAGTCTAAAGTTGAGGTGATGTGTTGATGTGTTTTGCCACCAATGCCAAAGGGGAAGATTGTTGACATAAACTTAGTTGTCATTGGTAAAGTCATTGGCAAACATCAATTCCACTGAAACACCAGTACATTACACTGGTACTCATAATTATGAACCGGTAGACTAAGCAAGAAAACAGTGTACTTTAACCAGTCACGCTTATACCGGTCCAGGTTTTATCCAACCAATCTTGACAAACTCACAGGGAAAAGATGACTAATCAGATACATGTTCTACACCGGTTAAGTTCATGATAATCTGAACCGGATTATGCAGAGCGTTTTTCTGTTAAATTGGATTTATCTTTTTTAGTGGAATTGGAGTTAGCTTTGTTTTTTTAGCGAGCATTTCGAGGTAAACTAAGGATCAGTTTGCAAGCGTTTTACGAGTTTTGCATGCGTGATTTATGGGAGAGTTTACAGCTTGGCGAAAGTATGAGATGTATTTTTAATAAGATAAATTTCTTATAAATACAGGTCGAAAGACATAAAAGTTGTGCTGTTGAAAATCAAGAGCATAGAGCAAATGAGAGAAGTAGACCAGAATCTTCTGAGAGGAATCACAGTCACAAAAGGTGTCAGGGAGATAAAGATTCAATGCCAAGTAGAGGAAAGGGTGAACAGGTATGATCTGAATTGATAGATAGAGTGTCATTAGAAGATCATTGCTTTAGGTTTTGAAGCATATTTAAATCCCTCAGTTAGGGTGAACCCTAACAGGTTCTTTTGTATAAATCCCTTTACCGGGTAACATCTTCATTGGTGTTTTAAATCCTCTGACCAGGTGACTCCCAACAACGTCAAGATCCTAACAAGTCTTCTATCAAATCCCTTTACTGGGTAGCACTCTCACCAGTGCTTTGTAAGCCTCTAACAGGGCAGCTTTATTACTAAAGCAGTGGAGTTCGTGGGTTCTGTCCCACTGTGGTTTTTTCCTTCTAATTGAGGGTTTCCACGTATATATGCTTTTGACCAGTGCATTTAATTTTTGTTTATGATTATCATAATATTCTTTTGATTTTTGTATGAATAAGAATATCTGATTGCTTAAAAAAAGAATAGAAATTGAATTTACTGATTCATCCCCCCTCTCAGTAACCGGTTAGGAGTAACAAGATATCCTATTGGTAGGATATTGTGACAACAACTACTAATGCAACTATTGATTATATTAGTCTTGCCTACTAAAAGGTGTCACCACCTTATTGGTCAAGGAAAAAGCTTCAATAGAGGTGACACTGATGAGCAATCAAGGATGCATGACCTAAAATAATTGTTTCCATTTTTTATGGATGGAAAGATTGCAAAGATAGACCACTAATCAATGTCATTGCATTGTCCCAAAAAGGGGCAATGTTTTTTAATGTAGTAACTTGTGATGGGCAAGTGAAGTATGCAACTTTCCTGCAATATCCTTATACAATACATTGAGATGGACCCCAAAAATGTTGCTCAAGTCATAACGAATAATGCTAAAATTGTAAGGTAGCTAGTTCAATAGTGGAGGGCACATATGGGCATATTTTTTGATCATCGTGTCCTATCCACTCACTGAACCCGAATGTGTAAAGTCCCCTTTTTGGCTAATTGGAAAGTCGTACAGTTACCCAAATCTGCCAACTTTATCAAATAATTGCAATTAAAACCAAGTAAAGATGTTACACAAGATATCAATTATTATATCTTGTATATATAGATTGAATGGATAGCAATGTCCAGAATTACTAAATATGTTATAAATGATATCACTTTAATAATTGTACTGATAAAAGAATGATGCTATGTTTGATATACGATATGCCTATGCAATCGATATATATTGCTTCAGCTATGGATTGCTATGTCTAACATGCAATTCGCTAATGCAATGTATAGATATCACTAACAACAGTATTAGATTTAGATTTGAATGCTTGCAACTAAACAGTTGATGTTTCTGATTTACAACTTCAATCTCTGCAATCCTTTTCTTATATCGATGTTGGGAGGGATAAGTCACATTTAAGAGATATGAGTCATGCCTCCTTAGAGTTGCCACCCTTCTTTACACTCATTAACCACATCCCTTTATTAACTTATGCTTATTGATTAGACTTGTAAACTAATCTCTGATATTTCGATTGGTTTTTATTAATTGATGCTATTTCAAGGCGACTGCAAACTTATTAATGTGTCTCTCCAAGGATAGGTAATGAGTCCTTAAACAATATCATAACCAATCAGTTAGCATCCCTTAATTACGAAGTTCGAAACCGCAGTAAGTATTGAAGTTATGAGCTCTGCAAATCCCTGTGTCTGTGCGTCCATCTAGTTTCTCATTAGGGTTACCGTACTGTTTTCCCCCACCAATACCGTCATATCGCATTTATTGTTGGAATGCTTGTTGGTGCTAAAGGGTTGGCGATCGGTGTTCATGGCTCCGCCGAGGAAACGACCCAAGAAGTTTGTTCCCAAAGTCGTCCACAAGGTAAGCCCTTTGGATCTCCTGATGTGATTTTTCCATTGCTAGACTTTGACAAAGCATGTGAATGGCTAGAAAAGTTTACTTTATAATTGGATATTTGGTAGAATTCCTTCTGAAAGTGTTCTCTGGGATTGGGTTTCCAAATCTTGGCTCCCTCATGGAGTTAGCCGTGATGGCATGCAAAACCTTACTAAGGGATTCTTTTTATTTTGCTTTGGGAACCCTTCCCACATTGAGGGTGTTCTCAAAAAATGGCCCCTGGTTTGTGCGTCTCTCTCTCCTCGTTTTCCAACCATGGTATAGAGATTTTCCAGTCTCCGTTGATAATAAACTCAAAGTCCCCGTCTAGGTCGAGTTCCCTTGTCTGCCTTTTCCTTGCTAGCCTATTTTACAAAACATTGCAAAGACTCTTGGCCGAGTTGTTTGCATGGAGCCTTTGTGTTTTTACCACGCTCGCCCCCAAAAATACATTCTTTCATTGTCATTTTGCAGATCATAAGATTAAGGATTGCCCTCTGGCGACAAAAAAGCCTAGGCCTCCTCCTAAGGAGACAGTTGTTTCTTGAGGTATTGAGCCTTGAAAGGATGATGCCACTTGGACTATAGTGGTCCGTAACGGCAAGTAACAATCAGTTTCATCGCCAAACAATCTTCTTCGGCTTCAGTTGTTCCAATCTTGGCTTCTGCAAATGCCCAAATTACTAGGGCTGCTTCGAACCCTATTTCGCAGGGGAAAGGTTCTTCAACTATTGAGGTTTCCACCCTTCCTCAGGGTTCCTCTATGATTTCCAAGGATTCTCCACCACCTTCATTGGATAATGGAGGTATATTGCGTTGTCGCTCTCGTCGTCCATTGGGACATGATGAGGTAGATGATGCGGCGCCAGGAAAACGCCATACTTTCCTCGGTGATCTTTACCCTACTTTTCATTCATGTTCGGAGTTTTTGCACAATAGCTTCTCCTCTCTTGGGGACGAGGATACTATGAATGATGGTTTTTAATGCATTTCCTCTCTTGGAATGCAAGAGGTTTTACTGATCTCTCCAAAAAATATTTAGTGCATGACTTTCGTCAACGATTTCCCCATACAGATGTTTTGTGTCTTCAGGAAATAAAGATAGCCAATTTTCTACTTGCAACAACATGCCGTGTTATTTGGCCACACAGTTTGGTTTTTTCATCCTCCCTTGAAGTTGGTAGAGGAGGGGTGGTTACCTTGTTGGCGCCAAAGTGACAGAGTTCAATTATTGAACATGGACCCCTGCATAGATTAGTTTGGGTTTTAATGAATGTGAACAATCACCATTTTGGTTTTACTAATATTTAAGCTCCCAATGATGCGGTGGAAAGAGCTTACCTATGGCGGTGGATTGTTGATTCATTGCCGACAACAACTTGGGTTTTGTGTGAGGATTTTAATATGGTAGAGGCGGGTTCTGATAAGGATGGAAATTCACCATTCTGGTGGATAGTTGGCGAGTGTGAAGCTTGGTTTTACATGCACAATAAATTGGGGCTTTATGATCCCAATATCAATTGCTGCCTTCCACATGGAGTTTTGTGATGTGCCCTTCAAGCTAGTGACATCATGCTAGCTAATGGTTAGCCTATCAGTGGACCCTCGTAGGCTAGTAGACATGGATAGGGGGTCAGTAATGGCACAGGGGAGGTATGATCTTCTAATGGTTCAGTTTTGGCAGAGCTCAGTGTTCTCAGTTGGCTTGTGAGATGGTTTTTGGCTCACTTATTTGGATTCTGCTCTGTTTGGCAGAAATGACTATTTTTAGGCTTATTTTGGAGCTATAGAGATGGACCCCTGCTATTTTTAGAAATACCTCATGGTCACATGGAGAATATTTTCACTAGCTCCCAGTTCAGACGGCTTGATCACATTCACAATATTATGGGAGTTATGACATTTTTCGTGGCTAAGTATTAAAGAAGAATAATTATTTAATATAAAGTTATATTATAACTTTATATTAAAATCACTTAAGTTGAGGGTCTTAACATCATGAGAAGGGGGCCAAATTTATTAATAATTTATTTGACTTTTTCCTAAGTCTAAATGATAAAATAAATCATTAATTTAATGTTTATAACATTAAATCGTACTTGCTTGAGAGAAATCGCAATTCCTGCTTTTTGGGTGCGATTTAGACTTGGAAGGTTATACATGCTTAGCGTGAGAAGAAAAGGGCATCTAGTTTTCATTATTGATTGAATTTTCTTCAACTTTTGAGCTCTGAGAAAGGGTTTGACAGTGCAACCATTGGAGAACATAGTTCTTTTGTGTGTTCATCATTTGAGACAGTGAGATATCTAGTGAATTTGATATCCAGCGGAGGTTTCATCCAGAGACTTCTATTGTGCTTCAACGGAGATTTACTTCAGCATTTACAGCATTGATTTACAGTTTCAGAGAAGTGGGATCGCAAACAGTATGCCATCATTCATCCAGCGTGAGTAGAATACTATAGTAGGCGTCAGTTATGCTGGGAAATTGTGATTTTCATCAATAAATTCTCAGGTTTTTTAATGTGTATTGAATCCAATCTTATTTGCTGTTATTTATTCAGATATTATCATTTGTACTGAGTTTGGCTCAAAGGAATTTAATAAGGCAGTAGTAGTTCATTTTCTATTCAGTATTTCAGCGTTATGTTATTTGCTTTTTATGTCAAAAACCCTTGCAAAAAAATAAATAAAACATTATTAAACCATCAAAACAAATAGTATAACAGCAAGAGCCTGAGAGGGGTTCTTACAAGTTTGGCATACCTGGAGTAATTTTAGAGATGGATATAACAGAGTCTTCAAAAGGCTTTATTGTGCCATGATTTCCTCTCAATCCTTTTCCTCCTTTGGGATAGAGCAATTGCTGCCAGTTTTACCTTTATTTGATGTCACTTTATCAAATCATTTTCCTATTAAATTTTCTATCGAATGGTGTGCACCTTTTCCACATGCTCCTTAGTCTCAATTTATGTTTAACACATCATTCCTCAAGCACCTACCTACTTTGGCCCACGTTAGGAATGTCTAGAATTTGGAGGCTAGGCCCACTACATCTTCAAGTTAAATTTTGTGGTGGAATGATGCCATCATTTGCAC
Organism: Chamaecyparis obtusa; assembly: GCA_027943335.1. Lineage (NCBI taxonomy): Eukaryota > Viridiplantae > Streptophyta > Pinopsida > Cupressales > Cupressaceae > Chamaecyparis > Chamaecyparis obtusa. Next base: position 153,127 of record BSBK01004658.1, read on the forward strand.
TACCAAATTTTATCTGCTTTTATGGCAAGCAGTTGGCGCATTTCCACTACTAGTCTTATGCTCATATCACCAAGGATTTGGTTGCCGCTGTCCACAATTTGGCAGCTCATCGTTTTTAACTGTTCTTCAATTTTAGGTGGCAACTCTTCTTCATTAGAAACAAATTGCTGATAGTTATGCAGCCAGAGGAGCTCAACTTAAGGCACGTTTGCATTGGTTAAAAGTCGGAGACCATGCTAGTAAAGAATTTTTCTCTTCATTGTGCCCCAGACATTCCACTTCAAGTATTAAAAGGATCGGGAAGGATACTTTAGCTCTCACTAAGCTTCCTGATATTTTGCAAGCATTTGTTACTCACTATCAAAAAGTTTTCACAACTCAAACTCCTCTTGCTAGTCAAGGAGCCTTAGAAGATTATCTTGCTACTGCCCCTCCCCATCTGTCACTTGCCCAATGGGCTTTCTATGATCGGACTTTGTCTATTCAAGACCTTAGGGAGAAAGCTTTTTCCATGGCAGATGAGGAATCCCTGGATTGTGATGGTTTCTCGTATGAATTTTACAAAGCCCTTTGGGATTGTTTAGGTTCAGATTTTCATGTTTATTTAGAAGCTTTACAAACATTTACTCTAGGGTCAGAAATAAATAAAGGTAATATAAGATTCATACCTAAATTTGGAAATCCTGAGGATATCTATAATTGGCGTCCAATCACTCCCCTCAATGTTTCCTATAAAGTCATTGCCAAGGCTCTTTCTTTGAAAATTTTCCATCTTCTACCCCAAATTATCCACCCTGAGCAGACTAGATTTATTTAGTCCAGATATATTCTTGATAATACTATAACAGTATGGGAAGGTATGGAATGGGCTCGCCATTCTAGTCAAAATGCATTTTTCCTCAAAATTGATTTTGCCAAAGCATATGATCATATTGAATGGACTTTCATTTTAGCCATGCTTTTAGCCCTTGGCTTTGGTCCCTGCTTTGTATCTTTTGTTCAAATGCTTTTTGTTGATGCTAATGCCTTTATAACCATCAATGGTTGTAGGTCTGTCAATTTTGGCCTTCATTGATCAATTTGGCAAGAGTGCCCTTTGGGTCCTGCCTTGTATGTCTTAGTTGCTGAAGGCTTCAACTCTTTGCTGGCATTTGCCATTTCTATTGGCCATGTACGTGGTATTTCCCTTATTGATTCTTCTAGCTAGCTTGTTGATGGCCATTTTGCTGATGACTCATTTCTTACCTTGATTGAAGATAAAGACAATATTCAACATGCTTTTGCAATGTCCCTATTTTTAATAAATTATTCTTTACTAAATATTGGTCCTAGAATTTAAATAATATTATAAATGGACCTTTAATTAATAAAAGGGGGCCCATTTTTATTATTGTTCGTAGGTGTTTGCCGTGTCGGCATTCTTTTGTAGACCCTCGGGAGTTTCTCCAAAGGGGTATTTATGACCGGCGTGTAGGAAGTATTTTTCATGTTGAGATTTGATAGTTTATTTGTTTTTGCGAATTCCTGTTGGGATTCTATTGGCTGCCATTTCGGAGGTGAAAGATCCTCCCTATTTGGTTTATTGCAGTTTCGGTGGTTCACAGCCACCCTAGTTTGCCGTCAGGAATATCACTTCGATATTTCACTGTGCGCCAAATATGTTGTGTTTTGTTGGTCTTGGATCTGGCAAATCTGAAACACCATCTTTGTATACATCTTTGACATTAATACAACTTGTGGTATTGTGGATACCTGGCATTCATTATTCTGGTGTCTGTAGCAATATTATTGTTGGATCTGAATTACTTCTGGCTCACTGGCGTTTTGGCGACCATCTACCTAGCAAATCTGAAGTGCTATCATTATTTATCTGTGCGCGATCTTCTGCAATATAATTGTTATTTCTGGCAGTTTATCTTTTCTTGTGCAGATGCATGCAATACATCTTTGGAATTCATTTTTTGTGCAATCAAATTCATCTTATTAGCGAACACTACATTTTCGCAAGGAAGGCTTCAAAATCCTCCGGAGGCAAACTCCTTTCATCGTAGGGATCCTTACCGTACGGCCTCCCCTGCCTCACTGTACGGCTTCCACCTAGCATACTATACGGACCTATCAACACTGTACGAGCCTGCTTTGTTTTGCTCCGTACAAACCCAGCCCTTTTCCAACCGTACGTTACCACTACCGTACAGACTGCATATTGGCCCCACAGGGCCTCGGGTGTAACATCGCACGACACCTCCAATACCGTACAATCCCAGCAACATCCACCGTACGACAGTCCCCAACCGTACAGCCTCGGACACAAATGTCGTACGACGTACGACCCTCAGCAACTGCATACACTGTATGACCTTTCTGCTCTCTATAGCGTACAGCCTCAAGCAACAATCCGGGATAGAAACACCTCCGGGACAGAATTTACCTCCGGACAGAAATCACCTCCTGAACCAAAAACACCTCCGGGATAGAATTCACCTCCGAGACAGAACTCACCTCCGGGACAGAAACACCTCCAGGACAGAATTCACCTCTGGGACAAAAACACTTCCGGGACAGATTTCACCTCCGGAACTGAAAACACGTCCCAACCAAAAATCACCTCCAGGACGAAATCACATTCGAGACATTACAGTGGTATCAGAGCTGGTGATATTGCCAGCCTGTTGGGATAATTGAGAGATTTTGGGATTTGGATCGCACTATGGTGCCCAACAGTAATGGATAGTGGTGGTTGAAGGCACTACAAAGTATTGGCAAAGAGCTCAGCGAGGGTATTGATCTTCCATTAGATATATTGGAAGTATGTGTAAGGTTGACCAATTACCTTCAAGATTTATACAGAGGATCCTTTCTCCAATTAAGGATGTCTTAAGTCAACCCAGGTTTTTGAGACACCATGACAAGGAAATGAAGTTGGCAGCGGCAGCATGTCTCAGTGAGATTTTGAGAATCTTGGCTCCTAGAGAACCGTATGATGACAATACCATGATAGAGATATTGCATTTGATCGTTGACAGCTTTCAGAGTCTTGATGACTTCAGTGGTGACCCTTTTGGCAAGAGATCTACAATATTGGAGAATTGTGCAAATGTCAAAGTAAGTAACCTCCTCATAGATCTAGAGTTGCAAGACTTGATCCATGACATGTTTCATCACTTCTTGGTCACAATCAAGGAGTATCATGATAGTAAGGTTTCGGTTGCTATGGAGAGCCTTATGATTTCGTGCATTGAAGAGATGGATGAAATATCCCAACCTGTCATATCTATGTTGTGGGCTATTCGTAATCTAGAATGTGTCCCATCTATGGCAGCGTGTAGATTGGTCAGTAATGTATTCAAGCATTGTGAAGAAAAACTAATATCTCATTTGCACAAGTGGGAGAAAGTAGATGACGGCGATAAAGGTGATGTTTTACATGAGGCTGTGTTTGCCACCAAGGTTGTGTCAGTCACTGAGGCTCTCTCTATCTACCGTTGAGGCTGTGTTTGCCGCTGAGACTGTGTCTGTTGTGGAGGCTTTGTCCGTTGCCGAAGCCTTGTCTATCGTTGAGGCTGTGTCCGTCGCCGAGGCTCTGTCCGCCGCTGAGGCTGTGTTCGTCTTCGAGGACGTGTCTGTCGTCGAGGTTGTGTCCGTCGTTAAGGCTATGTCTGTCGCCGAAGCTGTGTCTGTCGCTGAGGCTGTGTCCATCGCCAAGGCTGTGTTCGTCGCCGAGGCTCTATTTGTCGCCAAGGCCTTGTCTGTTGTTGAGGCTATGTCCGTCGTCGAGGCTATGTCCGTTGCCAAGGCTGTGTCCATTGCCGAGGCTCTATCGGTAACCGTGGCTATGTCCCTGTCTGCCATCGAAGTTCTCTCCGTCGCCATAGAGACTCTATCCACCGTTGAGGCTGTGTATGTTCTTGAAGCTCCATTTGCCGCCGAGACTCTGTTCACCGCTGAGATTGTCTTTAGGTCGAGGTCCCTTTTGAGCCGAGATTGCCTACGGGTAGAGATCCCCTTCGAGCAGAGTTTGCCTTTGGATTGAGATTCCCTTTGGGCCGAGATTGCCTTCGGGTTGAGATTCCCTTCGGACCGAGATTGCCTTCGGGTCGAGGTTCCCTTCGGGTCGAGATTGCTTTCAGATCGAGATTTCCTTCGGGCCGAGAGTGCCTTTAGGTCGAGATTCCCTTCGAACCGAGACTGCCTTCAAATCGAGATTTGCTTCGGGCCAAGATTGCCTTCGGATCGAGATTCCCTTCAGGCCGAGATTGTTGTTAGGTTGAGATCCCCTTCGGGTCAAGATTGCCTTCAGGTCGAGATCCCCTTCGGGCCGAGATTGCCTTTGGATCAAGATTCTCTTCGAACCGAGATTGCCTTCCAGACGTCTCGCAAAATTACCTCTGGGCCTTATGAACATTACTGTGTTGTCGGCGTCAGCATCCGTGTCTGTGCCCATCCTAGAAGAGATTGTTGAACATGAGGGTGTGAAAGATTTCATGGGTTGGCCTTGTTGGGATCCTGATGAAGGACATGGCAATAGTTATATCCGAGTGACGCAGTTAAAGCTTGATGACGGTTTACTCATTGCAACTAAATCCAACTATGTGCATATGGTCCAAAAGCAGCATAAGCAGCAGAGAGTTTTCAACGGATATTACTACCAACGTCCACACTTGGCTTGGGATTTGAGCATCGATGAGTTTGATGTTTGGTTTCATTGGGATCCCGGTGACTCTGGGCATGGCAACAATTATATCAGAGTGGAGTAGCGGAAGCTGGATGGAGAGTTACTTTTCTCGCTTTCTTCCAAGCGCATGGTCATGTAATGTCCCCGTTTTTCAGACTTTGGGATTAGCTTGGTTTGGCGACCCTCGCAAGCTAATCGGGTGTTCAGAAGGGGGTCAGATTGTGGAGCCAGCGTTGGGATTCCATTCTGGAGATTCAGATTATCAGTTTTGCTCTTCGTTCGGGTCAATTTGGCCAACTTACTATTTTTAGTAAGTGGGGTTTTTGGTATGGCCAGGATTGGCAGGGTGTCTGCACGGAGCATCAGACATCTCAGGATTGAGTTTTAGAGAATTTCTAGTTTGTGTGACTTACTATTTTTAGTAAGTCTTTTTTTTAGCAGTGGCTATTTCTGGCAGGGTAGTATCTATTCTCAGCTGGGCAGTTGGTCCTGGTGCTTTGCCAGAATTTCTTGATTGCAGTCTGTCAGTGCAGTGGCTTTGAAGTTTAAATGATGTTATTAAATTAAATTATTTTGGTTTAATTTAATAACTTTTAACTTTATAATATTATATTATAAAGTGGGAGTATTTAATAAAGCCAATTAAGTGAAATATTAAAAATGTGCTTTTCGAAAAAGCTATATATTTTGCTCGAAAAAGCACTTTCATTCATTCATTATGCAATCATTATTTTATTGAAGTTTGTGAAGAATTGCCCTGGCTAGGGTTTCGAGGATGGATTCCTCTTTCTGGTGATTTGAGCCATTGTCTGTTAATGGTGAATTTCATAGCTGGTTATTACTGAGTTCGCAATTCGATGCTGATGTATATCAAATTTGATGAAGGTTTCAATTCAGAAATTTGAGTTGCTGATAATATTGTTGAAAGAATTCAATAAGTTAGAAGTTTGGATACAGATATTTGGCGGCTGGATAATTGTTCTACAGGCAAGCTCGAAATTGTTCTCATAAAATTCTGAGATATATTTGCTGAGTGCTGCATTGGTGAGCTGCCATTCAATTAAGGGGGAGACGTTCTGTATCAAACAGTGAATTACCTTGCAATCTGCCCACGTAAATACTACATGTTGGTACGTGGAGTAATATCTACCAACGGCTATATAATTCTGGGCGGAATTCATCTTCAGCAAGGCCGTGAGTCTCTTCTTTGGGGTCGGCAATCATTCTGAGACTGAATCGCATTGCCATGTGCATTCATGTGAGTTGCAAGGTGATTTGTGACTTAATTCTGGCTCACGTGGGAGGTACAACAGGTCTGCATTGCGTCTTATTGGGCCCGCATGGATTTGGGAAGTGACGTCCACTGTTGGGACAGTCACGTATCAGTATAACAGGTGGGAGACATAACAATAAGGCCAGACGTCTATAGTAAAAGGCTACTTAGGGAGGTTATGATCACAAACAGGTGCATTACGTCAATCAATAACATATGTTTATTTCATGAATTTGTTGGATATAGGAAAATCAAATAAAGAATGTAATTTTCAGAATGTTATCTCATTGAATTAGTTAATGAAAATTGCTGGTTATGTTTTCAAATTTAGCTTTGTTTATCTTATTGGGAAATTAGTCGCTATTGTATACAATATATCATTATAATTTCAGAAAGAGCCAAATATGGTTCTTCACAGTCATGTTGCGGCTTGAGGGTTCGAGTGGATACAGTTATCAGTGTTCGGGCTTAGTTTGGAATCCTGGAGTATTGATGATGGATTGCTTGAGGGAAAACAATCTTTGGGCGGCGAGGATTTGTAATGTCCCCATTTTTAATAAATTATTCTTTATTAATTATTGGTCCCAAAATTTAAATAATATTATAAATGGACCTTTAATTAATAAAAGGGGGCCCATTTTTATTATTGTTCGTAGGTGTTTTCCGTGTTGGCATTCTTTTGTAAACCCTTGGGAGTTTCTCCGAAGGGGTATTTATGACTGGCATGTAGGAAGTATTTTTCATGTTGAGATTTGATATTTTATTTGTTTTTGCGAATTCCTGTTGGGATTCTGCTGGCTGCCATTTTGGAGGTGAAAGATCCTCCCTATTTGGTTTATTGTAGTTTCGGTGGTTCACAGCCACCCTAGTCTACCATTGGGAATATCACTCCGATATTTCACTGCGCGTCAAATCTGTTGTGTTTTGTTGGTTTCGGATCTGGCAAATTTGAAACACCATCTTTGTATACATCTTTGGCATTAATACAGCTTGTGGTATTGTGGATACCTGGCATTCATTATTCTGGTGTCTGTAGCAATATTATTGTTGGATCTGAATTACTTCTGGCTCACTGGTGTTTTGGCGACCATCTACCTAGCAAATCTAAAGTGCTATCATTATTTATCTGTGCACGATCTTCTGCAATATAATTGTTATTTTTGGCGGTTTATCTTTTCTTGTGTGAATGCGTGCAATACATCTTTGGAATTCATTTTTTGTGCAATCAAATTCATCTTATTGGCGAACACTACATTTTCGCAAGGAAGGCTTTGAAATTGTTCGGAGGCAAACTCCTTTCACCTTAGGGATCCTTATCGTACGGCCTCCCCTGCCTCACCGTACGGCTTCCAGCTAGCATACCGTACGGACCCATCAACACCGTACGAGCTTGCTTTGTTTTGCTCCGTACAAACCCACCCCTTTTCCAACCATACGTTGCCATTACCGTACAGACTGCATATTGGCCCCATCGTACGGGCTCGGGTGCAACACTGCATGACACCTCCAATATCGTACGGTCCTAGCAACATCCACCGTACGACACCCCCAACCGTACGGCCTTGGACACAAACACTGTATGACATATGACCCTCAACAACTGCATACACCATACGACCTTTCTGCTCTCTACACCGTACGGCCTCAGGCATTCCAACTATACGGCCTCAGGCAACCATCTGGGACAGAAACACCTCCGGTACAGAATTTACCTCCGGACAAAAATGACCTTGGGAACCAAAAACACCTCCGGGACAGAATTCACCTCCGGGACAGAAACACCTCCGGGACAAATTTCACCTCTGGACAGAATCATCTCCAGAACGGAAAACACCTCTGGACCAAAAATTACCTCTAGGACAAAATCACGTTCGGGACATTACAGCTTTGCAATGCCTCCAAATATATTGCTTAGCTTCAGTTTCCACAATTCAATGGCACAAGACCCTTTGCTACAGACAATCCTTTCAGCCACTTCCACAGTGGATTATACAATATGATTGGAAATGGATCCAACATGATCAAGTATTCCATTTTTATACCTTTTTCTTTACATGGTTCGGCTTCAGAACTTTGGGATGTGGTGCTATCCAAAATTGAATCCAAGCTTGCCTATTGGTTGACCAACCCACTTTCTTTGGCTGGCAAGTTTCAAGTTTTCTCCAAAATTCTTGCAGCCACACATGTTTTTTACTCCTCTTGGTGGTCTCCCTCAAAAGCTTCCTATGCCAAACTCGAGCGGCTTCTCCGTGATTTCTTATGGGCCTTTGATACCCAAAAGCATGGCTTCTATCGCGTAGCTTGGGAGTATTGTTGTTTACCTCGGCATTTTGGTGGCGTTGGCTTAATTTTCACACACAAGCAAGGCCAGGCTCTTTGCGTTAAATGGGTGGTTTGATGTGTCTCTGGAGATGAGGCCTAGAAAGTTCTACTTCAGTGCTACATCTCTTCGGGATTTCCTACCCATCGTCCTGCCTGGAGAGACATTAGGTTTCAAGCCCTTCTGATTATGAGGGAACCAGCTCAATTCTAGGGTTCCTTTATGACAAAGTATCTAGCGTGCTTGGGAGGCACTAAAACCTTGGCTTCGGTGACATGGGTTTGGTTTCCGAGATGGTTTATCCTTCAACTAGCATAATCTCTGGTGGACTCCATTTATTCAAATGCAAGGGCTTTCACTTGTGAGGATCATGAGTATTCGAGCTCTGCACTTTCATAGGCATGGCATTCGAACCCCAAGGGATCTCTTTTGCAGATCTACGATGTCTCTCCGCACTTGGGAGGATGTATGGGTGCAGTTCCGTTTAACCCATCAAGATAGAGATACTTTTGAGTTGCTTGTTTCCCTTTTACCAAGAGAGCTTTTACATAAGACTGGGATAACAAGTCTTACACCATGGTGGAAAGATTGGAGATGGTATCTAAAGATAGCCTTTCAGGGATACAGACCACGTCAAGGTTATCAGTGGCTCTCCCATCACCTGTCGATGGTGGATGTTTTGAATCAACATTCGCATTTGCAGTCTTCTCATTCAATTTGGAGATTGTGTTTTTATTACTATTTGGTCTAGTATTCAATAACCTAAAATTGCACATTTTTCTTGGTGTGTTCTATTTCAAGGCTTACCTCTGGGTTCTCGCCTACCCATTTGGGCATTGGTGATCCCCGTTGTCCCGTTTTATGCCAACCAGAGTCATTTCTCCATCTATTTTGGCTCTACCACAGAGCTTAAAATTATTGGGTTTCGATCCATGATTTTTTCTCCCCTTTTTGTCCCACCATGTTTTCTTGGCAAATGGTTATGTTGGTAGATAGTCCTCTGCTGGCTTTTCCTTTGCTTCAACTTTGGCACACTTTTAGAGGTGAGATTCTCGTTGCAATTTGGAAAGATAGAAATGCAGTGGTCTTTTCTAATACCATTATTGATGCTATTGTTTCCATTTTAACTAAAGCTTGTATTTGTAATAATGTTATGCTTTAGATACAAGTTCAAGCAAACAAGGTTGACCTTGAGGTGGCACATTTGCAGGAGGTTCTCTAGCATTGGGGCAATGCCCCTTGCACTGTTGCTAGAGTCCCTCCAAAGGCTTCCACTTCCGCTAACCATTCTACTCCACATGGGAGGCGGCGCGGTGGAGTTCCTCCAGCAGAGGGGTTGAATCTCATTCTCATCCACCTCGCCACCCTTCGCCTCGACGGAATTTTTCACCCAAAGATTCTACCAGGCCACCCCACCTCTGAGGCTCTTCCTCAGCTTGGGCTCCTACATCTGGCTCTCTTGGAGCTCCGCCACCAATTTATGGTTGGCCTTCTTAGGATCCTCCTCTGGATTAGCCTTCTTCAGATAAAGGTTTTCCCAGGTTGGCATTAGCCATTTCTGCTCGTCGTGAAGATAAAGAAGATGAAATTGTAGATGGATGGACTTTGTTGGACCCCGAACCAGCTCAAGAGTTGGGGTGGGGAAGGAAGGAAGAACCAAATCCTCCACCTCCTTCAACTATAGTGTTGGCCACTTAATTTTGTTTCTCATTGTTCTGTTTTGATTTTGGGCTCTGCCCTTGTTTTTAGTTTCTGGGCTCACCCATGTGACTTGCAGGGAGACGTCCATTCCTCCCTTCACTTTATTGTTTCTATGGTTTTTAAGTTAATATAAATTGGTAAGGATTTTCATTAAAAAAAATTAAAAATTACCAAGTTTGTATTAATCTTGGATATCGATAGATAAGTATGTTGCTTAAGCTTCTTATTTATCAATGACAGTTCTTAATCTAAATCTTGACCTTCCACCCTCCAATTGCTTTACATAACTTAACTGCTGATTGTCCTTAATCATAATGCCATTGACTGCTGACTTCTCAATTAATCGTATTGATTGGTAGTTATGGATTGTAATATTGCTTTAACCCCTGAGATTGGATTCCAATGCCTCTGCATATCGTTGCTTTAAATTATGGAAAATATCCTATAATTGTATCATTGTCGTGGTTTTCTTCGAAAAATTCAGATTTGAAGATATCATTTGTATCGTCAACTATGGCAACCTTCATCATCATAAATGATGTTCTTTAAGATGTCAATGATAGTTATTAATACGTAATTAATTGTTGTTCTTTCAAGTAACAATTATACATATGAGCTTCATCTTGTGTTTGCTGTCTACGTTATTCCTTGTCACGGTATGAATGCTTTCAGCATTGTCAATGGTTGCTGGAGTTGGGTGTATGAAGCCCAACGGTCACTCTATTTTTCCCTCTGACCTTTCATCTCTCATTTGAAAGCTTTTTAAGAGCTGAGTGGATAATGTTTATTACACAATTGTAATTGGAAAACTGCTGTGATGTGTAACCTAGATAAACAAAGATATTAATAAGAGATTTTCCCCTTCTGAAAGTGGATGTAGCCAAATTGGTGAACCACTATAAATCTTGGTGTCAAGTCTTATCTTTTGTTTCTGGTTATTTCTGATTCTGTATTTTCATTTGTTAATCTCATTCTTCCAATTACTTCACAATTGGTATCAGAGCATGGTAGGATTTCTGGTTGAGATTTCAGTGGTTGAAATTCCGGAATCATGGAAGAAGTGAAGGTAGAGAAATTCTATGGACAAAATTTCAGTTTGTGGAAAGTACAGATGGAGTCTTTGCTGATAAAGCAAGACCTCTCACTTGCACTTGAGGAAAAATCGGACAAGCTAGCTTCGATGAAGGACAAATACTGGGAATCCCTTGACAAGAAGGCAAGAACAACTGTATATCTCTTGTTGTCCAATAATGTCCTTTTTAACGTCATAGCTAAAACACCAACTAAATCGGTATGGGACAAACTTACAGCCACGTATGTAATAAAGTGTTCATCGACTACAAATAAAGTGTTCATCATGAAGAAGTTATACAAACTCAAGATGAAGGAAGGTGGCATCATGTCAAACCACATCAACGAGTTTAATACTCTAATCAGCCAAGCAAATTCAATTGGTATGACACAAGATGATAAGAATAAAGCCGTTCTCTTTACCATGCAGCTGGGATGGAGTTGTGACAGCAGTTAGCACTTCGGTATCTGGAAAGAACAAGTTGGTTTTTTATGATGTAGCGGCTACCCTTCTCAGCGAAGACATGAGAAGAAAGAACCAAGAATCATTGTTCGGTGAAGCTTTAACGGTTGTAAGCATCGAAAATAGAGGAAGAGCCACAATAGAGGTAGAAATAATCATCATAGAAGATCCAAATCAGCTAGGAGATTGAAGTCTAGAGGAAGAAATGGTGATTGCTGGTTTTGTGATAAATCTGATCATGTGAAAAAGGATTGTAAAGATTACAAAAACGCACAAGAAAGGGTGCGGGAGAACGAAGCAAATGCAGCCTATGATAAGGATGATGGTATTTTAATGTTGTCAATAAGCGAGACTACTTCAGATTCTTGGGTCTTGGATTTCAGTGCATCCTTTTATGCCTCTTCATCCATGGAATACTTCACAAATTACCAAGAAGGTCAGTTTGTAGATCTATATTTAGGGGATAACAAAGCTTGTAAAATTATCGGTAAAGGAGACATTTTATTGTCATTAAAAGGAGGTGGTAAATGGTTGCTAAAAGATGCAAGCCATGTTCCCAAATTAAAAAGAAATCTGATTTCGGTAAGTCAGCTCTATACACAAGGTTTCAATACATTTTTCTTTGCAGATGCATGAAAAATCACAAAAGGATATATGGTTATTGCAAAGGGCAATAAAATTGGTAGTCTATATATTATAGAAAATATTGGTGAAGTGGGAGCTGTTATGACAGTTGTGGACAACAACTCGGAACTTTGGCATCAAAGGTTTAGTCACATGAGTAAGAAGGGCCTTGATGTTATGCAGAAAAGGGAGCAACTACCGGGCCTCAAATTAGTTGATTTAGAATTTTGCCAGCATTGTCTTTATGGCAAACATAAGTGGGTCATATTTTTGAAGACCGAACATGAAAAGAAAAGCACACCATTAGCGTTGGTTTATTCAGATGTCTTTGGACCCACTGAGGTAACCTCCATTGGAAGAGAAAACTATTTTGTTATATTTCTTGATGATTGCACAAGTGTGGATTTATATGCTTCATAGGAAATTTGAAGTATTCAGTAAATTAAAAATTTCTAAAGCCCTAGTTGAAAATCAAATTGGGCATAAGATCAAATGTTTGCAAACAGATGATGGTGGTGAGTTTTCTTCTTTGGAGTTTGATACTTTTTGTGCTGATAATGGTATTTGTAGAATTAAAATCGTTGTTTTTACACCTCAAGAAAATGGAGCTTTAGAGAGGTTAAATAGAATGATTTTGGAGAAGGCACATTTTATGCTTTCAAATGCAAGTTTAGGCAAAGAATTTTGGGCGGAAACCTACAATACAACAGTGTATTAGATTAACCGGAGACCTTCATCTCAGTTGGATTTCGGCATTGCAGAAGAGAAATGGTTGGGAAAGCAGATTTCTTATACTCACATCTGGGTATTTGGATGTGAAGCCTATGCACATGTTCCTAAAGAAAAAAGGACCAAGTTGGATCCCAAATCTTAGAACTGTATCTTTGTGTGCTATGTCGAAGATCAATTTGGCTTTCGATTATGGGATCTTGTCAATCAGAAAATAATACAGAGCCGAGATGTTTTTAATGAAAATATGTTTCCAAGTTTGAATGTGCAAGAAGGACAGACAAAGGAATACATACCTTTGAAAGACATTGCCAACAATGATATTTATACAATATCATAGCCTATTATGGATCACCCATACATAAATATTTCATTAACTGGTTAAATAACACAACTAATAACCTGCACAAATAACCACTTATAGAAAGGTGCAAAAGGGTGTGAGACAGAAGCTACAGAAGGTCTTAATAAAACTTCATTTTCACCTTATCAATCACATAGCATACACACTAAACTGTAATAACAAGTAGGATGAGAAAAACTCTGCAAATAAGACAAGACTTGCAATGTATTCAACTCTCCTTAAAACTGAGTTACAAAAAAAATGTGGAAAAGAGACCAAGATTTGCAAAAGAATACTCTCTCCCATTCACTAATCAAAACTACTGAAAGAATTGAGTCCAAACTCACTAATTACATCTCAAAACTCTAAGGTTGAATCCAAAAAAAATACCCCAAAAATAGCCCTTCCACTCTCTCCAAAATAAAGCCATGCCATGAAAAAGTCCCCTCAAGTCATTAACAACCTTATGACTCATCAAAACAGCCCCAAGAATGATCTAACTGATCATAATTACTTTCCAAATCTTAGGGGAAAGTCAAATTCGGCCCTAAATCTTCTCCAACTCCCCTAAAAGAACTCAAAAAACTCCTAGATTGCCTCCAACAAGCCCTATATTGTCTCTAAATGTCTGAAGACTTCCTCCACCCTCTTAAATACTCTCAAGTCCATTGAATTCTCTGATTAAGTCATGAATACTTAGCAATTTCAACATATGAGCTTCCTATTGCATCTTGTTTTAATATTTAATAATTGGTTTATAAGGTACCAATTATTAAATTCACAACACAACAAAAGATGCAAAATGCATAAAAATAATAATAACATTATAATCGATTTTAACACTTACCTTTTAAATTTATTCATATTAAATAATAATAAAAATTTAATTAACAAATATAAATAGAAACTTATATTTGTTAAGAAGGTTTTGATTATTATTTAATAAAAATAAATTAAAAGATAACTTTTAAAATAAAATTAGAATAACTATCATTACTTAAGCAAGTAAAAACACTTAAAAAACAACAAGGGATAACCTTGTGTTGTTGTGGACTTGAGATGTAAAAACAATGCCATAAAAAACAAAGCCAAAACGGAGGCTTTAGGGTATATACAAACCCTAAAACGCAACATATGATTCATTTGCATTTTTTTGTTTGGAACGCCGCCACTTGGAGAAGGAAAACGCCGCCAAGGGTCTGATAGATGTTGCAGGAGAGTTTATTCTGGAGGATTTTTTTTGAGTTTTTCCTTTATCTGTTGCCGCCAGGGATTTAATATGCAGATTCTGTTAATCCTAACCGGTTACTGAGAGGGGGGGTGAATCAAGAAATTCAATTTCTTTTATTCTTTCTCTAAATTAATATTCCTGTTAATGCTGAAATCTAAAAAATACTTCGACAATCATAAACAAAAATCACATGCATAGGTCAACACAAGATATATATGTGGAAACCCTCCATTAGAAGGAAAGAACCATGGTGGGATAGAACTCACGAAACTCCACTACTGCAGTAATAAAGCTACCTTGTTAAAGGCTTACAAAGCATTGGTTAGAGTGCTACTCGGTTAAGGGATTTAAGAGAAGATCGGTTAAGATCTTGACATAAGCAAAATGTCAACTAGACAGTTGAAGCAGCTCACTAAGAGAAAACAGGACATGGTTCTCACAAGCGTGAAAAATATTTTATACAATTTTGCACTTGACACTGACATAGATGAAGAGGAACCCATAATTGATCAAATAGAAATACTGGCACAAGCGATTGGTGAAGATATTGTTGATCTAGAAACTGTTGCCATTGATCATTATGAAAAGAAAAGAATAACTATTCTTCATGGCAAGGTTGAAGAACTTAAAGCCACTGTGGCAACCAGCACCAGTGAGCTAAAGCAACAAGTACAAGAAGCTGGTAGGTTAATTCCAAGAACTTCAAACTTTGAAGATTTTGTAAAAGACATAACAGAGAGAACCAAAAGTACAACAAAAGAGCTTAAGGAGACAACATCAAAATTTGATGTTAGACCTCTTATGTGACTGAGTACAGTCGTGAGCTCACAAGTTTAACTCTCACATTGAGAAAGGCATCAAAAGAAAACACTAAAAGAATCCAAGATCTCATTGGATTTCAGCTATTCATCACACCTACTTTTGCTCTGATGCAAAAAACAACAAATGATGCAGAAAGACTTCTCAATGAGCCTGACTACAAGACAATTGAGGATATGGAGAACCTAATTGTCTCTCTACAAGCTATGAAGTATTCCTTAGATCAAGTAACAGGTACTTGGAAACCTTTCCTAGTCTCTGCCAGGAAAATCTATAAGGATATCTTCAACAAGCTCCAAATATAAGGAATGCACACCCTTTGTCCCTTGGAGGCAAAAAGGGGAAGATAATTTTCAGGAGATTGGTAGAGAAGTTATGACCGAGAGAGTTCGGATAGGTCTACAGGGGAAAGACATAGGTAGAGCAAGTCTACAAGACACAGGTAGAGCAAGTCTACAGGGGAAGTATGATACTCTATAGAGAGTGATGTGCTGATGTGTTTTGCCACCAATGCCAAAAGGGAAGATTGTTGGCATAAAGCTTAGTTGTCATCAGATTCATGAAATTTCTCATTCAGGTACTTCATGTTGATTAGATAAAGATGATTAATCTTTCATCTCTTTGTTTTCTTTTCTATTCTTCTACTTCCTGCTTCTTGTGCCTAAGTTTATTTAAGGCAGCCGTTGCATCAGGCTTTGAAGATTCATCAATGTTTAACATCATGTTGAAATCCTTGCGTGCTTCATCAAAATCTCCACATTCCATATAAGCACAGACACATCAATAGAAAGCTTTTACGTGTCCAGGGTTTTCTGCCAATACATTATTGCATTATTCTAAAGCCTTTTTTGTATTCACCACACTTGTGATAGCACGCTGCTACATTTAAATGCAGGGAACTCCTTGTTCGAGAAAATATTTTTCCTTCATCATTATCCTGTGGACTCACATGGTTGAAGTCCTTCAGCACCTTTTCATATTTGGCTTTGGCAAACTCATACTTTCCTTCTCTGAAAAGTTTATTTCCAATGCTTTTTATTTTTACAGCTTCATCCATTATCTCGGTAAAGTTCAAGCCAGTCCAGTCCTTTGGTGTTTCAAATTTAAGCAACTCAACTTCCCATTGTATATTAGCCCCTTCTGCAAAATTCTTAGGTTGTGGAAATTTGTCATAGGCATATTCTGGTGTGCTAGAGACGAGCAATCTCATTGTGAAACATATACCCACTAAATGGAATGTTCCCTTTCAGCATCTTTCTCGAATGATGTTGTCTGCAATTTTTATTTTATATGGTTGGCAAATTTGTATGAAATGCTGTTGCAAAGTAACAGAGATTCTAGCTCTGATCCTCCATATTTCGAGCATCCATAAAACTACTATAAATGTTGTTACATGACTTTGAGATGTACTCATACCTCAGCACACTTATGATTCTGGGTACTTTCCTTTCATACCTAAAAAAGATTCAGCCATGGCTTTAAAATTCTTAGAAAATTTTATCTGATACGAGCCCTTTTGACCTGGAAACAAAAAACACCGGTTATGTTCATTTTTTTAAATATCACATATGCACTGACGTTGCTCTGTCCTTGATCTCCTTTTACTGTTATGTTTTTCAACTGAAATTTTGCTTTCATAATAAAATGGAAATAATGCTTCTACGTCCTTGATACTCACGGCCTCTATGCTTCTTTATTACTTCTTCGTGCTTTTGTCATGCATATTTGTGCCCTATTATGAAATCCATTCATTATGTTTTTTGCGGCAGCAACAATAAAATTTGATTTCAGTCGCATTCCATTTGGTTTTGACAAAAGCATTGAGACTGTATTCTCCCAGTTAGATAGAAAACTGTATCTTCTTTCCCCTTCACTACTGTGCTTTTCAAGAACTTTTGAGATCTTCTATCTTCAATCAGAAAACAGTCTGTATTTTCTGGAAGTGTGTTTCTCACAGCATAATATGTGTATTTCTAATGCAGTGAGCTTTCTCTTATAACTCCATTACGCATCAGATTATTGCATTAGAATTCATGACAACAACATTGAAATGTTATTCCTTTTAACCAGGCTATCTCATAGAAATAACTCCTTTTGCATTTGTTTGATGGTGGCTGAACTTTGATCTTAATGCTTGATCTGTCAATGCTGCTATTTGATAAACTGTAAGGTTTCAACTACGAAAACATTGCCCCTTAAATAGATTATCGTCTATTTGCTTTTCCATATTTGCATCCGGATACAATAAAAGGTTCCATGAAGAAATTACATGCCCCTTTGATATTATATTACTTCTCATAACTGGATCGTGCCTATCACTGACATGCTAGGCTCAAACCCTTATGGGAGCCACAATTACGTCCACACGTCAATGATAGGCAGACTGCTGCACAAGAAACAAACTAGTTAGAAAATAAACACGGGTTTGTATTTTGGCAATATGGATGCATGTGTGGGATAAATTGATGAGGTAAGTTAGTCATTGCTTAGATCTTTTTGGATCTAACTCCCTCTTGTTGTCATTTTCAGGATTTAACACAGGAGCATGGAAAAGCGAGGCAGCGAGGGCACAAAGAGCACGAGCAACCAGCATCACAGCCAATCATTCAGGAAATGACTGGCCCCTATGAACCTTTTACTTTCCCTTGTGCTATACATACATTCATCTTGCTTAAATCAAGCTTTTAATTATTTCCTTAGCTTGTTTTACGCCTTGTGTGAAGCATTAATAAACACTTTGATGGATAAAGTTCTACACTTTCAGAAAAGATCAAATATTAATCAACTTGTATTTTCTTTGTTTTTCCTCTTTTCCTCATAAAATGCAAAACTCGTATGTATGAATAAATCAAAGTATTTATCATAAGCATCAAACATGAACATTGAGATTGTCAATCACTCTTTAGCAAGAAAAAACTCTACCTAGTTGAACCGGTAGGTGAGAATGGGTAACAACTAGAATAGCCACAGTAATGAATTTGAGCAATTTTCTGCTTATGACAGCCAACGCTCAATCTCTAGCAAATGTCATATTGATGGAAATTAGTTTGGATCCTCTTCCACCATTCCAATTCCATATCAAATTGAATCCTCAAGCAGTGTTTCCCCTTTTCATGACAGAGCACAAAATAGCACAGATAACTCCTCTCTACAAACATGGTCAAAGGAAAGCATTCAAACTGCCCATCATATTGCACAAAACCGCAATCCTCTTTTTGACAGAGTGGTGACTGGGACTCCATGTCCACCAAGCGCTGAATTGGGATTGTCTGAATGCGATGGTTTGTCTCAAAACTGTGGTTTCTCATCATCAATTCCTGCCACTAAAGACATTGCAAAGCAAGGAACAATAAAAGGCTCAAGCCCATTTAGTACTGAAGTGGAATGCATAAACAGGACACAACTTCAACGTAGCAACCACAACCATTTCAATGCAGCAAGGGGTCAATTCATCTCATCAAGAAGATGTCATTTGGCACTGTTTTCACTTGATGGTAATACAGCGAGAGATATGTTTCGAGAAGGGATTCAAACTCCCTTAGTGACATCCACACAAGCCTTAGATTCAACACCTTTCTGCAAATCTCCCCACCTCTTTGTTCCATCAGCAGGCACGCGTGTTTGAAAATAACAGTGAAATTGGGGAAAGCTGTAGGTCAGATGCGACCCCTATGGCTGGAGACACCATCCAAACTAAAGATTTTGTAGTTGGATGTCACCAATCCGAAGCAATTGAAGGGGAAAGAGTGAAGGAATAGAGGGGAATACAGAGCACCACTGCTTCTAGGAATGACAATGTTGAACAAAATAATGTTTTGAGAAGATCAACAAGGCAAAGAAAACCTCCTGTAAAGTTTGTTGATTATGAATTGTTAATCTCTGATCAACCTGAGTTGTTGTTCACTGATCAAACAGAGCCGGTTAACCTCAAACAAGGATGTAATGTTGATAATTGTGAAAAATGGATGGCAGCAATGCAAGTGGAAATGGATTCTTTGAGGACAAACAAAACTTGGGATTTCGTTCCCCTTCCACCAAACCATAGAGCTTTGAAAAACAGATGGATTTTTCGGTTGAAAGAAGAAGATGGAGGTAAGAGAAGATACAAAGCCAGGCTGGTTGTGAAAGGCTTTGATCAACAAAAGAGAATTGATTTCAATGAAATCTTCTCACCAGTAGTCAAAATGACTACCATTCGTGCCATTTTAGGATTGGTTGCAGTTCACAATCTTGAACTTGAACAACTTGATGTCAAAATGGCATATCTTCATGGTGATATAAATGAAGAGTTATACATGATGCAGCCCAAAGGTTTTGTAAAACATGGATAGGAAGATTTGTATTGCAGGTTAAAGAGAAGTTTATATGGGCTCAAGCAAGCCTCGAGACAGTGGTACCTCAAGTTTGATAGCTTTATGATTGAGAATCAGTTTGTACGTTGCGAATCTGATCCGTGTGTTTATTACAAAAGCTTATCCAATGGTGCATTTGTTATTCTCTTGCTCTATGTTGATGACATGCTAGTTACCGACACTAGTATGAAGCTCATTTGTGAATTGAAACAAAGTTTCGCACAATGTTTTGCAATGAAGGATTTAGGGGCAGCAAGACGGATACTTGGTATGACCATTATCCGGGATTGACAAAAGAAAGAAATCAAGTTGTCACAAGAACACTATGTCCTCAAAGTTTTGGACAGGTTTGACATGGTGGATGCCAAAGTGGTCAACACTCCATTAACTGATCATTTCCCATTAACCTCAGCCATGTGTCCCAAGACACAAGAGGAACAAGTGTAAATGAAGGGCATTCCATATTCTTCATTTGTAGGCAGTCTTATGTATGCTATGGTGTGTACTCGCCCGGATATTGCTTGTGCAGTGGAAGTGGTAAGAATATTTATGAGTAACCCAGGCAAACCACATTGGAATGCAGTTAAATGGATCTTGAGGTATCTCAAGGAACTTTTGATTTTGTTTTGTGTTTTGGTGGTAAGGATACCTCATTGAAAGGATTTATTAATTCTGATATGGCCGGTGATTTAGACAAGAGGTCAACTACTGGTTATGTATTTGTATTTGCCGGAGCAGCAATCAGTTGGGTTTCAAGGTTGCAAAAGGTAGTAGCACTTTATACACCAAAAGCTGAATACATAGCTCTCACTGAAGGAGCAAAAGAGATGATATGGTTGCAACGACAATTTGATGCTTTGGATTGTCCACAACATGGTTCTATTTTGTTTTGTGATAGCAATAGTGCTATTCACTTAGCAAAGAACGCTGCCTTTCACAGTCGAACTAAACACATTGAAGTGCATTTTCATTTCATTCGCAGCGTGCTTGAGGAGGGCAAACTACAAGTGGAGAAAATACACACCAAAGAAAATCCAGTTGATACACTAATGAAGATTGTCCCACGAGAGAAGTTCGAGTTTTGCCAACTTTCTCTCGGCATTGTCAAGAAGTAACAATAGCGACAAAGTAGGGGAATGTCTCTGATTCATTGCAGTAGCCATTGGACTTCAAGTGGGAGTTTGTTGGGTGTATGAAGCCCAACGTTCACTCTATTTTTCCCTCCATAAATTTATGACCTTTCATTTCTCATTTAAAAGCTCTTTAAGAGATGAGTGGATAATGTTTATTACACAATTGTAATTGGCAAACTTATGTGATGTGTAACCCTGATAAACAAAGATATTAATAAGAGATTTTCCTTTGCTGAAAGTGGATGTAGCCAAATTGGTGAACCACTATAAATCTTGGTGTTGAGTCTTCTCTATTGTTTCTGGTTATTTCTAATTCTGTATTTTCATTTGTTAATCTCCTTCCAATTACTTCATAGCTAGTAATACCTCTTATAATAAAGTTAAAGCTTACATTAATTATTGACTTAGTCTATTGTGTACCATTCTCTTTATTGTAATCACTGGCCATGTCATCTTTAATCATCGATTAGACAACATTCGATGGTGATAGATATGGTGAGGGCGTTACTATTGTTGGTCTTATCAATATTCCATTCAAGTGCAATCGTTCTTCACTCCCATCGATAGCCTATGGTGCATATTTATTGATCGCTATTCGTTGTCATCACTGGTAATCTTCTTGTGTCAATATTCAACATAATTTGATGCATATTACATTTGGTAATCTCATGCTTTACTTGAACCTTGGTAACGGTGTCTTGCATGTTGACTTCTTTAAGTAGTTTGATCCCATGGATTCTTGTTGTGTTTCATTGATGATTCCATTATGTCCTAGACTCCCTACATGATGTATTGTTGAATGTATGATTGTCTTGTCTTTTGACTTCACCCTTTAATCATTGTAAGGATGGCAATGACATGGATTGCCCGCATATTCACATAGGAGTATGACTAAGAAGTTTAAATCTTTAATTTAAACTTATTTAATTGTTTATTGATTCTAGTTGTCTTCAGGTCTGGAATAGGGATATTACATAATGTAAAAGATTGGCATAAAAATTGAGTAAGTCAAAGAAATTTATATTTTGGCCAAGGAGATTCACATGTTTGTGACAAATCATCAAGTATCACAAGTCATGTTCAAGACTTTCTCCAACTTGAAATTGCTGAATATAATTTAAATTTTATTTTATAGTATTATTTTTATTTTATTTTTAATTTTAATATTTGATAAGTTATCTACCTTATAATATTTATTTATTTTATTTCTAAAACCAAGTTAGATTGCCGAAACTCAACTTGCATCACGCAATCACCTTAAAACAACTTGTGAAGATGTGAGAGTCATTGGCCATATGGTCATCAACACTCTTTGGAGTGTATGGAGGCAAGCATATACAAAAAGAGCTTAAAAAGTCAAAGCACAGATCCTAGATGATGAGTGATGGCTCATCGAATATTAGGTATGTTGATACAAATTACCTATATTTGAGTGAAATTTATAATAGCATAGTCACCATGGTTTAAAAAATAAGAACCACAACGAAAGCCAAGCAAAATGACCACATAGAAATATTTTTCAAAAGGGATGCAAAAAATCATTGTTGACCATTGAACCTATTTACGCTTCTTTCTTATCGAACTAATACTTGAAATCATAATTCACAAACCCAGCGAGAACTTGTGGGTTTTCTTCCTACGCAAGTTTTATAGATGTTAACTCATCGGGTTCAAGCAGCCTGTTTTCTAGCAAAAAATCACCCAATTTTTGTCAAGTACTCACCAAAATTCTATAATTCCAACTTGATAAATCACCGTCACAAGTAAACTGGCATACCTTTATTTTATAAATAATTTTTTTGGTGAAGACACTGCGAGATCAAATTTTAGAAGAAAGTAATTCCTTTCTTTTTTTCCATTTTCCTGATATTTCCTTTCAAACTTGGTTTTTTGGCATATCCAAGATGCATTTTGCTTTTTGTTTTAAGAACACGGATAAGAACAGCAGTACCGCTGTAGAGTTACAGCTCTAGGCATAAAGATGTTTCGGGTAGGTAAAATGGGGAAGAAAACAAACTTAACCATGCCATTTACATTGTTGAGTGACGAGTCTATAAAACCCTAAATTCACTCCTCCATTACACACGATACAACAAGCATGAATTTAAAAGCATATTGGGAAGATATTTTAGGTGATTTGAGGAAGAAATTTCCAAATTTAGGATTTGCAAGAAGTTAGTTTTTTCGCCTTTTATAAAATTATGAAAATGGTGTGCACCATGAAGGTTTGTGTGATGAAGGTCTTCATTTGAGCTTGGTGGTGAGGGTATCATGTCCTGTTAATAAGTGGAATAGTAGAATTGCGAACATATTAATAAGGTTGCAGCCATAAAACCCAGGCAAGTCAGGCCAACCAAATAGGATAAAAAAATAAAAATAAATAAATAAATAAAACAAAATAACATTGTCTATATAGGGCTGACCTGGATTAATTAGGGGGGGCAACTGGGATAAGAGAAGGGGGAATGTTTATCAAAGCACATAGTAATAAAATAAACCCAGGAGTGCTTAGGGAAGAGTAGAAAGAGACAACTCCCTTGAGAGAATTGTGTCTTTTATTAAGAAGGGTGATTCTTCCATCCCTTCATGAAGAATGTAATGGGGTGAGTAATTGTGGAGAAGGGCATCAATAAGGGTGAAATAAGATCTGATTAAATAAAGCAAAATAGCAAGTCAACATATAAGTAAAATACAAAAATTAAGATACCAACAGGATTGTTGCATCTTGAATTGTAATAATTAATTATTACTAGGCACCAAGCAATCTAGATCAGAATACTTATCCAACAATCAATCAAGGAATTATATATATATATATATATCAACAAAGGAGCATATATCTAGTAGAAGAAGATATACAAAAATCATTCGCCGTGAAAGATTAATACAGAGGACAAAGCTATGTGGTAATGAACAACTTATCACAATCCTACTACCTAGCATTGAATCTATAAAAGGAAGACAAATCACTATTATTTAAGAGATCTGCAGTCAGTAATGTCATAGCCATGTTGTAGTAGTAAACAAAGTTAAGTTCTCACTTTAGAAATATCCATAGTATTATTAGTTGAATATTAAAATAAATTTTATTATTTTAGATAAATTTATATTTATGATGATGCAGGTATTACTCGAAGGGGAAATTAACCTCACAAATACCATGTTAAAGAGCATAGGATAGGGGGTTTGTTGATGGAAAGGCTGAGTAATTTGGTCACATTGAGGTGGAGAGTCCCAAAACGTGTAAGAACCATGAGGAAGCCTCTTGTAGACTGTTTCACGCACCCTTGGCACAATAATTCCACCATCCTACATTGGAGCTAGCTTTGGGGAAAGGGCTGCAATTAAGGGAGAATCGCTAGGGCATCCTATTGTAGTAGCAATTAAAGGAGAACCTCTATGAGGGCATCCTACTGCTCTGCAATCAAGGGATAATTGCTAGGGCACCCTATTGCAAGCATTTTTCCCACCAAGTTTGCAATTAAGGGAGAATCGCTAGGGCAACTTATCATAATAGCATGTTAAGGGAGAACCTCTATGAGGGCACCCTACTGCTCTACGATTAAGGGAGAACTGCTAGGGCACCCTATCGTAGAAGTACCCAAGACTGCAATTAAGGGATAATCGCTAGGGCACTCTATTCCAGTAGGAGTTAAGGGAGAACTTCTACGAGGACACCCTATTGCTCTGCAGTAAAGGGAGAACTGCTAGGGCACCCTATTGCAGATATTTTTCCAATCAAGTTTGCAATTAAGGGAGAATCGCTAGGGCACCCTATTGTAGCAGTAGTTACAGGAGAATGGCTATGAGGGCACCCTACTGCTCTACGATTAAGGGAGAATTGCTAGGGCACCCTATTGCAGTACTAATTAAGGGATAGCCGCTAAGGGCACCCTTTTGCAAGAACCTTTTTGATTTCTAGGACAAAAGAGATGAGGCATGGATAAGGAAGTAAGACAAGCATCTTACTAAGTAAACCCTCTCGCGTGGATGTCTAAAACCTATCAGCAAGACCAAGGGGGCAAAGTCCTGCTCTTGGGGTTAGTATGAGATGACCTTGGTTAAACTTATCACGAGTCAATCTCTACAAATCAAATTTGTTTAAGAGTAATAATAGTATGATCACATTTTTGAAATTATATGCTAACTTGTGTTCACTTTTTTGCAAGGTCTATAGTCAAGACTAAGAGTCAAGAGAACAGTACATAAATAAATTTTGTGGAAACATCTCCCTAACCTTGGCTTATTTCAAATTATAATTGTAGGGAGGAATCCAACAAAGCGTTTAGCGTGTGTATACCTTGTGTCTGCTTTGTGTCTTCATGCATTAATGTGTATACTTTGTTGTTTCTTTGTGTCTTCGTGCATTGATGTGTATACTCCATGTATGCTTTGTGCCTTCATGCATCCAAGTTTATATTTCATGTTTCTATTGTGTATGATCATTGTTTAACTCTATATATTTAGTAACCTAGAATAAACTAGAAAAGACGCAGAGATGTTGGTGATGGTGAAGCGGGAACATCTGCGAGCTGATGGTGTGAAGGCCTTGGAGTAGTTTTGGAGTCTTCTGACACGAAAATGGGTGCATTCCTTTTTTGAGTTATGGTTCGGTCACAACTCAGTACAGTCAGACAACCATAGTCTTAAATGAATTGTAATGTTTTAGATTGACTCTCTGCAATTTTGTTGTGAAAAAACATATAATCTTCTCTAGTTCTTCAGTACCTTGGAGATAGGGTTAGGGTTTTGATCGACTGCAAAACGAACTGGAAGTGGTTGTATAGGGTGGATGGATGGTAGTGGTTGGTTGTGGGAGTTCTAAGTTTTATTTCTGCAATGTAAGAACACTTTATTTTATTAATAAAACAAAAAATAGTATCGAAAAAAAATAGTATGATATATTATTATATAATTAGTATAATGACATACTATATGATTAATAATATATCAAAAATTGGCCCGTTCAGGGGCTTCCAAGGGTTGATCCTTCGTTTGGGGGTCAAGTAAGTGGTAGAGCTGAGGGAAAGTTTGGTGAAGGATGGGTCAATGTGCAATTTGATGGTGCCTCAAAAGGCAACCTGGGAAAGAGCGGTGCGGGATGTGCCATCCTAGATTCAGAGTACAACATTATATCCATTGGTGCTCGATCACTTCTGGAAGGATTTAACAATGTAATAGAACGCCCAACCGCCATCTTTGCACTCCAAGAGGCCAAACGAAAGGGTTATAAAAAAATTCATCTCCAAGGTGACTCGCAAATTGTAATCAATGGGATTGTGAAGGGGAAAATGGAAACATTGTTTTTAGATAAACACATTAGACGCACCAGAAAGATATTAGAAAGTTTTGAAGATTATGAAGTCACACACACTACACAAAGGAAATCAAATAGAGGACAAAATGGCAAATGTGGGAGTAAGGATGATAGATAAAACATAGATGGTGGACGATTTTGTCTGAACTGCCTTTGCAATCGCAAGATCTTTTGGGATGATTTAGTAATGATGTGAGGTACCCTTGAACCTCATTAAATGGTAAATGACAACGAATGGGCACGTGAGATTCTTGGCTAAGCAAGTATGAAGGACAAATGAAGTAACTGCACTCATGACTTTGGTTGGCGAGCCTGGAACTCTCTAGACGAAGGTTGAGCTATTAATGAATCAAATTAGGTCGTTAGGCACATTCAATGTGTAGGTAAATTTGGAATGTGAGTCATGGAGGCAAATTTCTTTTTGGACACTCCAAAAGAGAAGCAGACACCTAGCTTTAGATCCGAGATCACACTGCACAGGTTGGGGATGGTCTTTAGGTTAGATGAAGATGGGTTTATTCAGATTCTGAATGAACTGTTTGGGAAGGAGTTCTTCGAAGGAAATTTTCGCCCATGATCAAATGTGGACATCTCCTCCCTGTTTTGTGCATGGTCATTTCTTCTTGCTTGAGACAAAGAAGAGACTTTGCACATGGTTGAGCTTTGTATTGAGCCAGTGTAGCGGCTAGGTGTAGCGCGTTGGTTGAGTTTGGCAGAAATTGGAGTAGGTTTTCACACAACTGATGGATCCTGGTGCTGTGTTGAAGGAGTGAGGGAAGGTTTTAAACCTTTTCTGGTGTTTGGTACTACGACACCGATTATGGTGCGCATGGGTGAAGCTCGAACCGGGTGGATGGAATTGTTGGCATACATGAACCAGTGGGAAGCCGATCAACGAAGGATGGCAGAGGAAAGGAAGTGAAAGCATAAACAAATGCCAAGAAAGGTCTGTGAGCGAGATGTAGGGAAGATTTCCCGGGTGGTACCGCAACTTGTTTTGGGAAGAACAAAATCCAAGGTGGAGACCACTAGAGGGATTATGGTGAACGAAACCCGCGAAGAGATGCTGGCTAAGTGGGGCATTTCAAATCAGTGATGTGGTATAATGTGTTTGGCTTGCGTGCCCATTTTGCCTAGTAGGGCTATGTTCTTTCTTGTTTGTGTGTAGTGTCGGGTTGATGATGTGTCAAGGGGTAGATGTTTAGGTGGCAGATGTGTTTATGGGGCATACAATGCTTTATCCAGGCTCAAGGCCTTGTTTTGGCTAATGTAAAACTTATATTTGGAATCAATAAAATTATCACTTATCAAAAAAAAAATAATATATAAAAAATTAAATATAAAAACTAATAATAAATAAATAATAATATTATATACTTATCATATATTATGATTATATACATATAACAAAATATAATTATATGTTATTGAATAAACATTATATATACAAATATATATAATACAAAACATAAAAAAGTGACTAAGGGTCGCGACCATGGAAGGACGCGACCTCTCCCTACCCCGTGTGGGTATTTGAAAGGGAAGGAAACGACAGAAGAAAAGGGGGAGGACTAATTTGACATCACACAACAAAGCATAGTCATGGGAAGGAGCCATCGAACAGACAAGAAAATTCTCACTAGAGAACGAATAGCATTGATGGAAAGTGGCAAGAGGATCCTGCTATTTACACACCGGTTAGGAGAGACTTCAGAGCTAATCGAAAATACCGAGCAACCATTGAAGCTTATAAAACCATTATCTCTACTTGTAACCACATGACCTTCATGATCTGTAATGTCCCCTAGTTATGGTAGCTTGGATTATTGGGACAATTACTTAAATTCCTTATACGTATTCTGAATTACAATTTCTGATACCACTATTAGCAACTGACATCTCTTCGGAACAAATGTTGGTTAAGTTTGCTCAATGGTTGGTTAAGTCTGCCAACCATCAGCAACTGACATCTCTTTGGAACAAATGTTCTATTATACTTCCAAGTTTAACTAACAAAAGTATTATTTAATTATTAATGGCATATTTGCCATCTACAAATGCCTTAGCAAGCCTTATCGAATTGTGGTGGGATTTATATAGATCTAGATATTTATCAATATGTAAGATCATGGAATGTCTTATATTGATTTCTCTGTATGAATCATTATTTGATATCTTCTTAGTAATTTTTGATCTGAAATATATGAAGACTCCTATAATCTGGTTATGAATCTTTCACAAGGTCACAATCACTTTTACAATCAAACTCTATCTTCTTCTCAATTCTGGGAATGATTTTTATATAATTCCTCCTGCAAATGTGATGTATGTAATTGTTTTATTCTTTCCTAATTCACTTACTGCTCCCCAGTCTGTGCGCTGCTATAACCTGAAGTATTGTTCGCTGCCATAATTTCTTTGTTCAGTACAGATTATTTGCTGACTGTGTTTATGGGAAATTCTGATTGGATTTTAAGGCTTACTGTTTGGATGCTGTACGTGAGTGGCTGTTTGATTTATAATTATAAAGATAAATTAAAAATATTTGTGGACTATATCATATATTTGTTTCTGATAGGATATTCAAGTATGCTGCTGATTTGTCCCTTATTTCTGATTGGTTTTTAATGTCAATGTTGGCTGTGTATAACACGTTGGCTATAATCTCTATCCCCAATATGCTTATATCACATATAGCCTTGTCTGATAATGTTATTTTGCTGACTGTAATGTATCTTTTATCTGATTGGGGGTCAATTGCTGACTGGATGCCTATGTTTCAACATACATAGAACTAATAGTTATTCTTCTTGAATGATGCCCTTAGTCTACCTTCCCCCCTCCTCCGATTGACAGAACCCAATCTTAATATATATATCTCCGAACATATAAGAGGAACGGTTGTATCCAAGAGACGTGACTCAGCCATAACCGCGTTACTTCATTAGTGTATTCATTTTGGCTTATTCCCTTCTTAGTGTGAGTGACGCATAGTTATCCTTGTTCACGTTGGAGGATTAACGTCTGTCTATATTCCAAGTCGACTTTGTACAGCTATTATGGGTTTCGATCAAACATTTAAATCGACACACATTACAAAAATCTTCAACAATATCAGCCGTGAGGGGTTTCCTAAAGATTGGACAATCAGCCTTGCAATACCACTTTTTAAGAGTGGTGATGTCAACATTCCCTCCAACTACAGGACTATAATGATCAACCCTCTCTTTGCAAAACTTTTTGGCAGCATGATAGAAACTAGGATCAGCAAATGGGCAGAAGAAAACCATAAGCGTGCTAAAGGGCAAGCTGGTTTTAGACCAAAGCACTCGACGGTTGATCATTGTGTCACTCTGAGGCACATTATCGAAAAAAGGTGGGAGAAAAAGGAGGATGTTTTTGGTTGTTTTGTTGACTTTAAAAAGGCTTTTGACACTGTCCCTAGGGACAAGCTTTGGCTCAGGATGGAAGAATTGGGGATTCCTACGCATCTCAGAGTTGCTGTTCATAGGATGTATGAAGAGGTGAAAGTCAAAATCAAAACCTCAGTTGGCATTTCAGAATGTTTCAGGAGTGATATCGGGGTCAAACAAGGCTGTCCTTTATCTCCTACTTTGTTTGGCTTATATATAGATAAACTTGAAGAGTGGTTAAACATGCAAAATGGTGAGGGTATCCAGTTAGGTGAATTTATAATACAACTGCTCCTATATGCAGACGATCTCATTTTGATTGCCAAATCTGCCTGTGGGTTGCAAGAACATTTATTTTCTCTTGAGTGCTTTTGCAGAAGGGTGGGGATGCAGGTCAATATCAACAAGACTAAAGTTATGGTTTTCTCTAATAATAAAAAACAGCATCAAACGTGAGTTTTATTTTGGTGGCAATATTCTTGAGGAAGTTGTGGAGTATAAATATCTTGGCATTGATTTCAACAAACATCTAAGCTGGGCAGGTTGCAGAAATAAAAGGACATTAGGTGGATGGAAGACATTTTATGCTCTTCAAAACAGGTGTCTTGAAGCGGAGGTTCGGATTTGGAAAACTATTCAAACCTTGTTTGGTCTTCTTGTGTTGCTGGTTGTTCTTTATGGGTGTGAATTACGGGCCAACAACACTTCAATAGCAGAATGGAAGCAAATCGAAGGAATCCAAAAGCATTTGATCACAAGAAAATTTAAAATCAAAAGCACCATCCCTTATGATATCATGCTAAGTGAAATGGGAGCTGTCCCTATCGAGGCACTTGCTATTGTTTGCCTAACAAGCTATCTAAAAAGAATCGAAAAAATGGAAGGAGATAGATGGCCTAACGTGGTCTTTAATGATACATTGTGCAAACCATAAAAGACGTGGATGCAACAAAACATAAAGTGGATGAGGAAATGGAATATCCAATTCAACTTGTGCCCCACAAATAACAAAGAAATAAAGGTCTTTGTTATTGAGAAATTTTACAAGAGAAATTGGGGAAATGGGATTGGAAGGAAGAAAATATATTATATCAATGAGTTCAACCCCGCATGTGATCAACTCCAAAAAGTGTACATAGGCGCCAACATTTCTTGGAGAGCTAAAATTCTTATTGCCCAGTTAAGAACCATCTCCCATCAACTCCGTTGTGAGACCGAGCATTCGAAGAGGCCAAAGGAGGCTTGGGAAGAGAAAATTTGCATGTTTTGCAACTCTGAGAAAGTGGAAACCGAACATCACTTTATTTTAGAATGTGAAGCCTACAAGAACAACAGGGATAAATTTGTGGATACTATATCGGATAGTTCTTGGCATAACCTATTCAGCGAGGAGTACATTGAGAAGTTAGGTGGGCTCATCATCAGCTTGCACAAGAAACGAACCGAGTTACTGAAGTCAGCTTAAGATGCCTTGCTGTCCCATAGGCTATGTTTAGCCTTGTGGACGTAAAAAATGTATCGTATCTTATCGACTATAGTTGATAGAAATTGATTATAGTAACCGATGCCAAAACCAGTCTAGACGGATAGTACCTCATTCCATACTATATTCGATATATTGTTTATTTATATATTTTATGTAGTATTCGATATCTACTATTGTATTATTATTATAGTGATATTATATTTAATATTATTGTATTTATTTATTATTTAATTTATTAATCTATGTTTTCATTAATTTATTTATGTAATGTTAATAATATAGTATTATCTATATTGTTAGTTATAACTTATTATTATATAAATAATCTATTATATCATGATAATAATATATTATTATTTATATTTTATTAATATCTTAATGATATTATTAGGGATGGATTATATTATATTACTTTAAATATTTATTTTATTATTATTTTAAAATTCTTTGGTTTAGTTATTATTCACTATTAAATCCTATTTCAAAATGGGGACATCACATGATCGGCCATTGATGTATACATGAATTAATTACAATGATCATATGGTGATTATAGTGATTGAGAATTACCAATGGAAATCAATGAATCTCATGGGCATTAACCAACGATTAGTGATTGACTAATGATTGGTTATCTAATAAGACGGTAATTATAATGAATGTACAAGCAGCACCCAATAGTAATTACAAGGAAGAGTTAAGCAAGAAATTACAAAAGACAACAAATATTCATCAAATCAATATTCCAGGTGGCACTATATTCATGAAATCAATTCATGCTTCAAGACATGCACAAGATGCCACACTCCTTTGTGAAGCTTTAGAGGAAGTCCTAGATAATGTGGTTAAGGAGATTGTTGTGCAAGTGGTGATGGATAATGCAATAGATTATGTTGTTGCAAGTACACTATTGATGGAGAGGCACCAACAATATTTTGGTCTCCATGTGTTGCCCATTGCCTTGACCTCATATTGAAGGATTTTGGTAAACGTCCATGAACCAAAACATGAGTGGAATAGGTCAAAAACATTTCTAAATTTTTATACAATCACACACATGGGTCCTCAACCTAATGATGCAATAAATGGGTCAAAAGGAGTTGGCTCGTCTTGGCATAGCCCAATTTTCAAAAAAATTCATCACATTACAATCCTTGCTTCAGTCAGAGAGAGCTTCAAGGCACATGTTTGTTAGTGAGGAGCAGACTTCCTCATCTTTTGCTAAGACCATTGCAGGGATTGATGTGGAAAATTGCATGTTTGAGGAGTCATGATTTTGATGAACTAGTTGCTAATGGGGAGAAGCCCTTAATGTGCTACATATATGAGGCGATGGATAGGGCCAAGGAAATCATTAGATCCATCCCCACCCTAATTTCAAGGTGAATGAGGTTTTGAATGGGCTTGTGGATGTCGCTTGGTGTTGCAACACATAGTCCACGAGATCGAGAACTTCAGTCATACAAAAAGAGAGCTCTTTTCTTGTAACATGTGCAAAGTTAATCGGATGACATTGTAGCCAAGTAAAAAAATAGTGGATATAATTTAAGTTTACAAATGTAATAAACTTTTCCTCTTTTTATATTTATTAAATGTTGAAACTTAAAGTTGGATAATGAGATTATTTTTTTTTTCTTTTTCTCATCTTAGAAGTTGAGAAATGTTTGGAGCTAAGGTTCCAAATCTTCAGAGGATTGTGATTCACATAATGAGCCAACTATGCAGTGCTTTGGGTTGTGAGCTCAATTGGAGTATGTTTGAGAATATACACTCCAAGAAGCACAATAGACTATTTGCAGAGAAGTTGAATGATCTAGTCTATATTTATTACAATCTTTGTTTTCTCTACAGACAAATTTTGGGCACTGACTCCATCCCCATCACACTCGAGGAGGTCAATCCACAATTTGAGTGGACCACTAGGTTGAGGATCCTATCTTTAGTGATGAGGACCTCAATTAGGTTGACTTGGGTTGTAGCCATGGCAGAGGAGGAGGATAGAGCATGAGAACACACAGCTGATGTTGGTGTGGTTGGCACAAAGACAGAGGTAGAGATTATGGCTGCAACATCATCCTGGACTGACCTCAGACACCATCGTAGGAAGGAGGCAGGCTTCTTTGAGCCACAAACTTCTAGTTTTTGTTTTGATATTTGTTTGGAACTTTTGATGCCATTAATTTCATAATCCATGAATTTTGTATACATTTGACAATATTTATATTTATATATCTAAGTGTGCTATTTCGTTGAGCTACAAAGTGTCATTTATGGGATGTCATAGTACAGAGAATTCTACAAAATTTTGATGTCTTGATATCAAGAACGAATCTAATCAGCCATGCAGGCCTGCAACACAAATATGAGACTAAATGACCATATCAAGGATTGCAAGAAATTCAAAAGAATAATAGGTACAAGCTTTGAGTATGCATTTTTCACACAGGTTATGCAGCCTGTATATTCCAATAAGTAAACAAAAAAGGAAGATGGAATAACTTGAATAATGAGATTGTCCTAATATTTCCACGACATTTACCACCACACTTTAAATTTGTAGCAAAAAAATCACGAAGTATTTAAGCAAAGGAAACAAGTCATTCACATTCACCTTAAATTTTACAAGTGGTGCTTGACAAACAATAACAGTACATTACATCCCATAAACAACAATAGAGGAAGAAGAAACTCAATTCATTTAGTACTTTCTCATTCCACCAAGAAAATATAAAGTTATTTTTGAAGACATAAAATGCATAATACTACAGGCAATAAGATAGTTGTGAATAAAAGCTGTCAAATTTGAAGGTTAGTAGAATGCTTTCATATTCACATCAGTAAAAGCAAAGTATACAAAGGCATTCTGAAGCATAAGAACGGAAATAATACTTAAGCCTTACATAGCAGCTGTAATCAAATAAATTAACTACAACAAAAAAGCTAATATTCATGGACAGACACAACTCAAACTGTTAATATTAATAAATTTTTGAGATCATCATGCATGATGTGCTAGTATTAGTAATATAATAAGTCACAAGCTACACATACAACTAATAGCACGCAACTTACGACCCACAAAAAAGAATTCTCTCCAGACTAAGTACTTGAAGCAAACCTGAAGCTCATCAAATCCCCATGCATACTTTTCATAGGAAGTCCAAGCATGTAGCATAGCTTCCTTTACTGCATTTCTTCTTTCAATGTTAACAGGATCATCGAGGTTGTCGTTTTCGGAATTTTGCTTTTTATGGATTTTTCCTCCATCTTCTAAGAGACTATTAAGCTCTTCTAACTGCAAGAACATGACTGCTAGCAAGTTAAGAATTCACTTTAAAATTTACAAAGGCGTGAAAAATTTCAGCACATGAACAAGATCAATTGATGTCCTGAATTTTCATCAGAATGTATAGTGAAAGTGAATAATGTATGCTTTAAAAGACATTCAATTCAAATTATGAAGAATAGAAATCTAAAGTGCTCAATGAATCACAAGAATATAAATGATCAAATAAACATTAGAGAAAATTTGTGATCTTAAGTTTTCCCTGAATTTAGTAATGCAGAGGAGAAACTTCATTGAGCATGATACCCTAACTTGCCTGACTTTGAAGTTTCTGATTTTCTTCAGCCATCCTAATGATTTCAGCCTGTAAATCATATAAAATCTTTAAATTTTGAATTCAATAAAGAATCTGATTCTTAGAAATAATGCATGAATATTAGAAAATCATTCATGATATTAAAACTTCAATACAGATTTCATACCAGACAAAAATCTCACTTGGAAAAAGAAATACTCTCAAATTATAATCCAAAACCATCATAACATGGTAATTGTGCTTCCATTTTAATCCACCCAGATCTAAAAGCATGCCAAACAATGATTTTACAATACTTCAATCTGTATGTTCATTTTTGGACATTATTCACGAAGTTACAATGATCTTTGATATTTTGGGCTATTCATAATGACATTTATTGTATAGCTAGTTTGATAGCACAGTGTTTGAGTCAAGTAGACTGATTCAGTTGCCCGTCATTGACTGTTCATCTGAATAGATGCCAAATTCTGAATGCAATAGAAGTATTGAAACTAAAATAGAATAGGTGCGTTAGTACAAGAATACGGGGTAACACCCAAGAAAAGCAACTAAATAGGCTGGTTTGACTTCCACAGTTCCAGGTCTGAGTATTCTGCAATCTGCTTATTGGAATCCTGGACTACCTAGTAGGTTTTACACCCTTCCTCAAGTGTTTGAACTTAAGATGGAGAAGAAGAGAGGTGTGAACTGGATGTGTGTTTTGTGTTAACTGAAACATGCCCCTATAGATCAAACTAATCCATTTCTATATATTATCTAAACCTAACATTTCTAACAACAGAAATTTAATCTTGCGATTAGTAGTCATACTGCAGACACCATGAAGACAATTTAAGTGGATTGAGGAAGCGATTATAGAGAGGACTGGATAGAAATTATAGTTTCACAGGCAGGTGTCACAAATTACTACTCCATCCCAATCTCATACACCATATTATCATGCAATTCATCCTAATCTAAATATAAGCATCAACAAAGAAGCCCAATCTAAAATATAAGCATGAACAAAGAAGAGATAAGTGTAGTTAGTGTAATATGACTTTGTAATGCTTTATTAATGGGCTTGTGGATATCGCTTGGTGTTGCAACATGTAGTCCACGAGATCGAGAACTTCAGTCATGCAAAAAGAGAGCTCTTTTCTTGTAACATGTGCAAAGTTAATCGGATGACATTGTAGCCAAGTAAAAACAATAGTGGGTATAATTTAAGTTTAAAAATGTAAAAAACTTTTCCGCTTTTTATATTTATTAAATGTTGAAACTTAAAGTTGGATAATGAGATTATTTTTTTTCTTTTTCTCATCTCAGATAGATGTTGGGAAATGTTTGGTACTAAGGTACCAAATCTTCAGAGGATTGTGATTCACATAATGAGCCAACTTTGCAGTGCTTTGGGTTGTGAGCGCAATTGGAGTATGTTTGAGAACATACACTCGAAGAAGCACAACAGACTATCTGCAGAGAAGTTGAATGATCTAGTCTATATTTATTACAATCTTTGTTTTCTCTAGAGACAAATTTTGGGCACTGACTCCATCCCCATCACACTCAAGGAGGTCAATCCACAATTTGAGTGGACCACTAGGCTGAGGATCCTATCTTTAGTGATGAGGACCTCAATTGGGTTGACTTGGGTTGTAGCCATGGAAGAGGAGGAGGATAGAACATGAGCAAACACAGCTGATGTTGGTGTGGTTGGCAAAAAGACAGGTAGAGATTATGGCTGCAACATCATCCTGGACTGACCTCAGACACCATCGTAGGAAGGAGGCAGGCTTCTTTGAGCCACAAACTTCTATTTTTTGTTTTGATATTTGTTTGGAACTTTTGATGCCATCAATTTCATAATCCATGAATTTTGTATGCATTTGACAATATTTATATTTATATATCTAAGTGTGCTATTTCGTTGAGCTACAAAGTGTCATTTATGGGATGTCATAGTACAGAGAATTCTACAAAATTTTGATGTCTTGATATCAAGAACGAATCTAATCAGCCATGCAGGCCTGCAACACAAATATGAGACTAAATGACCATATCAAGGATTGCAAGAAATTCAGAAGAATAATAGGGACAAGCTTTGAGTATGCTCTTTACACAGGTTATGCAGCCTGTATATTCCAATAAGTAAAAAAAAGGAAGATGGAATAACTTGAATAATGAGTTTGTCCTAATATTTCCACGACATTTACCACCACACTCTACATTTGTAGAAAAAAATCATGAAGTATTTAAGCAAAGGAAACAAGTCATTCACATTCACCTTAAACTTTAGAAGTGGTGCTTGACAAACAATAACAGTAGGTTGCATCCCATAAACACCAATAGAGGAAGAAGAAACTCAATTCATTTAGTACTTTCTCATTCCACCAAGAAAATATAAAGTTATTTTTTGAAGACATAAAATGCATAATACTACAGGCCATAATATAATTGTGAATAAAAGCTGTCAAATTTGAAGGTTAGTAGAATGCTTTCATATTCACATCAGCAGAAGCAAAGTATACAAAGGCTTTCTGAAGCATAAGAATGGAAATAATACTTGAGCCTTACATAGCAGCTGTAATCAAATAA
Source organism: Chamaecyparis obtusa (assembly GCA_027943335.1). Classification (NCBI taxonomy): domain Eukaryota; kingdom Viridiplantae; phylum Streptophyta; class Pinopsida; order Cupressales; family Cupressaceae; genus Chamaecyparis; species Chamaecyparis obtusa. The sequence continues at coordinate 190,259 of BSBK01004658.1, forward strand.
ATTAACTACAACAAAAAAGCTAATATTCATGGACAGACATAACTCAAACTGTTAATACTAATAAATATTGAGATCATCATGCATGATGTGCTAGTATTAGTAATATAATAAGTCATAACCTACAGATACAACTAATAGCAGCATAACTTACGACCCACAAAAAAGAATTCTCTCCAGACTAAGTACTTGAAGCAAACCTGAAGTTCATCAAATCCCCATGCATACTTTTCATAGGAAGTCCAAGCATGTAGCATAGTGTCCTTTACTGCATTTCTTCTTTCAATGTTAACAGGATCATCGAGGTTGTCGTTTTCGGAATTTTGTTTTGTATGGATTTTTCCTCCCACATCTTCTAAGAGACTATTAAGCTCTTCTAACTGCAAGAACCTGACTGCTAACAAGTTAAGAATTCATTTTAAAATTTACAAAGGCGTGAAAAAATTCAGCACATGAACAAGACCAATTGATGTCCTGAATTTTCATCAGAATGTATAGTGAAAGTGAATAATGTATGCTTTAAAAGACATTCAATTCAAATTATAAAGAATAGAAATCTAAAGTGCTCAGTGAATCAGAAGAATATAAATGATCAAATAAACATTAGAGAAAATTTGTGATCTTAAGTTTTCCCTGAATTTAGTAATGCAGAGGAGAAACTTCATTGAGCATGATACCCTAACTTGCCTGACTTTGAAGTTCCTGATTTTCTTCAGCCATCCTAACGATTTCAGCCTGTAAATCATATAAAATAAATAAATTTTGAATTCAATAAAGAATCCGAGTCTTAGAAATAATGCGTGAATAATATAAAATCATTCGTGATATTAAAACTTTGATTAAGATTTCATACCAGACAAAAACTCTCCCTTGGAAAAGAAATAAACTCTCAAATCATAATCTAAAACCATCATAACATGGTAATTGTGCTTCCATATTAATCTACCCAGTTCTAAAAGCATGCCAAACAATGATTGTACAATACTACAATCTGTATGTTCATTTTTGGACATTATTGACAAAGCTAGAATGATCTTTGATATTTTGGGCTATTCATAATAACATTTGTTGTATAGCGAGTTTGATAACAGAGTGTTTGAGTCGAGTAGACTGATTCAAATGCCAGTCATGGACTGATCATCTGAATGCATGCCAAATTCTGAAGGCAATAGAGGTATTGAAACTAAAATAGATTAGGTGCATTATTTTTATATTCATTTATACATATTCTGGTTCTATCAAATAAAGAATTAAACAATAGTGTCATTGCCTTAAATAAGTTAGATCCAATTTAAGACATTAATTCCCTTAGACCTCGACAAAGGTGTCAATAGACCACAATGTGTTCAGTTACAAGAGAATAGCGGATCTCTAAGGTTCGTTAACCAAAGAGAACGGAGAAAGACAACTATGGAAGTAGCCAAAGAGATTCCATTAGCGCAGTTCAAAGTCAAAGCCTGACTAAAATCAGAAGCAAGAATTGGAGCCATAGTCAAGAGCGAAGACATCAAAATATTCAACCCACTATGAATAACCATACAAAGGGAGAATAGATGGAGATAGTTGAACTCCTTCCCTTACCCAAAGAAGCACGCATTAATATTACAAACTAATTTTGGCTGGAGGAAATAAATGAAACCTTAAGAATGAGACAAAGTCAAAGGACTTTTGGGCAGATAGACCAAGAAGCATACAAAAGTACTCATCAAGGCATTGAAGAATTGCTCATCAAAGATGAACCTAAGCCTAAGACATTTGAACAAAAGATTGGACCAAGCAGAAGAGAGTTCGAAGGTGGAATAAATGGTGTTTGGACTATTGGGTCTCCAAAAGCCTCAAGGTATGTGTCTGAAAGTTCCCAAGGAGCTATGGAAGATCCTGAAAAAAACTTCTTGACCCCTCCAACTAGTACTAATGATCCCCTATGGCATTGCAAAACCTATATTACTATATGGACACAAAACATGAAAATGGACCAAAGATTGGTTAAGGTGTTCCCTAGTCACACTACAAGGCCTGACAATAGACTTGTACATAGACCTTGATACTGAGAAAATAATGTGGGAATGACTAAGGAAAACATTTGGAAAATAGTTCAACTTATTAAGGGAAAATAAAATCCTCGAAGAAATTCATAATACTTGGTAGGGTAAGTACAAGGACACTTGAGCCTGTAACATAAGTAAATGTAAGACATCTAGTCATACAAACATAAGTGAAGAGGATCCCGATTCAAGTGACAATGAATCTATATCATTACAAGATTGTCAAAGAGACGCTTAGAGGAATTATGAAAGTATCGAAGGACCAAAGATGGTAAAAAACATTGGTGACTAATTGTACATTAGGTCAAACCAAAATTTCTTGTCCTGAAAAGCTATTCTACAATATATGCCACGCTGAGGGTCACTCATTTGAAGATTGTCCCTATAATTTGTAAAGAGTATACAAGTACTCTTTACACAAGGAGAGCAATCCACTCAACCCAAACCACAAAAGAACAAGAATGCATATCCAGGTGGCTACCGGAATCGATGAAGATGAGGGTCGCATTGGATACAATATAATTCCAAAGGTCATTCAATTATACAATGTTGAAAATATAGTGAATGGGGGTATTGTTGTGAGGTATTCACACCATCGACCCATTGTAAATGGAACCCCCTCTTTTTGTAGTTGTTAATAGGTGCTAGTTTTAGAGTAAGTTGGCAACATTTTGTGAGTAAAAGTCTTGGATAAGCCTAGGTCTTGAGGTAGTACAGTATGTTTAGATTCGATCATCGAGTCAAATGGTGTTCATGTCTTGGAAGCAAATGAAAGCAAAGTTGGAGTTTATCAAATGAAGAATGGGAAACTTTTAAAGTCTACACACTTTTAATGATCTTAGATGATTTCTAGTGGTCTTGGTCTTGGTCTTGGTCTTGTCAAATAACTTCCATAAAGAGGATTTAAGTGTTTAATGTATGCATTCAAACCCTATTCTTTGGTCATTTGATAGATGTTTTCAAGTTTTTGATGGATTTTAATTTTTTCAAGTTTGTGAAGAAGTTTTTAAGTATGTTTTTTCTAGATTGCAACAATTAGTAGTCAAAGATCAAGCAGTGGAGAGGGAAGTCAAAAATTTAAAATTGATAAAGGGTCTTCTATATGGAGACATACTACACAAATTTCGCGACTTCCTAAAGATGGGGAGGTTTCTTTAGAAATGTAATTTTTACAATGCACAATATAATAGCCCGCGTTATCGAGTGAGACTTCATTTTTTGGGCCTTGGGGGCAAAGGGATTAATATGTGTGAGGGTCCAGGGCCAGATAAGAAGGGGTTCTCAGCTACACAAACATCACTTATAAAAGAACAAGAAGATGTTGACAAAATGGTTGTAAAAGGATGACAAAGTGGTTATAGTTTCGGAAAAAAAAAACAATAATACCACCCTCTCAACCAGTTACAACCTCTAAACATCCCTTCTTTCTTATGCCCTCTACAGAGGATGAAGATGTAGAACTACAAATATCCACCAACAAGAAAGGTCCATTAGGGAAAGCATTTAAAAATGAGGCAAGAGATATATGCTGATGAAAAAAATGCATGTTGCCTATTTGTGTATGGTCATCCATTCAATTTGGTGAGATTACCATATTGGTGGGAGATGGTGTCAACAATAAATTATGCACCTCCTGGTTACACAGGTCTTGGATTTGAAAAGGTGTGTACCACCTTTTGCAAAAAGAGAGAAAATTTGTTGAGGTCCAACTAAAACTAAATAGAGATTCTTGGGTTCAAATAGGTCATATATTATTTTTGATGGACAAAAAGATTGCAAAACTTATTCATTGATCAATCTTATTGTTGTGTCCCCCAAGGGGGCAATGATTTTTAGGACAATTGACTGTGAAGGGGAAGTGAAAGATGCAAAGTTCATTTTCTAGATTCTCATTGACTCCATAAAGACCGTGTGATGAAGGGTGCTCCTCTTAATTCCACAAACACATAATTGAAATAGAGAAGGTTCCACCTTATATAGGGAATTTTCCACCGCCCGAGAAGGCTCCAGAGTTTCAGCCATTAAAGCTGACCGCCCTTAGAATTATTTTATTTTTCATTTTTATTACATTAGGGTCGGCTCATAATAATTACAAATTATATTTTGAGATAGCCCAACTTCTGGAGGCCATGAATTTTTAACCGTAGCTTTGTTTGGCTATTATAACCACTTTTGGGAAATAATAGATCTTCATCTACAGTGCTTGACTTGCGCAAGCTTCAATCATCTGAGGTTCGATCTTGTTCCGGAGCCTCTAAGGCCTTCAAAATTGAGCTCAAAGATTTTGTACCCAAAACTTCAATAACTTCACCAATACATATGATATGGCAATGAAACTCAACTGACAAACTGATATGACTAAGATGAACCTCCACTTGTGAAATCAAAACATTCCGAGCTCGTATGACCAACTTACTAAAAATAGTAAGTTTTTATAACTAGCAGCTCTACACAAGATAGCCCTTATTGAAAAGAAACCAGAAATATTTTTGGGTGATGCAAGATTGGCCTTACACCTAGGATGCTCCTACATCAGACATATTGGATAATTTGAGAAGTGACCCTGTCATGTCTTAGGTGTGCAGAGGAAAACCAAGACGGTTAACCTCCTCCCTTGTCAGCCATGATGAATCTTCTATAGGTCGTCCTTTCCATTTGACCAAATATTCTTCATATGTCATGTTCTTTGTATTTTTGTCAACGCGACTATTTAGTATATCCTCAATCTCCTTGGTAGCTGAAGTAGGTGCCGGAATACTCCACTATGCTTCTATGATCCTATCTTCAACACCCCATTCATGATACTGTGTCAAATTTGAAATGTTAAATACTGGTGAAATATTTAGCTCAGTAGACAATTCTACCTCATAGACATTTCTTGAATCATGCTTCTTCAGTATCTTACATGGCTCAAACTTTTTCATTTTCAATTTGTTATATGTACCTACTGGAAATCGTTCATTTCGCAAATGAACTATGACTTCATCCCCAACCTGAAATTTCTTATGTCTCCTTTTCTCATCTGCCTTAGCCTTATACTATGTATTCATTTTGGTAATGTGCTTCCTCACCTCCTCATGGATGTTCTTCAAATGTTCTGCAAAATCCTCAGCTTCATCACTACTTATCTCTCCTTTGTCTATCTTCCTCAACTCAGAAGCATTTCTGAGACTACTTCTATATACAATCTAGAATGGTGATTTACCAGTGGTCCGCTTGACAAAATTATTGTATGCAAATTTTGTCTGTGGTAAAATCAAATCCCATCATGTTGGTTTATCTCCAACCAAACATTTCAACAAATTCGCCAAACTCCTATTCACCACCTCTATTTGTCCATCAGTCTGTGGATGATGTGATGAGCTAAACTTCAAATCTGTCTTTAACTCCTTCCACAATGTGCGTCAGAAATATCCAACAAACTTAGTGTCCCGATCTGAAACTATGCTCTTTGGTAAACCATGTAGTCTCACCACTTCTTTGAAAAATACTTCCGCCACATGAACAACATCATTAGTCTTCTTGCAAGGAATGAAATGTAACATCTTTAAAAATCTGTCAACCACCACAACAATTGTTTAATGTCCCCGTTGAGTCCTCGGTAAACTAAGAACAAAGTCCATACTGATATCCTTCCATGGCTTCTCTGGTACAAATAATGGTTGATGCAACCTTGTAGTCTACTTTACTCTTTTTTCTATTTGACGTACTCTGCAACTCTGTACAAACTTCTTGACATCTTGCTGCAATTGTGGCCGGTAATAATTCTCACTGACCAAAGCAAGGGTTTTATCTCGACCAAAATGTCCAGCCAATCCTCCACTATGCTTCTCCTTGATGAGATTCTCCCTCATAGAACTTTGCGAAATGCACAATTGACTCCCTCTAAATAGCATACCATCTTGGATGATGAAATCCAACCACTTTGTTTTGTCTACAGTAACAGGTTTTGTACAAGATTTCCAAACTTCACCAAAATCAAGATCCTCTGGATACAAACTCTTGAGTTCCTTGAACCCAACCACCTCAATCTGCATCTCTGTCAGCAAAAGTTGTCTCCTACTAAGTGCATCTGCAACCCTATTAGACTTTCCACTCATGTGTTTCAAAACAAATGTGTAACTCTGCAAAAACTTAACCCATTTCAAATGTCTCTGATTCAACTTTCCTTGACTATTCAAATATTGCAAAGCTTGATGATTAGTATAAAAAACAAACTCCTTCGGAAGAAGATAGTGTCTCCACTTCTTCAATGTCTGAACTAAAGCATAAAATTCCTGATCATAAACATACTATTTCTTCTTGGCATTATTTAACTTATCATTGAAACAAGCAATAGGTTTACCTTCTTGGCTCTGTTAACTCTAGAATTTACACCCTAAAAATTAAGCACCTAAACACTTAGAAATTCTAGAGAACATGGGATCAATCACTAGCTTGTGGGTAAACTGTAAAGGTGATTGAACCTCCGGGTTCTAGGCCGGTTCCTATTAAATGTAAATTTATGCTTCACCTGACTTAATAAAACTGAAACTTGATGGAAAAAGGATAAGAGACTAACAATTTTGCAGAAATTAAAGAATGCAGTAAAAAACAAGGCGATGCACCAAAATTATAATATTGAACTATTTTGTCTCATGACACAAAAAGCATGTAATAAAAAATGATAAGGATACAACCTTAGAGGAAAAATCACACATATAAGTATTTCATGAAAAGATTCTACACCTGATAGTATGAAAGGAACAAGATCACATTCAATAACTATCAAAAGACATACAAGTCATGACCTATGAGTAACTCTCACAAGCTTCTATAGGCACTGAAATGAGACATTAGTTAAAGATTCCAAAAGAAATGAAACACATAAATAACATTAATCACAAGTACACAATAATGAAACTCCAAGATAGATCTGAAAATCTCTATATTAAGTTCAAAGGCAAATGATAAGATAGCTCACATGAGAAGCAGACTGCAGAAATATGCCAAGGATAACCAAACTGATCACAACAGCACCTTTTTTCTCCAAAACTCCAACTGAACCCTTACAATGACAAAGGAGATTCAATATAAAGGAAAAATTCGCACCTAAAACCCCTAAAAAGCAGGGGTCGGATGTGAGAAAAATCCCTCTCAAAAAGGACTCAAAACTGCCACCTAAGAAGTCCAAATAGCCTAAAAGACCTATCTATCCAAGGACCAATAATGACCTCTTCAGTCTGACCATAACAACGTCTAAAAAGACTCAAGTGACTCATAACAAAGTCCAGCTTTGCAATAAACACCAAAAACATGTCAAAATGACACCTCTCTCACTTCCATCTAGTTACAACTTGACTTTTCAACCCCTAATCTCCTAAAATCCGAAAATGAACTTTATTAATTCAAAGACCTAAATTTGCATAATTTAACAATAATTAATTGATTCATAAATCATCAACTAATTATTATTAATTACAATATTGCAAACTTTATAAAAAAATAAAATTAACTCATATAATAAAATACTAAGTAATATAATAATATACCACTTAATCTAAGTAATATATTATTATATAACTTAGTATTTCTGAGGTGAATAACTTATGAGTTGATTTTATTTTTTTACCATTATGAGTTCTAAAACCCGCCACTTATATCCACTATCGGATTCCAAAGAGATTACAAAACAATCAAAAGTGAAAGCCTTAACCTAAAACAACACAAGATATTTTCTCTCATTTGCATTCGAAACTTCTAGAGAGAATACACGACAGCTGAGAAGGGTTTTTGAAACCCTAAGGAAATGCCATGAAATATGGGGAAGGTCTGTTGTTTTGCCGCCATGCCTGCTTGTAACACCGAGTTTCTGTTGTAGAGGAAAAGAGACACTTTGACTGCAAAGGCAATGCCTACAAATGCGGATTGAGGTATTTTCATTATTATCCTGTTGGGTCTTTTCTTTTACAACTGTGGCATCGATCTTGAAAGGAGATCTATTCTCATTTGTTGTTTATCGTTTTGAACAAGCTTCTCTGAAACAATTTATTTTCCTTTAATGCAAAAAGATTGAGGCTTTCCTTTTGCGATATATTTTGTGGATATGAAGTATTACTCTACAGAAAATGTGGCTTGTACAGGATAAAAATTCAAAAATCTGGGCACTTAGCCGCCATGTTAAATACTTTCTTTCTTTACCTTTATGTTCTTGGGCGAGCTGCTGCTATCACATACCCTTCATTCTCTGCCATCTTTCTTCACTGTTATTGTATCTTCAAAAGACATTCTGAAAGTATCTTCTCTGATCTTTTCTGAGCATTTATGCTATCTTCCACACAAACTTTTCCTGTGTTTCTCTTGGTGAAAAAACGTGGGTTTGGAAAAGATTTGCTGTTACTTTCGAACTCTTGAAAAACTCAAACTATATTTGAGAGAAAACTGTTATGGAAACATTGCTTTGAGAAGAAAAATCAATTTTACATTACATTTTCTATCATATGCAAAAAAAAGTGTTTCTTTTCTCTTTTTCCATTTTTCTGTAACTGCAAATCTCTGCTGTATATTCTTCCTGCTATTCTTGCTCACCATTATGACTGCTATTTAAAAGAAAACAATGATCCCCTCTGTTGCTGTTTTTCTTCCTTTCCTTTCATGGCTACTGTTAATATTTTGCAAAAAAAAAACGTGATACACAGAAAGGAAAAGAACTTTGCAAAAATTTGGGCTTTAAAAAACCCAATGTTGTTGTTGTGAATATGGTTTATATTGTGAAATGTTTCTATTGTAGAAACATGTCCTTTATTGAAGAAAGGAAAAAACCATAGATTGCGCAATGACTATTTGTAGATTTCCTTAAAAATCCTCATCTGGGTATGAATAAAAACATGTGAAACCCGCCCAAAAATATTTGTTGAAAAGGTAGCTAAAAGAAAAACAAGTTGCTTTGAAAAGAATATCTGTTAGATTGCATAAGGTTTCTTCCACTTTGAAAACAGTCATCATTTATCATTTCTCTATTTCATGCTGCAACTTACTTGTTTTCCTTTTACAACATGATACATTAGCTTGCTGTTGTAATTGGTATCCAGTATGCCAATACTGGTGAGACTATGGCAGCTTATTTCTGCTTCAGATCCATTTGAAACATCTTTGCACCTACCTTGTATTTGTCCAGCAACTCTTAAAGATTGGACAGGTGTAACACTGTACTGATGTATGCCTTTTAATGTCTGCCTCTCCCTCTTTCTGCTTAGTATGAAAAGGGCACCAATTTAATGCTTCTTTTACTGTTATATCCTGTGCTTGCACATTGTAGTTTCCCATGCTTGTTCTTGCTCTGTTTCTTCTCTTGGAAATTAAAAACAAAAGGTTTTAGAATAATAAGTATTTTGTCCCTTTAATGTTTCATAAAAAATATTTGTAGCTTTGTTGTGCACTTTCCTTTCATTCCTTTTCTTTCTCTGCTCTGTGTGAATGAAATTTGTTTACAAGGTTCGAGCACGGGCTCATGACACCTATAAACAAACCTCTATCCTCTTGAAGTTGAAGCAAACAGATTAGCAATAAAAATATTTTATGTCTTAATGTTGAGTATAGCTTACTTTCTTTTGTAAAAAAATGCATCAATGGGTAGCATATGTGTAGTGGTAATTAAGTTAGGATATTTAGTCATTGCTTAGATCCTTCAGGATCTAATACCACTTTTCTTTCTCTTATGTAGTTGCTAAAGAACTTAAGGGCTAGGAGCTGGATGAAGAACGACACCAAAGGACACATAACCAGTCAAAGCAAAAAAGGCAATGACTGGTTATCTCTAACCTCTTTTTCCATTAAAATACATTCTATCTGTTCATGTACTCTTTCGTGCATCTGAAAGTTAGTAAGTTATACTCACGGATTGTGTGAGATCTTTTACTTTCAACATTTCAATCATTTAATCAATTGTAAATGAAAATTGTACATATCAGTTATGATTTATACAATGAACACTATCCTTCCTTTTGTTCAGAATAAAATGATTGGAAATAAAAAGAATTAGAAGCAAATGAATGAACAGCTTGTGAATTCTTATGTAATGTTACTATTAGGCTAAATTTCAGCATGTGTAAAAATTTAGTAACAGGCTCAAAACAACTCCTATTGCAGTACCACTAGCATCATAGTCTACTTGAAACACCTTTTTAAAATCAAGAAGTGCTAAAACAAGTTGTTCTATAACTTTTTGTTTCAACAATTTAAAACTCTTATCTTCCCTAGTTGTTCACTTTTAAACTCTTTCTTATCCCCTCTCATTGTTTCAGTCAAGGGTCCACAAATACTGCTAAAACTCCTGACAAACTTTTTGTAAAAGCTAGCCAAACCATGAAAAGATCTTACATCAGTAGCACTCCTCGGAGTAGGTCATTTGAGGATAGCCTTCACTTTCTCTAGGTCCATCTTTAGACCTTTTGTTGAAACTAAAAATCTCAAATACCCTAACTCCTTCACAAAACTACACTTTTTTAGATTAATCAACAATTTCTCTTTACTTAACTTCTCAAATACCCTACGAATATGCATTATATGCTCCTTCAATGTCTTACTAAAGATCAAAATATCATCTAAGTAAATAATGACAAACTTACCCAGAAAATCTTTCAGAACCTCATTCATGAGCCGCATGAAAGTGCTCGGTGCATTGCTTAGCCTAAAAGGCATGACTAACTACTCATATAACCCTTTGCCTTGAAGGCAATCTTCCATTCATCTCCTTCTCTGATCTTTTGATGATATCCACTCTTCAAATCTATCTTTGTGAAATACACAGCTCCGCTCAAATAGTCCATAATATCATCCATCTGTGGTAATGAAAATCTGTACTTGATTGTGATCTTGTTGATAGCCCTAGAATTTGTAGACATCCTACATTTTTCATTTTTCTTTGGTGCTAATACTACTGGTACAACACATGGACTCAGACTCTCTCGAATCAACCCCTTCTGCAACTACTCATGTACTTGTCTGTTAAACTCTTCACTTTCTGTTGGTGTCATTCTATGTGTTGCCTTATTTGGCAAACTGGCTCTTGGAATCAAGTCCATCTTATGACTGATCTTCCTTATAGGTGGTAATCCATCAGACACATTATCAGATACAATATCTTGAAACTCATTCATCAAATCTGCACCTTCTACAAGTACACCTTCTACTTCCTCTTTACTAGCTTTTGGAATTAAAGCAAAACACATATGCGCATGCATCATACCCTCTAGGAACTTTCTCCCATCAACAAAACTTATTCTTGCATTATTACATAGCTTTCTTTCTATGTCCTTCAATGGTTTTAGCTTATGTCACACTTCATCCTTTATCGGGTAATAGGTATTTGCACGACCATCATGTACAACACGCTTGCCAAACTGCCATGGCCCACCCAAAAACATATGACATGCATTCTGTTGTCCTACATTTTGTCACCACAAAATGTAGGTAACAGTACGAAACTTTTATACTCAATTTCATGTTTCTCTATGTTGATTCACTATTTAATTGACCGATATTGATCGATCAATTGATCTCAATTTGATTAGTGAATCCTTATGCTAAAAGTTTTTTGTCAAGTCTTTTTCATTTTTTAGGTTGTCTTCCTATACTTGATTTTTGAATCATTTGGCGTCCTTTGGTGTGTTTTCGTGTGTGTTTTTGTTTGCTTTTGGTCTTTTTGTTTCGTCTAATCTCTTGCTTTTGGTTTTCCCTTCGATTTGATCTATTGTAGGGCTTAATCAAACTTGTCAATCAAAAGATATGGTTATTTAAGTGCCCAAAAAGTGGACTCTTCAAGCTCAACTGCATATTTAAAAAAATAAATATTATTTTCTATAGTTGAATTGCACTTTTTGAAAAATATAACATAAAATCACTTTATGTTATGTTTTTAAGTTACTTTATCACTTAGATTTATAACTTAAGTGATTACACTGCACTTTATGATATATTGTTATGTTGAGTTACTTTTTAATTTTTCACTTAAGTGACTATATTACTTTATTGTTATATTTAAATGTTGAGTTTTACTTTATGTTTTAAATAACATATAAGTTAATATCACTTTATAAATAGTATTTGCACATTATGTATTTATAGATTTTGTGTTAATATTTATTTTGGACTCTTTAAGTGATATTATACTCAATATTTTAAATAGACATGTGCTTTGTTGGTGCTTTTCCTTGCAGGACCAAACTTGAATCAATAGATGGGCTCGATTCTCATGGTAGGTACTCAAGTTTGACAAGAAAACAGTCCAATTGATGAGGATTGAAAGAAATCCTCCTTCGAGCTCCACATCACTCAGGCGGGTATTGCCTTATCTACACACTTAAGACACCTCATGATAAACAATAGACCTATAGATAGATTGTTGTGAAATAGTCTTCAAACCCTTTTGGGTATCCCATACTCCAATGAAAACAATTCTTATGCAATAGCCCTATTTTCATAGAATGAGTCTGAGGACTAGAGAGGACCTCCTACTACCACTACCAACATGAAAAGGAAAGGTATTTGATTGAGTGATTTTAATGTTGGGTTGAAAGGACTCCTGAGATACCCTAAGTCTCTCATAGACCAGTGTCTTATCCAATGGGCAGCAGAGTCAAATATCTCACTGCAACAGAGAGCTTATGAAACAAGAAGACAAAATATTCAAATATGGTGGTGTCTTACATCAACCATACACTATTGATCAGATCATACATTATCAAACCACTTGTGTACCCAAATGTGTTATCACCCATTCAAAGGATTTTAACCCTCCCCTTAGAAGAGACCTATAAACAAGCAATACATTAACCAACATCCACTGGAAGACAAGCATGAGACACCCTTGATATCTTAGCTCATACACACCTGAAAATCGGTCCTAGACCTAGTTGCTTCTGTGAAAACAACTCTATTGCAGACACATAGGAAATACAAATAGAAAGGCTGAAACACCCTTGATGCTTCAATCAATAAGTCTAAAACCCAAGATGGAGACAATCTAATAACAGTAGAAATATATTGAATCTCATGCATAAAACAAGCTATTACAATTTGTATTATATTCTCCAAACCAAAAAGAAAAGAGGGGACACCCTATATGCAGAGAAGAAGGAGAATATCTACAGGAAAATGACCCTTCATGGAATTGAAAACCAGAATCTTTCCAAACTTTTCAGAACCCTTTTAAATGATCTTGAAAATCCTTTTATAGGAACAAGGATTGCAACAAGCTATGGATCATTCAGGGAAAAACTAGGTCTGCAACAACCAGGTACAACAAGAAATAAGGAATGCAGGAAACCCAAGAAACCCTGGAAAATCAGATCAAATTTGATGTACAAAAGTATTGGTTCCATACTCAAGGTTAACGACAGATACAATTTGAATTGATTTCTTGTTATAAGCAAAACAAAATAAATGCCAGAGCCAGCCTTTAGAAAATCTTGCTTGTATAGGTCATCAAAATCTTTGACAAACTCAAACCCTAGCCGCCTGAATCAAATCATAGTCCCTTTGCAATTACTCAACATGGCACCCAGGATGGAAAAATCAAATCAGGACGGCCACACAGATCTTTTACATCATTTTCCAACTGCAACCGACCGGGAAAATCAATTCTGAACCACCCCCTTTGTCCTATACGGCCACCGCTTCAAACCTAGGCAAAAACCCTGTAGAGATATTTGAATTTGAATGGAAATGGCTACTGGCTCAGATTTAAAATGTGACCGTTGATCTTATTATTTCCCGGCAGATCGGGCGGCTCACAATAATCAATACAACAGTCAACTGAGCCTTTAAAAAGTCTTTGCCATGTCATCAGTCAACATCCAATAAAAAATGAGCACCTCAACACCGACTGGCACGTGGAACCACCGCCTACAAGCTCTTTAAATCAGATGGTAGTCGCATGATCGCATGGCCTAGAAAGATTCCGTGCGATCAAGCGACAAACCGTAGATCTTGCCACACTGTCATCCTCTTGAAAGATTCAGGCCCACTGACACATCTGCCACATACTCCAGCTCGACCAATCACAAACGCGCATGTCAGCACCCACTGACAAAAGGTCCCACACTGACATCTCGTCAACCAAACAAGATCAATGGTTGTCGCTATACCGCTGACCTTAAAAATCGATCAACTTGTCCTAGCGGTATAATGACAACCACATGATCTTGTGGACTTGCATGCACTTTATCTCCTTTAAAAACTGTGAACCTACCTAACAATTTCCAAGTCACCGCTCCTCGACCAATCAGAAGCCGCCAACTATGAATACTTGGCAATGGACCCACTGACCCTCCACATGTCAAAGTCTGAATTGACGGTCGTCGCATGATCGCAAAGGGGAAGAATATTCCTTGCAATCATGTGACAACCGTAGGATCAAAAGGCAACTGACCACTTGACCCCACCCTCGTCAGCGCCTGAGAAGAAGTAAAATCAACAGCTGGCGCAAGATCTCATGGCTCTGACAAATTCCATGAGAACTTACGCCAACTGTAGATCCTCAGCAGATTGTCAGGGCCCTCAAAACACGTTGGCAACCAGGTCCCACTGACAACTGCCACCGTATTATATCGTGGAACAATCAGAGACCGCCATTTGTACCTACGTGTCACCTTGGACCCACAGTTTGAAACGTCGTGTCATAAAGAGAATCAACGGCCGTCGCGAAAGCGCATACCTCTGACACATCCTTCGCGAAAACACGACAACCGTTGGATCAAGATGTTGTCAGAACACCGGGCCCAAGAAATATTAAGGCTGAAACATAGGAAATATTAAAAGGTAGGACTTAGGGAAAATCATTTAGTCGGACATGTAGACTTAGGAAATATTAAAGGCCGCCGGGGGTAAAGACTTAGGAAAAATTTAAACAGGGACCGACCAATAATATAAAGCATGTGTGAATTAGGATTTTAAGTGGCCCAAAAAAGTAACTTAAAAATAGAACAGGGCCTGGGGTATACTTAGGGTTTTTCCACACAACGACTATTTTTCAAAATTTTCACCTAGGGTTTGAGCTAGAGACCTAACAACAACTGCAGAGACCAGAGGAAAAAAGGTAAAGCCATGAAATTTTTAATAGGTGCTAACATGCTTAATTAAATCACTTAAGTTGTGTATAGCAACAACATATCAACAATCTCTTACATTACATGTAAATGCATCTAGAGAGTCCATTTTGCATGTAAAGTAAATAATAAAACATACATTCTAGAGAGTGAGCTTTGCATGTAAAAAGGGTAAACATGTTTTAAAATATGCTTTTGCATATATGTAATGCATCTCCAAGAGTCCACTTTAAATGTAAATGACTTTTACATATCTTTCACTTTACATGTAAATGCCTCTAGAGAGTGCATTTTACACTTGGAATGCATTTAAGTGTTTGAAGTCAAAAAATAAAACATGTCTTTGCATCTCTAGAACCCGTTTTTGCTTGGGAGTTTGTTTTTTAGTAAACATGCAAAGCTTCACATGCGCATGCACTTCTAGAGTGCATTTGGGCTCGAAGTTACATGAAAACATGTTTACATGCCAAAACTTGACATGCGTTTGCATCCCAAAGGTGTGTTTTGGCCGGAAATGTTATTTCAAGTAAAAAATATGCCATGTGCATGCACTCCAAGAGTGTGTTTTGGCTGGGAGGTCACATTTGAAACAAAATATGCCAAAACATGACATGCTATTGCATTTTATAAGTGCGTTTTTAGTTGGGACTTGTTTTGAAGTGATTTACATGCAAAATAAAACATGTATATGTATCTAAAGGCTGCATTTTGGCTTTATCTCATTCACAAGTGCATTTTCAGCCAATAATAACACGTGTATGCATCTTGAGAGTGCATTTTTGGCTGGAAGTCTTCATTCAAGCTAAAAATACTCAGAAACATTACATGCAAGAGCATCTAGAGACCACGGTTTTGCTTGGAGTCTCATTCCAAGACATTTATTTGCAAAATAAACCATGCTTATGCATTGAAAGAGTGTGATTCTTCCCCAAATGCATGTTTCTTCCTTCCAAGAACATATTTTTTGCATTTTCAGCCCAAAATGGTTCATGCAAGGGCATCATATGAGTGTATTTTTCAGTAAAAACACTTAGCAATTCATCTTAGATCAAAACGTTTTGCATTGGAAGGGTTGAAGAATTTGTTTTTGATCGTATGCATGCAAAAACGTTTTATGTATTTGCTTCTTGAGATTACATTTTGCAACTTGAAATTGGTCAAAATCTTCTAAGTTGTTGGATGCAAATACATCTCAAGAGTCTGTTTTTGGAGAAGACAAAGTCATTCCAACTTCTTCGTCTTCCATTTTTGGCTCATTGAGCTCCAAGTAAGTAAATGTATTTGTTTTTGCTTGTATTTTTCACTTGTTTTCCTACATTATTGCATTATATGGCTCATTTTTATCCATTTGTTCAAGTGTAGCCCATGTATTTTGCTCTTTGTGTTTAAATAATTTAAAATCTTGTTGTTTCAAATGCATAAAAATCACCCAACACTCAAAAACAGATTTGCATGGAGAAGAATGTCTTCAAGTTTTTCATGTTTGAGTCAATAGCAAGAGGTATGTTTTTATTTTTATTTTTGTTTGTTTGTTTGTTTGTGTTGTTCCATTTTTTGAAGAAAGTTGAAGTCATTCCCTCAAGAATGCAAGTGCATACATGCTTCCTTCATTCATGCCAATTCATCCTTCATTCCCCAACACATGCAATTGCATCTCTCAAGCCCATTACATATAAAAACATGTCATTCTCCATTACATGTAATCACCCTTCAAGAGTCTATTTTGGGAAAACAGTCACTCTTTAAATACCAAAATTCTCATTTACACATTTCCATGTCTTTTTAACTTGCATTCTTGGCCACATAAACAAAGCCCCACATGCAATCCATCTTCACAAGTCTGATTTCACTCCTATTTGTCCATATACATATGTCATTCTTTTCATTTCCTGCCAACATGAATGTTCAATGAGTATCTAATTAATACTCTGAATGCCTTGTTCTTCATAGATCCATCATTGCAAGCCAAAGCTTAATCCTCTCATGGATCCAATCCCTTTAGATGATGTATCTACCTTTTAAAATTTTCATGTTGCAGCACAGGATATGTCAGCACCATCAAAAGTCAGAGGAAAGATGTAATATCAATATGACAAAGAGCTGGCTCATATCATAGCTTCACTTGTTTCATCAACTCTTGATCAAATCTCAAGATATAGAGGTTGGGTATGTTGACACGACCCATTTCTTGCAAAGGCTCGACAAAGTCCAGGGAATGAAAAAGCTTTTGGCAAAGCTACAAGGGGATTTGGAAAGTTGTCAAACAGTAGAAGTGGATGTCACCAACAATCTCAGACAAATAGGATGCAAGGTTCTTACCAGAGATGATAACCTCTTCACTAAAGAAGAAATGACTATAGAATACATTGACAGAGTTAATGGTGATTTTGATTATGAAGAATTTGGAGAACATACGAATGCAATCAGGGTTGAAGCCATTTCAGAGACCACAAAGATTCTAGATTTTCCTCTTATTCATGATTGTATGGCCAAATATAAGGCCTTCCTTGATAATTTCAAGGATTGATTCTCCTTTCTTCATTTTTCTATTTTAGTTTTAGATGTTTTGTAGATTGGAGAAGAGAAATTGCATGCAATTCAATTATATGTAAATTTGATTACATGTCCTTATGACATGTAATTCAATAATTCTTCTCACCTAGTTTTACCAGGTCAAAGTGGTTGAGTTGCTCCCACTTTTTCCTCCTTTTTCTCATTTCTTTTCCTATAAAAGGAATGTCCCTCTCATTGTAAAAACCATCTTTATTTTATGCAAGAGAGCTATGCCAAACTTGTGCAAGCATAACTGTGATTGTGTAGTACTATTTTGGAGAAAAATAAATAGAAAGAAACAATTGGAGCTGAAGCTATGACTGAGTGCAATTGTGGTGAATGAAATTGGAAGCTGTGACTGCAATTTGGTTTTACTATTTTTTTGTTTATGGATTCTTGTGTTTTGTTGAAAGCAAATTGAAAATCAGAAACAATTGGAGCTGAAGCTATGACTAGGAGCAATTGTGGTAATATAAATAGGTCTTAGAGCCAAGCTGGTATGCTTTTCAATCAGCCTGTGAGTTGGTATTAGTTTATCAACATCGTTGTTTCCGGCTTTTAGATAGAAGTGTAGTTTAGAGATTAAAGCTTTGCCCATTACTCATTCTTCAAATAAGTGGATTCCTTCTTGAAAGATAAGAAGAAGGAATATTTGTAACACCCTATTTGATAATCTCTTAACTTCTTGCTTACCTTGAGTTGATCCAAGGAATGGTGAGAATGGGGAGCCTTCCCTTTAAGGTAGGAGAGACATTGTCTCATACGTTGTGGCTTGTATCACTATTTTGTAACTGGATTTTTTCCCAAATTGTCGGTTGCAAAATATCCACCCAACAATTTTTGGTGACTCTATTGGGGACACAGCACACATTCAAAAGCCTCATATTTTTGTTTGAAGTATACTTGTGTCCTTTTCATTGTGAATATTCATTCTAATTAAGTTCTGTTAGTTTTTCAAGCTTTCACCAAGGACATGTAAATGGCCCAAGGTCCTTGGGGAAATGTTTTTGGTCCATTGCATCTAGCTCCACCTCTACATGCTCTTCTTGATGGGTCACAGAAGAATTTTCCCAAGTTCTTCGGTTATGGACAACAACAACTTGATGAACATATCAATGCTTTTTATATTGCATGCAGTGTTCATGGCGTTGAACATGAAGATGTGTCTGTGAGGTTGTTCGTAGAAACTCTCCAAGGTGTGGCTACTGATTGGTTTTATCATCTTGCACCACAGACCATCACAAACTAGGGTGCTCTCATAGCCAAGTTTGAAGAAAGGTTCAAGCCTCCTGAAGATGCTCATGCACTATTGGCCCAACTTACTCAACTGAAGAAGACATCTCACGTGCCTATGCATGAATTTTTTTCTCATTTCAACAAATTGACACAAAGAACTCCAGTTATTGCTCAACCTACAGCTGCAAATTGGAAGTGTTTCTTTGTAAATGCATAAATTTCCAAAGTCAGTTTTATGTTGAGAAGAGCAGCCCCGATTACTCTTTCAGCTACACAGACTTTGGCAATTGGAATATATTGAAGATGATCTCATTCTTGCTGGGCAAATAAGTATTGAAGAAAATGGGTTTGAAGAAAGTTATCTTTCTTCCGATACATTTTCTCCCATCAAAAGGACAGATCCTGCAGTTCAAAGGTTGGCAATGAGTTGCTTGCTCTCAAAAAACAAATAGCTCAAGGTATGTCCTTTGTTCCTCACATGGATGTAGAAAGGACACCCCTTCCAATAGTTGCTCATAGTCCTGCTGGTGAGAATCAACAAGGATTAGTTTCATCATCAAAGAAGCTTGCTATTCAAGCACTATCAACGAAGGCAGCAACAAAGCATTCTAAATCCAAGGATAGTGATCTTGCTATTCTCTTCCAAGAAAAGGAAGCAGAATTCGCTGGCGACTCTTATTTCTAATTCACACAGTCTCAGAAAGCCATTGATAAAAATCAGAAAGATGGAACTCATTCTTCCAATGATCAAGTAAATGAAGATGATCACATCGTTAGACATGAACATGTGAAAATGCATGAAGGTCTCGGTCAAGCTAAAAATAGTGCATCTTTGTTTCAAGGTCATGAACTTGAATGAGTGTTGCATGAAAAATTTACCCCAGAACTTGATGAGGATTTTATCATGAACATCATAGGGGAACAATTTCAATTCATGGACCTATTTTGGAGAAGCACTACATATGATTCATCTCAAAAAGGTGAAATTATTTGTCTCTTCCAGGAGGTGTTACATTAGGCATTGACATCATTGCTCTAGTTGTTCGTGCTCTATCTATACAAAGTTGTATGTGAACATGAAAGATATTGCAAGTTGCTGAAAAAAGGTAGCTATTTTGTTGAACTGGTAAATGGTTTCATTTGAAAAGTTGCATTGTTGGCTAGTTTTAATTAGGTAGGTTTTTCTTTGTTTTCAATAAGTGCATTTGCACAAGTTTGTTCTAGGTTTTCTTTGCATCGGTCGCGTCATATATGTAATGCATCTCCAAGAGTCCACTTTACATGTAAATGACTTTTACATATCTTTCACTTTACATGTAAATGCCTCTAGAGAGTGCATTTTACACTTGGAATGCATTTAAGTGTTTGAAGTCAAAAAATAAAACACGTCTTGGCATCTCTAGAACCTGTTTTTGCTTGGGAGTTTGTTGTTTAGTCAAAAACATGCAAAACTTCACATGCACATGCACTTCTAGAGTGCATTTGGGCTGAAAGTTACATAAAAATATGTTTACATGCCAAAACTCGACATACGTTTGCATCCCAAGGGTGGGTTTTGGCTGGAAATGTTATTTCAAGTAAAAAATATGCCATGTGCATGCACCCCAAGAGTGTGTTTTGGCTGGGAGGTCACATTTGAGACAAAATATGACATGCTATTGCATTTTATAAGTGTGTTTTTTACTAAGGACTTGTTTTGAAGTGATTTACATGCAAAATAAAACATGTATATGCATCTAAAGGCTGTGTTTTGGCTTTATGTCATTCACAAGTGCATTTTCAGCCAAGAATAACACATGTGTATGCATCTTGAGAGTGCATTTTTGGCTGGAAGTCTTCATTCAAGCTAAAAATACTCAAAAACATTGCATGCAAGAGCATCTAGAGACCACATTTTTGCTTGGAGTCTCATTCCAAGACATTTGTTTGCAAAATAAGCCATGCTTATGCATTGAAAGAGTGTGATTCTTCCCCAAATGCATGTTTCTTCCTTCCAAGAACATGTTTTTTGCATTCTCAGCCCAAAATAGTTCATGCAAGGGCATCATTTGAGTGTATTTTTCACTAAAAACACCCAGCAATTCATGTTAGCTCAAAATGTTTTGCATTGGAAGGGTTTAAGAATTTGTTTTTGATCAAAAAAATGCAAAAGCATTTTATGTATTTGCATCTTGAGATTACATTTTGCAACTTGGAATTGATCAAAATCTTCTAATTTGTTGGATGCAAATACATCTCAAGAGTCCATTTTTGGAGAAGACAAAGTCATTCCATCTTATTCCATTTTTGGCTCATTGAGCTCCAAGTAAATGTATTTCTTTTTGCTTGTCTTTCTCACTTGTTTTCCTACATTAGTGCATTATATGGCTCATTTTTATCCATTTGTTCAAGTGCAGCCCATGTATTTTGCTTTTTGTGTTTAAATAAGTTGAAATCTTCTTTTTTCAAATGCATAATAATCATCCAACACTCAAAAATGGATTTGCATGTAGAAGAATGTCTTCAAGTTTTTCGTGTTTGAGTCAATAGCAAGAGGTATGTTTTTATTTTTATTTTTGTTTGCTTGCTTGTTTGTTGCTTTTGTTGTTCTATTTTTTGAAGAAAGTTGAAGTCATTCCCTCAAGAATCCAAGTGCAAACATGCTTCCTTCATTCATGCCAATTCATCCTTCATTCCCCAACACATGCAATTGCATCTCTAAAGCCCATTACATATAAAAACATGTCATTCTCCATTACATGTAATCACCCTTCAAGAGTCTGTTTTTGGTAAAAGGTCACTCTTTAAATCCCAAAATTATCATTTACACATTTCCATGTCTTTCTAACTTGCATTCTTGGCCACATAAACAAAGCCCCACATGCAATCCATCTTCACAAGTCTGGTTTGACTCCTATTTGTCCATATACATATGTCATTTTTTTCATTTCCAGGCAACATGAGTGTTCAATGAGTATCTAATCAATACTCTGAATGCATTGTTCTTCATAGATCTATCATTGCAAGCCAAAGCTTAGTCCTCTCATGGATCCAATCCCTTTAGATGATGTATCTACCTTTTGAAATTTTCATGTTGCAGCACAGGATATGTCAGCACCATCAAAAGTCTGATGAAAGATGTAATATCAATATGACAAAGAGTTGGCGCATATCACAACTTCACTTGTTTGATCAACTCTTGATCAAATCTCAGGATATAGAGGTTGGGTATGTTGACACGACCCATTTCTTGCAAAGGCTCGACAAAGTCTAGGGAATGAAAAAGCTTTTGGCAAAGCTACAAGGGGATCTAGAAAGCTATCAAACTGTAGAAGTGGACATCACCAACAATCTGAGGCAAATAGGATGCAAGATTCTTACCAGAGATGATAACGTCTTCATTGAAGAAGAAATGACTACAGAATACACTGACAAAGTTAATGCTGATTTTGATAATGAAGAATTTGGAGCACATACGAATGCAATCAGGGTTGAGGCCATTTCAGAGACCATGAAGCTTCCAGATCTTCCTCTTATTCATGATTGTATGGCCAAATATAAGGCATTCCTTGACAATTTCAAGGATTGATTCTCCTTTCTTCATCTTTCTGTTTTAGTTTAGATGTTTTGTAGATTGGAGAAGATAAATTGAATGCAATGCAATTACACGTATATTCGATTACATGTCCTTATGACATGTAATGCAATAATTCTTCTCACCTAGTTTTTGTTGGCATTAAGTGATGATAATCGGTAAGCCTGCTACTAGTACTAGTGTTTTCGTTGATTGACAAAGAGAGTATAGAGACTTGTCATCTCTAGAACCAATGAGATCTATATGAAAGAAGGATCACTATACAAAGCCTTAGCCACTGGGCTATGTACACAGCAAAGGAAAAGAGGTTTCTAGTATCAGCTGAGGACCATGCTACAACCAGTGAAGACAAGTACAGATAAAGCAATAAGCTAACCGGTGTCAACAATTACAACCGGGGATGGTGCAACTGGTAAAGCTAAGCAAGGGACAACAAATCAAGGAAGGTGCGACCGGTAAGCCAAGGAAGGGACAGAAACAGGGATTCTTACCTATTCATAGCACAAAGAACTAAACTCAATTGTAACCGGTATATTAATGACTCCAGTCATGAACCGAGAAAGTCATAGGCAGACTAACTATTCTAACTAACTCTTTGACTGAGATTTTCTTCTCTTAATTCAAAATTCTTTGAGTTAAACTGATGATCTGTTTGAAGCGAGTCTGGAGGTTTTAAAGCCGAGATCAGTGGCTTTAAAATTGGCGATCGGATTGAGGCAAGTCTGGAGGATTTAAAGCCAAGATTAGTGGCTTTAAATCAAAGTATTATCTCTTGTGAAGGAAAGTTGTTTGATGCGCAACTACTAGTTTCTTCATTAGACAGATAAAGCAAGGGCATGCATCGGATGTTTCCTGAGTAAACTGGTACTCCACTGAGCAATGTATCAGATGAAGATCTAAAGTTAGGTCATGTTTAATGAGCACAATTAGGGCCAGGACCCTATATATTCTTCTAACCAAGGCAAATAGAAGTCACCTTCATTCTGCCAAAGAAAAGAGTGAGCCTGAAAAGCTTAAAAGAAGCTAGGGTAAATCAGAAAGAGAAGTAGAAAAAGAAGTAATGGATTTGCATTGTTACACCGAATTTCTGGGATAGGGGCCGTAATGGAAGGGAAGCACATTTCTAAAATGTATTATTGGGAGGTTATTAAGAGAGCACAAATTCATCATGCATAATATGCCTTGTTACTTGTGTGTAATTCAATTAGTTTTCGATATTAAAGTAGCCAAAATGAGAGGGTTGACCCTTGAATACAAACACTAAACGTGGCTAGGCCATAAATTGGTACTTACTACATATAGACAACGAAAGAACCAAAAAGCACATTAACAACAAAAAGTTAGCAGATTGTCTACATCCCCTCCTTTAATATCAAAAACCCCTCCCAGAAGTTGGAGATCAACAAAATAAGCATAGAACTGTCCAGCCCCTTGTCAAAAGTTTTAATATAGCAATGCATGAAATAAAATATAGTAGTTAACCATATGAGTCTAAAAGTCTTACTTATCATCCTATAGCCATAAGGACAGTTATAGAGCATATAGTCCATAGAGTAATTGAAAATATGATTTAAAATCCACCCAGGGTCATACCAGGAAAGATGATCCCTAAGGATCAACCAAAGTCTACTAATAGAAAAAACAAAGGACCTAACCCTAGTCAATTTCTCCAAACTAGGAACACCAGGCCACACCTCCACTTGCACTAATAGGACAAACCACATCAATTCTTCTTATCCTTGTTCTCCTCTAGCTTCGACAACAGTAGTTGCATCCAATCATCAGTGAGGAACCTAAAAAGTTCCTTAGAGGTTTCCTCCTTTGTGTCCTCTTTATTCTCTTTTTCTTGCTACAAAAGGAAAAGGGTAGTCGTGGACAAATGCATGACCTTCAGAGCATAGTTGGCCAGTCTGGTGAAACCTTTTTCCAGCATGTCCAAGTCCTTTTTTTTATATCTCCTTGGCATTTGTGGCACAACCTCCGCAACCCATATCATCAACAGTCTTGCTGCTGATAGAGACTTGTTAACCTTTATCCATAGTATGGGGTGGGGAGGTAGCAGTCATAGGAGACGGATTCTTTTGTAGGGTGTAGGGCGGGGAGGTGGTCATGGGAGAGGTGTTCTTACTTTCCTCCTCTTGCTTGTTACTAGTGAGATCCAAGGTTTGAGTTTTGAAGCTAGCAGAGAGATGGGTAGAGCTAGTGCTATTGTGGGTGGTGTCCTTTTCAGTGGCAGACTTGTCACCATCCTCAAACTCAAATAAATCTTCGTCATCCACAAATATCTCTCTCACTGCCTTTTCTTTCATTTTGGGTTTGGTCGCAATTCTGTTTGACCGATAGGGGATTTCGGCAGCCTTAACAGTGGAGTCCACAACATGGTTTTGGGCCTCAATTTTGGATTTTTTAGGAGCCTTGGACTTGGGGGGCCCTAAGGGAGCTTTTTTATTGTTACCCATCTTCAAGGGAGACCCAGACATAGGTGAGGCTTGGGGAGATGCGTGTGGGGTCTTGGGTCTTTATAACCCTTTCTTTTTTCCTTTGCAATCATTAGTGGTACTCAGAGGTGGGGTTGACGAGGAGGGGGTACCCAAGACATTTATAGATTTTGGTGGGCACAAAGAAAGATGGAAGTTATATAATTTGAGCATAAGGCCTGGGTGAAGAATGGTAAACTTTTTACCTTGGCTCCTACTCTCCCTAACATCTTTGATAGTGTGTTCAAGGGTATGAAGCAAGAAGAAAGGGAAGGATATTAGGTCGTGGTGGAAGAAGTGGTTAAGTAGGGGAAAATGATAATAGTAATAAACACCAAAAATGAACTTCTAGGGTAAAACATTTCATAATAGTAGCACACACCTTGTCCCAAGGTTCAGGAAGCTCCTCTTTGTCAAAGCCATCGCAGAGTTTAACTCCTCCGCTTTGTGAAAGAAGCGGTTAAGGTTGGTTCGGTTCAAGATCCAACTGGTCTTTTTCCATTTTTTCCCCTCCATCAACAAACCAATGGCCTGGGAGATGACTTCCTCATTGACTTTGAAAGTGATGCCCCCCACGGTCACTTTCCTTTCATCCCAGCTATTGAAAAATTGAAGAGAGTACCTTTCATGAAACCCTGTCATAGCCTCCGTGAACGGAATAATGCCCCCCTCATCGACAACCATCCAAAGCTTAGGGTCGTTGTGGATGGGATCCTCAATGTGATCCGACTCCACCAGACCCTATCACCACCCATGTCTAAAACTCCTGACGTGTTGAACACAAAATTATCCTTGCTAGTAATGGCATAGGAATTACAGAGCCAACTAAAATCTCTACAATATTTGTAAATACCAAAAAACTTTCTCCTAAATTGCCCTAAAGGGGTGTAATTATTGTCCAAAATGGACCTTCCTAAGACTAGTATGATCCAACTCCTCCGAACGTGTGAGGGTCACACCATTTAATTGTAGCCTCATCATTTTTTGAAATCCAAAGGAAGTGTCTAGAATCCAGTCATATGTTAAAAAAATCTCATTTATTTTCCATCGCCATTTCGCAACTAAGGATATAATTAGAATTGCACCCGAAATAGCATGAAGTATCATGAATTGACGTGTTAAGGTGAAGTTTTCAATACACTTGGGATTGTGGGTCCTGCAAGTACCCATATGAGAGTAGTAGGAATTTGAATTCATAATGAGGATATCTCCCACCTTCCTCGACACCGGCCTGAGTAACCAATAGACGTTCCATCTTTGCAACATATCTTGTATTATCATTAATGGTAATCCCAATTCTCTCTACCTATAATGGATTTTCTATCTTTCGGGAGGTTCGACAACTACTTCTAGGAAGAAACTCCCACCCTCTCAATACCAACATCAACCAAGGAATCCGCCACAACATTACCCTCTCTGAAAATGTGTTGTATTATGAATTCCTCCAACTCCATCAACATAGCCCTTATGTATATAAGGATGCTTCCAATCCTCCAACTGGCTTCCCTATTACCTTTAATGGCTTCAACAATCAGCAACGAGACCCCTTCTATGATCAACCATTTAATCCCGATTGAGAGGGCGAATTTAAGCCCATATAAAAGAGTCATGGTTTCAGCCTAGTTATTGGAAGATGAGCCGAGATTTCCAGCAAAAGCTAACATCAAGCCTCCCTTTGTGGTCCCTTATAATACCACCTCCTGTTGCTTTCTCATTTTTGACAGCCCCATCAAAATTTGGCTTGTACCATGGGGGGTAGGATCCAATCATCTCATGTTCAACTTGGCCTATTTCTCAAAGTTGTCAAAGACAAAAGGTATTTGGTAGTTTCCACTCTCTAGCCAGCTTACAATCAGTGATTGACGACGGATTCGCTAGGGATTTCCACTATCAGATTGAGATCTTTTCCAAAACCGATTTTACAAGGATTGTCAGCCCAATATCCTCTGATTTTTCACAATCCCTGAAGACGTAGGTGTTCCTCTCTCTCCATAGGCACCATCAAATGTGAGGAGGGATTATCTTCCAAATTTGTTTGATTAGAGGGTGGTAAGATGGGCATTCCCAGTTATAAATGAATTGCTGCAAATCCATCCCGAGTATCCATGTCATGTTGAATCTTTCCAGAATTTTATACCAAATTATTGAGGCAAAAGTGAAATGGATAAGGAGGTGGTTGATACTTTCCTCATCCTATTTGCATAACACACACCAATTGACCAATTGAAAGTCTCTCCTTTTGAGTTTGTCTTGAGTGAGGATCCTAACATGTAGGGATGTCCACCAAAAGAAGTTAATCTTGGGTAGGAGTTGAGAGTTCCACACTTGTCTCTAGCACATTGGGTTGTTAAAAGAGCTAACCAGGTGCAAGTAAGCCGACTTAATAGAGAATGACCCTGATAGACTCTTGGCCTAGAAAATCATGTCCTCCCTAGGAAATAGTGGAATACAAACAACCTTTAAAAGCCTCTAAAGATCCTATGCCCAAGGTTCCAAGTTAGGGTCATTTCCAAAGCCTTCAACCAAACTTTTCCACCTCTTTTGTGGGGTGATATAGTCAGCCACAAAGGAACCAAACTAGGGCTTGGGGTACCTCATTAGATGGTTCAATTGCCCCAAGGGTAAAGGCTTATTCCCAATCTAGGTATATTCCCATAAATGAATGCTTTCCCCATTGCCAATTTGCCATTTTAATCTATCTCTTAGGATACCTCTACATTTTACAATATTGTTCCATATTTTTGAACCAGTAGGAAGGTCATGGGAGAACTTCCTACTGGTTCAAAAATATTCTCGCACTTCTGGCGAGGAGGGAGAAGTTCATGCTAAGGACTTCAACAATCATAATAAAAAGATATGGGGACAAAGGGTCCCCCTGTCCAAGCCCTTTCCCTTCTTTGAAAAAACCCCAGGGGGTCCCATTAACAAGGACGGAGTACTGAACACTCTCAATAGCTTCTTTAATGATTCTTATGAATCTCCAATCAAAACCCAGCTTCAAGAGGACATCATAAAGGAATTTCCAATTAATTTAATCATAAGCTTTAGAAATATCAAGTTTAAGCACCATACCTGGGTTGCTACTCCTGTCCATCGAGTGGATTATCTCATGGGTGGTGATAGCAGCATCCAAAATTTGTCGACCAGGGACGAATCCTTTCTGAGATGGAATGATAATTTTTTCAAGAAGAGGCTTCAATTTGTTCACCACCACCTTGGAAAAGATCTTATAAACACTATTACAAAGATTGATGGAGCTAAAATCAGTCATATGCTTGGGTTCTGGGACTTTAGGGACTAGGACAATATAGGTGTTGTTTAGTTTCCTAAGAAGTTTGCCAGTTCTAATGAAGTCTTTAGCAATCTTAGTGATATCATATTTCACCACCACCCAAAACTCCTGGAAGAAGGCGGGTGGGAAACCATCTGTCCCTGGGGTTTTTTAAGTGCCCATGGAAAACACGTCCTCCACCTCATTTTCAGACACCGTGCCCAAAAGTGCATCATTATCCTCATCATGTAAAACCATAGGAATATGGTCGAGGAGGTTGCCTCTGATCCTAGCAAGGTCCTCCCTCATATTTTCAGAATAGAAATGCAGGAAAAATTACAAAGCCCACCCACCAATTTCGTCTGCTTCCACAAGTTCTTCATTATTATCATTCAATAGGGATTTTACACTTTCATTTTTTATGTTTGAATGCAAATCTGTGGAATAAAGTTTTGTTCTTGTCCCGACCTTTGCTTCCAATAAACTTCCTCACTGGATAAGTTTGTTGACAAAATGGTAAACTCTCCCCTCGGGATTTGTGACATGGCTTAACCGCCTCTTGTGTCTTCTATAAGTCTAGTGGTATCGGGCATTAACAGGTCGATCTTTTGGTGCAACGCCAACCACTACTTGTAACAAGTGGTATTAGAGCTTGGTCACAGGTTCGAATCCCCTCGAGTAATGTTGAGGGGCAGATTATTGACAAAATGGTCAGCACTCCCCTCAAGATTTGTGAAATGGCTTAACCGCATCTTGTGTCTTCTATAAGTCTAGTGGTTATATCGGGCATTAACATGTCGATCTTTTGGTGCAACGACAACCACTACTTGTAACAAAGTTATCCTTCCATTTATTCCTCCAGTTTTCCTCCTCCTTAGTGGTACTATGAGAGTGATCCCCGACAGCCATGGCTTTCTGTAAATGGTCCAGTTTTGCCTCAATTTCTTTCTTCTATTTGAAGATTCAAATGAGGATTTACTCAATTCTTTGACCTCCCTCCTTATATTCTCAATTTTTTTTGAAATCCTAAACATAGTCGTTCCCCTAACAGGGATGCTCCACCACTTCCGGATGCAATCTTTGAATTTAGAGTGAGTGCCACATAATCTCATAACAAAAGGGGAGGGGGCCAGAAATAGGTTTATCCTCCCAACATAGGAGAATGGGTGCATGGTCCGAGAGTGTTCTAGGAAGGGCAGTGAGGGTGGAATTATAATCTAGATCCTAGCCAGCCGACACCAGGGATCTGTCTGACTTGAATCAAATATTGTCCTTTCCTATTATTGGACCAGGTAAAGGGGTTACCTTAGATTTCAAAGTCAAGAAGATCATTTTTACTGATGAACTCGGAAAGATTAGCTGAAACACGAGAGGCTTCACTAAAGCTTAATATGTAATTTAAAAGATTTCTTGTCTTTCTTTTTGGGCTTGACTTCAACATGAATGTAACAAAACAGCCTCAAAAGCAATGACATTTTTCCAAAATTATTAATTAAGGCTTAATATTAAGAGATGTGTTAACGAGAATTAAAAACTCGAATAACATCTTTTGTTATTCATGTGTCATAGATCAAATTCATGTTATCTAAATTACCTTTGCTCCGTGTGGTACACGTAACGTGGCCGAATAAGGCAACATTAATTAACAATGCTAAGAATTCAATACCCAAGCATTCTTGCTAACGTAGCCACATGCATTTAGGGCCCGTTTGGTGCATGGAATATGAGCTCTAATTCTGGAATTAGATTTTCAGATAATTCAATTCCATGTTTGTGTCCATCCAAAACAGCAGGAATTAGAATTTCAAAATTCCAATTTTGCCCCCAAAATGGGCATTTCATCTTCCACTCAAATAGGTGGAATTGGAAATTCCAATTCCAATTCCAATTTTTATAAAATCAAATTTAATATTTCATGAGATCCGTGACTATAAGGATGTATATTATATTGCTATAAGGATGTATATATATACATGTGTGTCTATATATATATATATATATATATACACACACACACACACACACACACACACACGTGTGTGTGTGTATATGTGTATATATACACAAATGTGTGTGTATATATATATATACACACACACGTGTGTATATGTATATATATACACAAATGTGTGTGTGTATATATATATATACACACACGTGTATTTGTGTATATATATACACATGTTTGTATATGTGTATACATGTGTGTATATACACATGTATGTGTATATATATGTGTATGTGTATATGTATATATACACATATGTATGTGTGTATATATACACACACGCATGGGTGTATATATATGCACGTGTATATACACATGTGTGTATATATATATGTATGTGTATACACACGTGTGTATGTGTGTATATACACACATGTGCACACATATGCACACGTGTGTATATACACACATGTATACACATATACACACATGTGTGTATATGTATATATATATACATGTGTGCATATATGTATATATACACGCATGTATGTGTGTATATATGTAGACATATACACACCATATTTAAAGAAATTAAAATAAAGAATTTAAATTCCTTATGCATCTTCTTAGTCATCTTTTGGGTGAACCAAATGGATCAGCCCATATTCCAGAAATCATTTTCAGAATTTGTATCTTCCAGAATTGCAGCATCTTCTAGAATTGACTGAAATTGGCATTTAGTATTCCAGCACCCAAACGGGCTCTTACATATTTTATCAACCCACATTTCATAAATATCTCACTAATCCAAAAAGGGTTTCAAATCCTTGGTGCACAACCCTTAGACAGTGTAATTGCTCCGCAGACATTAGTGAAACCCATTAAATGAGCTAAGGAACCTCGTTCTATATGCATATATTATTAAGCTTAAACTTTGTGATTTTAGATGAATCTTATTATGTAATAATTTTATTTTGTAATAGAAATGTCTACAATAGTTTTGTTGACATTAAATTGTGCTCAGGGGATTTGGACATTGTAATACTCATTTCTTAATAATAAACTTAAAAAAAAAACATTTTGAAATAATTTAGACAAATGAAATACCACTCAATCTTTAATACTAAAGTGAAAAGATAATTTATTCATATACCAAAAACATAATCTTAATACTAAATTGAAAAGATAATTTATTCATATACCAAAAACATAAACAATTCATGCATCCAAAATTTATATGTAATTTGATTTTCTAAAAGAGATGTCCACCGTAATTTTGGCAGAATGAATAATCTTCACTCAGTGACATTAAATTGAAATAAAGAACAAGGCTGTTTTGGACATAATAATACCTCATTTCTTAATACTAAATTGGAAAAAGAGATGATTCAAGATAATTTTGATAGATCCAATACCACTCAATATTTAATGCTAAACTGAAAAGATAATTTTTTCATATAAACAACTCAACCATCCAAAAATTCTTTAAAAAAAAAAACAAATTTCCATGATCCTTCTATTAGGCACTGATTCCAAAGGGGGCTTAAGTTCTATTTTTGAAGAAGAGGGTGATCCCATCAAAAAGATTTTGTTTGGGTACAAGATTATTTAAAATCTTCTCCTTCAAAATAGGAGCTCCTATCTTTTAGCATTGCATATTTAAGCTGGTGAAAAATTAGTGTACTGTGGCTAAAAATGTCCTAAGAAATGTTTTTTGCCAGTTGTCAAACATTTAATTTCAGAATTTTCTTAAAAGAAAATAATATTTTTACTTATTTTCTTTATTCAGACAATAATGACCACCTTATTTCTTAAATTTTAAAACTTAAATTCATTAAAAATAACAAACAATTCCAGCTTTATTTCTTAGAAACCACCAGTGCCCAATAAAAAAAACTATAAATTTCAAACATCTCAAAGTTTAAAACTAAAACGCATATCTTACCAAGGGGCCCTTAAAAAAAAACCATACTAAAAATGGTAACAGAATAACAAAAAGAAACAGAAAAATAACGAAAACAAGTAGAGTTTTAAAAAATTGTGAGAGAATGCATGTGAGCATATTACGAGCAAAACCAAACAACCAACGATTACAATAAGAAACAAATAGAGAGAGAGAGAGATAAACTGACATCCGGATTCAACAGAGCATTCATGGCGTCTGTAACTTGACGGATAATTCCGTCCGATGACCTTGCAGCCATCAGGCAAACGACGGCCAGGAGACAGAGAATTCTGAGAAGCGTCAAATTCTCCACTGTGCACAGTGTAGAATGATCTGAGCAGCAGCGATCTTAAATAATCAATATTGGAAGCAAAGAAGATAAATATGATTAACGAATTGTTTATTTATTTATAATTTCATTGATGTTGTTTTTCAGTGATTGAGCCGTCCCGAAAACATAGAATGCGTCGTGAACTATCTGCAGATGGCGACTTGGTTAAAATAATTTAATTGATTGAGCCGTCCCGAAAGCATAAAATGCGACTGTTGAATTAAAGCCAAAGAAATAAAGCTTCGTTATTGATGAATTCCAAAATTATTCGGTTGATCCACGCTAAATTCATAGATTTTTCCCAAGTCTAATTTTGTCGTTACATTATTTGATATTTGCAGCCACGGCACGATAGTGAAGTTGAGGGATACATATTTTCCACCTGGGCACAATGTTGAAGATCCATTTTTGGAGGTTGTGGGCATGGTTTGGAGGAAGTGTATGGGCTCTCAATCATTTTTTAAAATGTGGGATTGTGTATGAATGAATGAATAAGTTTTAACATTTTCGAGGCTATAGATAGTCTGTGGGATAATCAATGTTGTCTTTTTTGTTTTATGTATCCAATTCACTGAGAGAATGAGCACATTTAAGTTGTCAAGGGACTCCTCGCTGAATAAACTATACTAAGAAAAAACTAATATGATATTGACATGTTTGTCCTTAATGACTTTGAGGACATCACACTCCATAATAAAGTATTTATCTATTCCACTACCTTGATACTATGAAAATACAAACCCTTTCTTTATATGCTTGTTTAGGTCTTTGCATGGCCATGGTTGATATTAGAGTTGATGAGACTTAGATCTTAGTTGAGCGATCGTAATTTTGGGTCTCTATGAAATATTTTTCATTCCCAACTGGTGCTGAGAGGGGAGGGGTAAATCAGCACTTCTAAAATTTTTTTCTTTAAATTTGGTGAAGTATACTTATAATTGTAAGCCAAACAGATTCAAACATATAATAACAACAAGCAAACAATCACACAGTGACACTAGGTTTATCACGTGGAAACTCGATTAGGGTGAAAACCACAGTGTGAGGAGATCTCACAAATTTTGTACTTTTTTGGAGTACGCCATGTTAGGAGTCTTTCCGGTTAAAGGATTACAATGCATTGTTAGATGCGACCCGGTTAAGGGATTTATTACAATAAGGTCGGTTAGTGTCTGCCTGGTTAGAGGACTTAGAACACCTTGAAAGATGTCACCCGGTTAAGGGATTTGATACAAGGGACCTGTTAAAGTCCATCCAAAAACTGGGATTTAACTATTGTAGTTGTTATAAAATAATAGAAAGATTGACCTTTTATAAGTGGCTTTACATATCCTGGTAAGATTTCTGTTTGTTCTCAACTGAGAAGCATCACTAGTCGTCGCAGGTGTGTTCTCCTCTACTATTGTGCTTTTCTACACATTCTTCTTTCTATCTTCTTCTCTCTTCTTTTCACCCTAGCTTCTTCAACATACATGTTCACTCTTTTACTCACAAGAATGAAGGCAACTCAAATTCTCAACAGGCAGAAGAATATATAGAGTTCTTGTCGTAATTGCGCCTCTCATGCATGTCCTAATTTCAAATCCCTTTTGGATACATCACTCCATGGAGTATCAGTTTATTGAGGAAACATCCGATGCATGCTTTTGCTTTATCAGCTTTATGAAGAAAGCAATAGATGTGTGGCAAGCACGTTTCCTTCACAAGAGATAACTCTTCATTTTAAAGCCATAGATTCCAGCTTTAAAACCTCCAGACGTGCCTCAAACTGATCACTATGTTAACTCAGAGTCTTCCAGATTTGGTGCAAGAAATCCTGGTCAAAGAGTTGGTTGAAACAGATAGTTGACTATGACTTCCTCAGTTCATACTGGAGTCTTTACTAGATCGGTTGAGATCCTTATGTAATGAAAATGTAAGTCTTAGACCTATCATTGTCCCTTCCTTTGCTTACTAGCCGCACATTCCTCGGTTGTGTTGTTGACACCGATTTGTACCTTTACTTCCTCTGTACTTGTCTACACCGATTGTACCCTGATTCTCGGTTGAATCCTCATTTCCTTGACTGTATACATTATCTGATTGTTGATGCTTAGTGTAGTGACCGGTTGCATTTGATTACAATCTTTTCTTTCTTGCATGTTGTCACCGGGTGCCAAACTAGCCTCTTTTCATATAGATCTTCTTAGATCTTTAGACTTTAGAGAGATGACAAATCTCTATCCTCTTTTTCCAATTAATGACAATATTTGTACCGATAAAAGGCTTACCAATTACCATCTCTTAATATCAACAATCTCCCCCTTTTGCATTGATGACAAAACTTTGATAGACAATCATATCGTCATCATATCACCAGTTTTCTATGCTTGCATCTCTATATCACTGTTACTGCTAATGTCGGTTGTCTACCGGTTATCAATCGTCAACTGGTTTATTGCCAAACTCTCCCCCTTTTTGACAATAATGCCAAAGGCTTGTCAGAAAGACTTCCTTTCTCTAATCTTCTCCCCCTATGAGCAGCAGTCCTTTTCATCAGTCTAGAAACGATGAGGTGGAACCCTCTGTTGAAGCATAATGAACTGATGAGCACCTTTGTAGGTTTACTGAAGATCAAGAAGGGGTATCACCCCTAGTTTACCTCTGAGATACTCAAAAGTACTCTTTGGTAATGGCTTTGTGAAGATATCATCAATTTTTTCCTTTGTGGGGATATACTCCAATCTTACCTCCTTGTCTTGTACCAACTCTCTCAAGTAACGATACTTGATGGCAATGTACTTTGTCTTGGAGTGCATGACAAGTTTTTTGGATATGTTAATTGCACTAGCGCTATCATAGTAGATAGCTATCGGTTCAGGTATCTGTTCTTTTATTCCCTCTAGAAGTTGTTTGATCCTGATTACCTGTGTACAATTGATTGCAACAACACCATATTCAGCCTCTGCAGTAGATTGTGATATGCAGTTTTGTTTCTTACTTGTCCAAGAGACAATTTTCCAACCAAGAAAGAATGCACCATCACTTGTGCTCTTTTTGTCATCAATGTTGCTTGCCTAGTCTGCATCAGTGTAAACTTTTACTTGGAATCCTCCCTTGTGTGAAAACCATAGCCCATATTCCTCAGTACCCTTTAGATATCTGAAAATTCTCTTCACTACAATCAGATGTGTCTCTTTGGGATTTGCAGATAATCTTGCTACTATGCCAACTGCATGTGCAATGTCTGATCTACTGTGAACAACATACTATAATTTTCCTATCATGGACCGAGACATTGTTTCATTCACTTCTTTTGCATCCTCCTCCTTTGATAACTTGAGGTTAGTTATCATTGGAGTTCCAACCGGTTTAGCTTCTTCAAGTCCAAAAGTCTTAAGAATTTCTTTTATATACTTGGATTGAGAGATAAAAATACCTTCTTTTAGCTAATGAACCTGTAGTCCAATGAAGAATTTTATGGCGCCTATCATAAACATCTCAAATTCTTTCTTCATTTCTTTAGCAAATGCTTTGCTCATCCTGTCATCTCCTCCAAAGATGATGTCATCCACAAAGATATCAGCAATCAGATTTCCATCTTTTTTGGTCTTGAGATACATGTTGTTGTCTCTGATTCTTGTGAATCTTATGGTCAGAAGGTATGAATGCAACCTCTCATACCAAGCCTTTGGAGCTTGCTTAAGCCCATAAAAAGCCTTTTTCAATTTACAAACCATACCACCCTTTTGTGCAAATGTGAAGCTTTCTGGTTGTTCAATGTAAACTTCCTTCTACATTATTCTGTTCAGGAATGCAGACTTGACATCCATCTGATATACTTTAAATTTCTTGTGAGCAGCATAGGCAAGAAGAATTCTCACTCCTTCCAATCTGGCCACTGGTGCAAACGTTTTTCCATAGTCTAGTCCAGCTTCCTGGGCATACTCTTTGCAGACCAGTCTTGTCTTATTTCTTATTACTTTCCCTTCTTCATTCAACTTGTTCCTGTAGACCAACTTGGTCCCAATGACATTCTCTACTGTTGTGCTTCTCCTCTACTATTGTGCTTCTCTACACACTCTTCTTTCTCTTTTCTTCTCTCTTCTTTTCACCCTAGCTTCTTCAGCATATAGGTTCACTCTTTTAGTCGACAGAATGCAGGCAACTCAAATTCTCAACAGGCAGAAGAATATATAGAGTTCTTTCCCTAATTGTGCCTCTCATGCATTCATCTCCTAATTTCAAATCCCTTTCAGATACATCACTCAATGAAGTACCAGTTTACTGAAGAAACATCTGATGCATGCTTTTTCTTTATCAGCTTTATGAAGAAAGCAATAGATGCGTGTCAAGCACCTTTCCTTCACAAGAGATAACTCTTCATTTTAAAGCCACAGATTCTGGCTTAAAACCTCCATACGCGCTTCAAATCGATCACCATGTTAACTCAGAGTCTTCTAGATTTGATGCAAGAAATCTCGGTCAAAGAGTTGGTTGAAATAGATAGTTGACTATGACTTCCTCGGTTCATACTAGAGTCTTTACTAGATCAGTTGAGATCCTTATGTAATAAAAAAGTAAGAGTCTTAGACTTGTCGTTGTCCCTTCCATTGCTTACCAGTCACACATTCCTCGGTTGTGTTGTTGACACCGGTTTGTACGTTTACTTCCTCTGTGCTTGTCTACACCGGTTGTACCCTGGTCCTTGGTTGAATCCTCCTTTCCTTGACTGTATACATTACCCGGTTGTTGATACTTAGTGTAGTGACCGGTTGCACTTGATTATAGTCTTTTCTTTCTTGCATGTTGTCACCGGCCGGGTGCCAAACCAGACTCTTTTCATACAGGTCTTCTTAGATCTTTAGACTTTAGAGAGATGACAAATCTCTATCCTCTTTTGCCAATCAATGACAATACTTGTACCGATAACAGGCTTACTGGTTACCATCTCTTAATGCCAATAATATTAAGTCTCTATATCTAGAAATTTTTTTAATGATCACACATGGCATTAAACTCCCCAAGATAATAATTCTTCTTTCTCTTAGCACTTTAACCCCTATTTGCTTGCAAAACTTTTCCATAACAAAAGCCTTTAATTCTTTGGTATTCAGGGAGCATGCACTCAAGTAATATATCACTTACTCATGTATTTGTTATTTTTCTTCATCCAAATCTTCTTTCTTTCTCTCATATTATCATTGAAAGCATCCTTAGACCATCTACCTATTTCCACTTGTTCAATTTTCTTTTTAAATACCATACGAAACACACCATAATGATTGTTTTGATAGGAGTCGCTCATGTTTTACTCAACATCTATATTTTGAACTTACTTGTAATCAAGTGCTTTTGAATTTCTCTTTTTGTTTCTAATTTAAATTTGAGGTGTTGTTAGGATCTTGCTTTTTGGATTCATTTGAAAGACACCATCTTTATTTACATGATTCTTGGACGCTATGTCTATAAGTCACCTTCTA
Organism: Chamaecyparis obtusa; assembly: GCA_027943335.1. Classification (NCBI taxonomy): domain Eukaryota; kingdom Viridiplantae; phylum Streptophyta; class Pinopsida; order Cupressales; family Cupressaceae; genus Chamaecyparis; species Chamaecyparis obtusa. The sequence goes on from BSBK01004658.1 coordinate 228,183, forward strand.
AGACTCCAAACTCATTGGATCTCTTGGATATAGAGGTTTATAAAAGTGACTACACTTTTTGGCAGACATTTTTTTCACCCACCATGGGGCCAACCCACCAATTTTGGATACTCACTTTGATTTTTAAGGCTAACCCTTGTGCAGGTTGAGTTGAAGGCAAAAACCTTAGGTTTTTTAAAGATTTGGTCATACCTTCCAAACGTCTTGGTATTTTCATCTAAAATTTGTTTCGCAAGTCGAGGATGGATCAGAGGTGTCTCAGTCCAGATATCATATTTTTCTAATCATTTTTCTATGAGTTATAAATTTTTATTGATTTTTCATGAAAATTTGTTTCTGGTCATAAATCAATTTTTTTTTGGAAATAATTACTGTTTTAAAAAGGCCGGAGAATTCTATAGGGGGCACTTCTTTATGTTTTTAATTTAGATGCAAAAATATGGCTCAAATAGTCAATTTATGGAAACTGATATGTTTTGGTAAAATGGGTCTCTAAGGCACAAATTAAGGTATATTTCTAAAAAAAATAATTTTTTGGAAAGCTCTTTTATTTTCAACAAGAGTCTCTTGTTTTCATTTTTATTTTTGGGGCCAAAATAATAGCAAACAAATCCCATCTTGTTGACTAGGTTAAGAACAAAGAAATGAAAAAAAAAATAGCATTTTGTGATTAGCTTGCACTTTATTTACACATAATTTAATCTATGATAAAATCAGCCAATTATGAGTTGTTATTTCATTTGGAATCAACTAATTCAATGTATTTTCTTTGAATCATTATATTTCTTCATGATTTCACAGACTTGATTAGAGTTTGTGAAGGCAACTTGGAGCTCATCATAGTGGGTCAAAGGAGCAAAAAAATGAAAAAAAATTAGAAAGAGTGAAATCAAGGTGTACAAATTCCAAACCTTCGTATTTGCATTGTAAAAATTGATCATTGTCTTCTTTTTCATCATCAAATAATTTCTTTATTTTTTTCAATGTGTTTGGTGTGTCTTACCAACGTTGAAAAAAGGGCTTAAAATTAATCATTCACATTTGGATTTGGGCTTAAAATGAACTCCTTTGTCTCTTAATCCCCAAGATTTTATTATTTATGTTTTCTTCTTAGATCCTTGTTAAGGAGTTTGAGGGGAACATCACAAATAAGGGATCTTGTCTTTTTATTTTTAGGGGGCCTACCTAGAGAAGTGATCACTCTAGGGGATGACCTCAACTCCCATGTTTCAGTGGAGTATAAATAGTGGGGCTTGAATCTAAAGACAAACCTCTTGGAAGTAGAAATATTTTCAACCTTGGCTAATCCCCAAATAACTTTATACCTTTGGGAAGTGAAGGTGGAGATTGGGTTATTGTTTCCTCCCACCTATTAGGCAGTTATCTTTCATCTATTAATTTGGCCTCACGCACCTTGTGTATATCGAGCTGTCCCTTCTAGTTGAAATTGTACATCCTAGTTAAAACTTGAATAGGTTTTTGGTGTGTTTGATTGAATGTTTAAAACCTTTCCCACTTGAAACAAAAAGGACACATCTATCGAATTGAACCTTGCAAATTTTACCTTTTACATGATTTCATTGTGTTTTGTATATTTTTAATTCAAAAATAAATAAATAAAACATAAAATGCAAAAAATGCAAAAAAAATTCAAAATAAAAGAAAAATGTTTTTTGCCAAGTCAAATTGTCCAAATCAATCAACCTTCACAACAACAAGTTGAACAATCATTTGGGGTCAAACTTTCCAAACTAAGCTTAAACGTTGTCAACATAGCTTTCTCACTATTATCTTTAGCTCTTTCTATCCTTTGGTCTTGTCACAACAAGTTAGGATTGCCTTTTGTTAAAAAGTAAACTTGAGCTACTTGACTACAAGTCATGGTTAGTACATTGTATTATTTGTCCACTCTCTTTATCATCTCTTGTTATCTTATCTTTGCTTGTTCACAAGTGTCGTACATTGGGCATTCAAGCCCTCATCTTGTACACCTTGTGGCAAGTCATCTTTGCTTGTTTGTGAGTGTCGTACCTTGGGCATTTAGGCCCTCAGTTTGGACATCTCGTAGCAAGTTATCTTTGCTTGTTTGTGAGTGTCGTACCTTGGGCATTTAGGCCCTCAGTTTGGACATCTCATAGCAAGTTATCATTGCTTTTTCATCATCATCACTGTGGGCAAGTGTACCTTTTTCTTACCTAGTTTGAAAATCAAGTTTTCCTATTGGCTTCTTGCATCTTCTTTCATGTCAGTTACAACTAGATATCAAATTCACCAAGGAAAGCAACCCAAGGCAAATTTTGACAAGTCACCTAGAAGAGAGCTAGAACCTTGGGGTTTTAATCCCTTTTCTAATACCTTTAGTGAGTCTACACTTTCCTCACCTAGGTCAGAAAATGGTGTTTCTTACACTTTAACCATGGCAGAGTGAAATAGAAAGATTGATGAATTTTTGAAATGATTAGAAGAAAAACTCTTTGGATAAGAGAATCAAGAGTATTTGGACCAATATTTTAATCATCACACTTCTAGACATGGTTCACAACATGCCTCTCAACACACTAGACATGTTTCACAAAGCGATGATTCAGATGTTGAGATAATTGAGGAAGAGATCCTACATTTCCAACAAGACAAACATTTGCAAAAACTCATCAAATTGACCTTGAATCAAGAAAAAGACAAATACTTCATGCACTTGGATTCTCAAAGAGTAAAATTGCCACACCATTTCAATGTTGAGAACTTGATGCAAAAGGAGGAACAATCACCCTAAAAGATTATCATCAAACAAATGGAAGAGATGAGGAAATAAATGTTACACTTGAGAAAAGAGAAAGAACAACCAAGGACATCTTTTTCGCTTGAGTCTATATGCTCATTTCCTTTTGACAAAGATTTATACATGCCTCCTTTTCCTTGTAAGGTTGAATTTCCAAAATATGACAAGTATGATGGTAGTGGAGATCCTCATGACCATATTAGGGAGTTTTGCACACTAAGTATGGAATTCTCAGATGAATCCACTTACCTCATGATACTTTTTCTTAGGAGTCTTAGTGGGCAAGCTATGGAGTGGTTCAATAAACTATCTCCTCCACTTAAGTCATTTGAATAATTGGTGCAAAGATTCATTCAACAATACTCCTACAACATTCAACATGCAGCCACTATGCTAGATCTTCACAACATAAAACAATATCAAGGGCAATCCTTTGTTTCTTTCCTTCAACTATGGAAGAAGATTTATTCATGTTACCCTAAACAAATTCCCAAAAATGAGAATATTGATATTTTTGTCAATAACCTCGTTCCTGAATTACACTATGAGCTTAGAAAGCAACTCTTTGCCACATCTAACATGATGATAGAAAGTTCCCTATGAATTGAAGATGTTCAGACAAGAAGGGGAACTTATTTTGAAAAAGGACAAGTCTAACAACAACAACTACAATCACAACAATAACAATGGAAAAGACAAGGGTAAATCACAATCATGGAACAAGAACAAGCATGCACTAAATGATGGTATAGTCGACACACCTACAAGCAAACCTAAGGATCCTATCTTCAATTTGACGAGTGGCATCCAAGCTACTAAACAACAAGAGGCATCCAAACCTTATGATTTAAACAATTCCAATGACTTTAGCAAGGGTAAACCATCATGGGTGTCCAAACCTAAGCGCATTTTTACACCTCTAGGTGACTCACTTGAAGTGGTGTTGAAGACTTTGGTATCAAACAAGATCATCACATTTTTGGACAATTCAAAACTATATGAACCCAAAGTTAAGCCTAAATGGTGGAACGATGACCATTATTGCAACTATCACAGGAACAAGGATCACAAAACTAATAACTACATGAGACTTAAACACCTCATTCAAGATCTTAGTGATAATAAGGAAGTTGGGGTGAATGGACACATGACTAATGTTGATCACAAGGTCTATATTGAACCCCTACCTAAGTATGAACAAGGGTAAGGATCTAAAATGAAGAATCAAAATGCTAAGATCAACTACACTTACATGGATAGTGACAATGTCATACACATGCTTGAACCAACTTATGAGAGCATAAACATGATTAGGTTCAAGGGTAAGATGGAACACTACGATTCGGATATTGATGAATCACTTAAGATTATCCTTAGGGGTATTGGTTCTTCTTACAAATGATCATGATCTTATGACTCTAAAACTAAGAACACACAAACGCAACAACCTATGATTATCCTCAATGGAGTAGAATCCCCAACACATAAATATACTAATAATTTAAATGTTGTGACTTGAAGTCCTAACTTTTCCATGCAATCAACACCTAGACAGTCAGGGACCTCATCTTCTAAGCACACATCAACATCAACCAAGTCAAACTACAGTCTAGTGGATCAATTGCAACATACTCCCTCTCAGATATCTATATTTGAGTTGTTAGAACTTTCCCTCATTCATAGGGAGATCCTAATGAATATATTACTCATGACAAATGTTCCTAAGGACATTGACGTTGATCGATTCTAGACTATGGTTAATCATATCATTGCACCTCATTACCTCTCCTTTTCTGAGGAGAATGAAAAGTCACTTAACCATCCATACAATCTAGATTTACACATTGAGGTTAAAATCCATAAAACTTGTGTCAAGCACATGTTGATAGATAGAGGCGCGGGGTTAAACATTTGTACATATAATTTTCTGCAACAGTTGGGTTTCTCTGAACACACTAGTGATCCTAGAAGAAAGATCACAATTAAATATTATGATGAAGAAGAAATATCTTCTAAGGGCCTTGTTGTACTTCCTATTCGAGTAGGTCTAGTTGAGAAAGATGTCGTCCAAGTTCTAGATTTCAAGTTTCATTATAATGGCACTAAGGTTTCTATTCCGGGTGATAACACTATGTCAGCCAATGCTTTCACTATTGAAATCTTTGTACCACATAATCTAACAACTGGAGAAACTAAAAACACATTAGATGAATGTGAAAGGAACATGAAATTGTTGAATACTAAGATGGGATAATATTGGTTGGACTCTATTTCATCACTTCCCATTTCTCTATGGTCTTATGGTAAACATTTCGAGGATATGAAACTATCTTCCTCCAATATGACTATCTATGGCACTTTTGTTCAATCCTCAGTTCCTATGGAAGATGAAAATGAAGAAAGGGTTGTTAGCGAATGGATATGTTGTGAATAAGACACTAAGAGTTCTACATCTACTACTAAAATTATCCTTGAGAAATATGGCAAGGGATATGAGTTTCTAGCTAAAATGGGATATTTAGGTCATGGTCCTTTGAGTAATAAAAAACATGCTCTTGATGAACCATTAAGTGCTACTCAGGGATGCAATTCAAGAGACAAAACCGATTTAGGATTTTCTACTACTAATAATGGACCCTCTTTGGATGAAGAATCAGATGTAATAGAAGAGTCTGAAAAGGAAATTGAACCCATTAACACTATTTCTCAAGAGGAATAATATTTTGTCCCTTCCACTTCTCTTCTTTGTGGATAAGTTGAACAACATATTAATCACACTGCTGAAGCTTCTACTTCTCACTAGAATTGTGCTTCAAATGTTGAAGATCCTAAGGTAGAGCGCATACATGCTATTGTTGCTAGATTGGTACATAGAGCTGAAAGTAGTGACTCTAGGGAATATGAGTGGGATTCTCTCTCGGTTGCTTCTACGGAGGTAGGAGTTTATGCCATTCATCGCTATGCTAATCAACCTGAGGTAGAAGATGAGTCACCATAGGGTTTGATGAGTCGGATTCACATATCACTCTTGTTGACCAAGTTGGCAATGCTAGGAGTCCTATCAATTTATATATCTCTGAAGGGGACCTTATAGAATTTGAATTACTTGTCATTAGAGATGATTCCCATCACATCAATACTTTGGAACCTTTCGTATCCCTTTCACTTATGCATCCTAACCTTATTGACTTGTTGTGATAAAACCAACAGCCTGAGCTATTGACTTTCCAAAATGACTATGAGATTGCCTACTACCTAAAGGCTGTTGAGCCCATAGTCTCTTCCACCAAAAAATTAGAAACAAGTATGATTGAGTTAGACATCAAGTATCTTAGTCACAAAATAAAAAGAAAAATGAAAAAGAATAGGTGCTCTAATGGCAAAAATCACTTTGTGGTGATGTTAGAGCTAAAAATAGTAAAAAGAAAAGATGTATCCAAGGGTGAAAACCTCTCTGAGGTGCCTACTAATGAGATACTTGGTGGTCTACCCAGATACTTGCAAGAGAGATCATCAGTTTTGATAGAACCTACTCAACCAATCAACATTGGGAGAGATGAAGTACTTCATATCATACACTTAGCTCAGTCTTTCTCAAAGGAAGAGAAGAGGCAATTCACAAATTTATTCTTAGAAAAGAAGATAAATTTTTCTTGGACTTATTCATACATGTCAGGGCTTGACACTAATCTCATCATGCATCACTTATCCATAGCTCATGGTGTTAAACCTATGAAGCAAAAGCTATGAAAAATGCATCCACATGTAGCTCTCCTTGTCAAAGTTGAACTAGAAACGCTCCTTCAAGTTGGATTTATAAGGGTTATTGATTATGTTGAATGGATATCCAATATTGTCATGTGTCTAAACATGATAAATCCATTTGAGTTTGCACTAATTTTTGAGATCTAAACAAAGCATTCCCTAAGGATTTATCTATTAGAGTTCAGACCAAGTGAACAACTAAACCCTCAAAAGCGGCTTATTGCTTCCTAGTTGAAGTGATTTTAAACATTTATTCAATGCTCATCAGATTGGCATGAAGGATTAGTAACTTGAATATTCCAAAATTCAAGATTAAAATGTGGAGGAGATGCAATACTTGCATTAACCACTCCAAGATTATCCAAATGCAATGCAAAGCTAAGATGAAGCTTAAAATGCAAGATTAACAATGATACTATGAAAGTAAACTAGATAACAATGCAAGGTCACTATAGAATGCAAGAGAGCTAAGAAACTATGATGAAAGCAACTAAGAAATAGGAATTCAAAATAGCATAGTAATTCTAGAATGTAAGAATACAAGAATCTAGACATGGAATCCCTTGAGCCAAAGAAGAGCTTCATTTTAAAGAAATTGCCTCAAGAATGGAGGGTGGAGATTAAGAGGCAAAAGATGTTAGGTAAAGATGAGTGGTGAGAGAGGCCAATCCATGTGAGAGGATTCAAGAATTCTTGATTGTCCAAGCTTGATGGAGAATAAGGAAAATTAGAAAATCCCCTTTTAATTCTCATTTAATCAAAGATTAAGTTGCACACCCATGCAAAAAATGGGTTCTTTTAATAAAAGTGCTAGGACTTTATATTAAAAGCAATATTTTGACAATTAAATTATTTTCTAAGCTTTGATATAGAAATTACTTATGCTTGAGTTTTAAAAATAATTTAATTATGCAAGGGGGATTATCTAGGTTGCTTACATAATTATGTCTAGTAAATTATGCCTTTGAGATTTAGAATTTTTATTAAGGAAATTTGATCAAATTAGGGGCTTAGGCTCTATTGGAAAATTTTTAGGTGATTATAGTAGTGACATCTTTTATAGTTAGCAGGAGGCCAAGGTACAACCTCAAAAGATTAGCACATTGGTAGCCTAGGATGTTCATGACTCTGGCCTTCAAATCATCCTTGGTATTGAAGAAGTAAATAGAACTCTTACTATAATTGATATGTTTCCGAGAGACAACGACATAGAGGGTGAGAAAAGAATTCCATTCCCTAGCCTCAATCACCGATCTCCTCCCGAAAAGGATAGTGTCATCCACAAATTGTTGGAGAGGGGAGAGGGTAAAGTGGAAGCATCCCTAACTCCAAGGACTCTCCTCTTCTAAGCCAACCTATAAAGGTTTCTACCAATAAATTAAAAAATCATAATAAAGAGGTAAGGGGAAAGGTGGTCTCCTTGTTAGATGTCCTTCTTAGTAGCAAAGAAACCTCTAGGAGAACCATTGTGGAGGACAAAGAACTTTACAGTGCTAACACACTCCTTGATGAGATTGATAAACCTATCATTGAAGCCCATTTTGGAGAGAACCTTGAACAAAAACTCTCAGTTGACCCTATCATGGTCAAAAGAAATAACTAACTTGAGAACCCACCAGGTTCTTTGAATTTTTCCATGTAGTGGATTATTTCATGGGTGGAAATAGAAGCATTTAGAATTTTCATGCCTAGGACAACTCCCTTCTAGCAACCACTGATAGAAACTTCAAGGAAACATTTTATTTTATTAACCAAAACCTTGGAAAAGATCTTGTAGAGAGTGTTACAAAAACTAATAGGCCTAAAATCAGTCAAATGTTTAGTCTTAAGGACCTTAGGAACAAGGACAATATAAGTGATATTGACTTTCCTTATCATCTTACCACTCCTGATGAATTGCTTGGTGGAAAAGGTGATGTTGCAGCCAATAATGTCCCAGAATTCCTAAAAAAAAGTAGAGGGGAAGCCATTGAGCCTTCGAGCTTTGAAGGCTCCCATAAAAAAACAACATTCTGAACTTCTTCATTAGTAACCCGAGCAAGAATTTTTTCATTGTCTTCTGGGGTGATAGTCGTAGGTGTGTGTGTGGAAATTGTACCTGATCTGTAGACACAACACTTAAGTAAAACATTAGAGGTTAGCAAAAATGAAATCGTGCAATGAATTGAAAGTTAAACTAACCAGGCGATTTACTGCCTTCTAATAGGTGCGAGTATGATGTTCTCAGATTGTTATCGAGATCAGTGACCTTGACGACACCTAAATGAAGGATTTGAATGCAAAACTGATATAAAATATGAATGCAATTAATCTATTTTTTTTAAATTTTAGATGCAATAAGAATGATAAATACTGATATGAATCTAGAATCTAAGATGAAATTGATATGCAATAAATTGATCTAACAACGATATGAAAATGAATCTAAATGAATGTAAAAATCAAATTGATCTCACAATAGCCTTGATTCACAATAAGCTTTGATTCTCCAGATAGCAATTCACCAACATGAGTTCGCAAATTATGAGATGATTTGGGATGAGCTGAAGCCTTAATTTATAGAAATCCAGGGCTTTGGAGGTGCATGGGAAAAAAAGCCATAAATCACTCAAATAACTCAGGTTGATTTTTGAGTTATTTTTAAATAAAGAATATTTAACTCACAAAAACATGCAAAAGTAGAGATCAACTCAAAATAGAGTTTAGCTTTAATTGATAATTGATAGTTGTCTGCTTTTGTGATTGTGCATGATTTAATTATGAATTAATTTAATAATAAAGTGATTTATTTCCAACTTAACTGATTTTTGAAATAAAACAATTGATTTATGGGTTAATCAATCATTTAATCAAACTTTTATTCAAAAATAATATCATCAAATATGACAACTTGCTTTAATTAATTAAATAAGAATTTAATTAATTAATGATAGGAATTTTGATTTATTGTCAAATTTAAATAATAATACTTAGGAATAAATACAATTAAATTCAATTAAATAATTAAGTGGCAGAATTAAATCAATTAATTAAATATTCATCATATTCAATTAATCAACTTTAGGATAAATGTAATTTATCACCAAATAATCATTAAATTAAAGATAATTACAATAATTAGGAATATTTTTAAGAATATTCCCCGATGCAGAATTTGAGATAATCAATTAGGATTTCGATGATGTTTAGATGTGTCTTAGGTTAGGACTTCGATGTCGATTTTGTTCGATGTGTCGATATAGGAGGTTAATGAACTTATAGCCCATTTTTGGGGTATTACATTTTGCCCCTCTTTGAATTACTGTGCGAAGTGCAGTGGTTCAAAGATAGTCTGTGTACGATAAAGATATGAAATTGATTCGAAATTTATAATTGATATGAGACATAAGCTGATTGGATTTGATATGAAGATAATAGGTCCTGAATGACCAAAGATAATGTTAACTATAACAGCAATGAACCAATGAAACAAAAGCGTCAAAACGCCTGATTCCAAACCTTATGATTGCAAAGAAGTGAAAGACAGGTTCCACACTCGATTGTCTTAGAAGAACCATGTAGGTATCACATCTAAACCCTTCAGTTATCGAAGAATCAAGGAAATAACACAGTTGAACCGATAGTTACAAAAAAAACTGATACAAGTTACAAGATTAAGAGAATACCAAATTGATATGGATCTCGATGAATCTGATATGCCCTGAGTGATGATTGATTTGCCCCGAGCGATGAGGTCTTTTAATGAATCAGCAACTAGACGCGGTTGTTGTCTTGATTACTGAGGAAAGATATGATTCCAAATCTAGATTACAGACTTTGAATGATGTGTAATACCATGCCCCCTTCGGGATTAAAATTGAAATCTGACAAGAAAAGTCAGCGTTGATAGTTCAGAAGCATGTTAATTGATTTGAGAAGTGGTTAAACACATTCGGGAACACATTCTGCATCGTTGGAGGGTCCAAAAGACCAAGTTTGACTAGGTTAAACCATGAGTTGACCATAGTTGACCAAGTTGAAATTTCGATAGTTTGATGTAAGATAATCAGTTAAGTTGAATACTGGATTTTTGTGATGAATGAAGGTTGATTATGCAAGTAGTTGATAATATAAATGATCTTAGATTTAGATTTTGATCCTGAAAAAGGATTCTACTTGCTGTTTCATTGGAGGAACCTTCATGTTAGGTGTCAGCTCTTGTTAGATTTGAAGATGCAATTTGAAGAATTGTTTAAGCATTGAAGTTTAGCCAACCATTGTGAGATCATGCAAACATGCAAAAATGCAAAGAGACATGCAGTATGAAATGCAACCTAAGACCTAGGACCTAGTCACTGATCATGTGTCGATTTGTTATCATCATTGAAATTTTAGGTAACCGGATAAATCAATACAATGCCCACTAGCTATGAAACCATAGACATATGAATATCGATTTGTATGCGCAAGAATCAATACAACACCCACTAGTCAACAACCATGGATATATGAATATTGATTTTATTTTCAGAATGTCGGATTAGATATAAGCACCAAGGCACAAGCACCAGGATAACCTGAATATCATGTCCATTTTGATATAGCAATTTGTATAAGCATCAAAACATAAACATCATGATGACCTGAATACGCCTTGCATACAAACACATCAAGCAGTCAAGAGATCATTCTAAATCCAATGTGAATTACCCGTAGTGACCCTTTATCGTTCACATCCTTAGGTAAGATCGCATTCACAATAGGAGAAAGAACTCACTCAAAAAGACAATAGTTAGATCAAACTTCCTTGAATTTTCCGGGTATCAATGGTCGAGGTACGCATGGCCATCCAATTCGAGATAGAGGCTCTTACAGTTGGACACCATTTCAATCCAAAATTTCCAAAGTTGTTAGATTTTCACCTACAAGCAGGAGACAAAAAAAAGATTATGCCCCCAGTCATCACTCTCTAAATCCAATAAAGGACATCATCGAAGAGCTCAAAGAGACACAATATGCAAAAATCTCAATGCGAACCAGTAACCATATAAGGAGATAAAAGCATGTAAAAAGCATAGATTGTGTTCAGTTTGTTTTTTGATGTTTGATTGTGTTGTTGATGCAAAATCCTTTCTAGAGACAAGACTGACTAACTCACTCACATGAAGCTTCAAAGGACTCTGACTGGATATGATACGTCTAAGATACATTGGAGGCCATAGGATATGACATTGATTGCCCCCAAGTTTGAACATTGATAGGATACAGATGCTTGAGCTGATTGGTGTACAAACCAACTTATTGAAAACAAACTGGGAGATATGTACAAACTAAAGCAAGACTGAAAGCTGGGAAAGACCAAGATTGTACTAATAGATGGAGCGGTTTGAAACAAGTGGCATCCGTTTGCCAGGTTTTCACCATCTTGGCAGAGATTCTATTTTTGCTACCAAGGTGCCTGTTCCGAGGTTTTCACCAAGGCACTTTTTCTTTTTCTCATTTTTTTGTATTTTTCATTTTTTCAATTTTTTTTTGTACTTTTGATATTTTTTTATTTTTTTGTGAATCATCAAGGCACCTATTGCTAGGTTTTCACCAAGATGTTCATTTTTTAGGACATTTTACCATAGACTGAATGCCTTAGGCGTAGAATTTCTTCAGATGGAGAACATTGATTGGTTCTCAGAGCTGTTCTCCTTCAATCGTTGAGAGTTGATAGGCACCAGAGCCAAAAGTAGTAGTGATTACAAAGGGACCCAGCCAATTGGGTTCAAACTTCCCCTTGCGTTCTCGATGGGATTGATTTTTAGGATTTTCTCTCAAGACTAGATCACCAACCTAAAATTCTCTATGTTTGACTTTCTTGTTGTAGCCTCTAGACATTCTCTTCTTGTATACTGTGAGATGATCATATGCTGCTTGTCTGCGCTCATCTAGTAGTTCAAGTTCTTGCAACCTAGACACTCTGTAGTCATCATCAGTTACTAGACCATGCATTTTGATTCTTAGTGATGGGATTTCGACCTCAATAGGCAGTACCGCTTCATACCCATAAACTAAAGCAAAAGGTGTAGCCCCAGTAGGTGTTTTGATACTTGTTCTATAGGCCCAGAGAGCTGGATTGATCATGAGATGTCAGTCTCTTCCTATTTTATTAACTATTTGGTGTAAGATTTTCAATAGATTCTTGTTAGAAGCTTCTGCTTGTCCATTCCCTTGAGGATAGTAGATAGAAGACCAATGTTGTGTGATCTTGAATTTGGCACATAAATCATCTAGGTCTTTGTTCTTGAATTGGCCACCGTTATTTGTGATTATGGAATGAGGTATCCCATATCTGCATATGATATAGTTAAATATGAACATAGATATTTTCTTTCCAGTTGCTTGTGTCAAAGGGATTGCTTCGACCCATTTTGTAAAATAATCTGTAGCTGTGATTATATGGGTATGTCCATTAGAAGAATGAGGATGAATCATCCCGATAAGATCAAATGCCCATTGATGGAAAGGCCATTGCATTGTAAAGGGGATTATATCTCTCCCTGGAGCATGAATTAAGTTGCCATGCACTTGCCACTTTTGACAATTCTTAGCAAACTTGATAGCCTCTTTCTCCATTTTAGGCCAATAGTACCTAGCCCTAATAAGTTTTTGAGCTAGTGTTAAACCGTTCGAGTGTGACCCACAAATACCATCATGGACTTCCTCTAATGCATGTTGAGACTCTTCCCGTTCTAAACATCTAAGTAGTGTACCATCTAGACCTCATTTGTACAAATCGTGACCAATGATGACATATCGGGAGGCATTACGGATAAGGTATCTCTTTTCATGGCAGTTGAAAGTATCGAGGATAATTTGGTCTTGGAGATAGGAAAATAGTTTTTTGTTCTGGATGAATCATGACCTACAACAGTGCAAATCATGCAGGTTTTGGGGGAGTGATATGCAGGATAAGATAGTGCTTCCACCAGGAACTCGTAGCGTAGCTCATGTTCAGGCTACTGTAATAAAGTAGATAGTGTTGCCATTGCATCGGCAGCCTTGTTCTCCGTTCTAGGAATTTGCTCAAATGTGATAGATATAAAATATTTCTTTAAATCATCTACCATTCTCTTGTAAGGAATGAGCTTTTCATCTTTAGTTTGGTACACATTATTGACTTGATGAATAACAAGTTGAGAGTCTCCATGAATGTGTAGCTCTGTCACTCTCCACTCAATTGCTAGTTTCATACCATTCAAAAGGGCTTCATATTCTGCAATATTGTTTGTGCAAGGAAATTTTAATCTGAATGCTTTTGGAATTGAGTATCCTTGAGGAGTTATGAACAATATGCCTGCTCCAGATCCATTCTGTGTATAGGAGCCATCAAAGAATAATTGCCATTCTCTAGAAGAAAGATAGAGGAATCTGAAAATTCCATTTGTAGTGGTGTGTCATCAATCATAGGTGCATCTGCTAATTGATCAGCAATAACCTATCCTTTGATAGCTTTTCGTTCCACATATTCAATGTCAAATTCACTTAAGAGCATGACCCATTTAGCTAATCTACCTGTGAGAGCAGCTTTACTTAGTAGGTACTTTAGTGGATCAATCTTGGCTACCAATTGAGTGGTATGAGCTAACATGTAGTGTCTCAATTTTTGTGATACAAAGATCACAGCTAGACAAGCTTTCTCAATCATTGAATAGTTCTTCTCATATGCAACCAATGTTCTACTGATATAGTATATAGCTCTTTCCTTTTTGTTCTCATCACGTTGTGCTAGCAATGCCCCCAATGATGTATCTATTGCGGAGACATATAAGATCAATGGCTTCCCATGAATATGAGGCATCAAGATAGGAGGATTTGATAGATATTTCTTGATATGGTCAAAGTTATTTTCACATTCTTCATTCCATGCAAAGGTCACACCTTTATGTAATGTTTTTGTAAAAGGTTGTGATATATCAGCAAGCTGTGATATAAATCTTCTGATAGATTGAACTCTTCCTTGCAAGGTCCTCATTTGACTAATATTCTTTGGAGGTTGCATTTCCATTATAGCCTTTACTTTAGCTGGATCAACTTCAATACCCTTCTTTGAGACTATGTATCCTAAGAGCTTTCCAGAAGTGACACCAAAAGCACACTTCTTAGGATTTAGTCGGAGACTAAACTTTTCCATTCTGTCTAGGATCATGCTCAAGTCCTTTAGATGTTCAGTTCTAATCATAGATTTTTCTAATGTGTCATCAACATAATCTTCCATAGTTCGATGCATCATGTCATGTAAAATAGATGTCATTGCTCTTTGATATGTAGCACCAGCATTTTTAAGCCCAAATGGCATGACATTCCAACAGAAGGTACCCCATGCACATGTGAAAGCAATTTTCTCTTGGTCCTCTGGAGCAATTTTTATTTGGTTATATCCAAAGAAACCATCCATTAAGGAATACATCTCGAAATCCACAGTCATGTCCACTATCATATCAATGTTAGGTAGTGGAAAATCATCCTTAGGGCACGCTCTATTCACATCTCTAAAGTTTGTGCACACTCTGATTGAACCATCTGATTTAGAAACAAGTACAATATTAGAGATCCACTCTACATAGTCAATAACTCGAATGAATCCAGCTTTCAGGAGCTTCTCTAATTCAGCTTTTACCAAGAGTGCAACATGAGGATGCATCTTTCGCAATTTTTGCTTGACAGGTTTTACATTAGGAGCTATAGATAAATGGTGCATGATAAGATTAGGATCCAATCCTGGCATATCTGAATATTTCCATGAAAAGTTGATCTTCTTCTCTGTTAGGAATGTTGTAAATTTTTTCTTCTCTTCTTCTGATAATGATTGTGCTACATGTACCAATTGTGGTTCCTTTGTTGTACCCAAATTGATGGATTGAGTGGGCTCAATTAGAATTGGAGATCTGTCTTGTAAATGACTTGGAAGGACATCAAATATCTCATCCTTAGGCACCTCAAAGAGGTTTTCACCTTTGGATACATCTTTTATTTTTACTTTTGTAGGTTCTGAGACTGCCACAAAGTGGTTTTCACCCTCAGAACTCCTTTTATTTTTATTCTTATTCTTATTTTTCTGACTAAGATATTTGATGTTTGACTCGGTCATGCTGACGCTCGGTTCACTGATAGAAGTCCTCATAGGCTCAACTACATTTAGGTAGCAAGCAAGGGTATAGTCATTCGGGAAGGTATAAATACTATGGCTCGGATTTGTGGAGGTTTGGTCAATAAGGTCTGGATATTGGATAGTCAAAGTAGGGAAAGATTGGGAGATAGTGTTTACGGATACGAATATGTCATCATTGGTCCTAACCCGACACTCGAGTTCAAAGGTGATATTACAACTTAAGACATTCAATTCGTGAATAGGCTCAATGTCATCGTAGGAGTCCAATTCAGCCATAGGTGGATCAGACTCGATAGATTCATCATTTCGCTCTAGACTTACGTTGGGTTGAGGTGCATATTGGTGAATAACATCAACATGTTTCTCTGTGATAAGCTCATCTGGTTCTGGAATGATTCCCCATTCATAGTCATTAGATTCATCTTCTGATTCAGGATCTCTAGGAAATCTTAGAACATGAGTAAAGTCAGGGTGAATACCCCAAGAAGGGTTACCCTCAGATTTGGATTTGAATTCATACTCATGAGAATTTGTCTTAGAATAACTACCACCTTCTTCTTCTTGATGGTTTTTGAGATTAGCTAGTTCTTGTGTTGCAACTATCTCTTGATTGATAGTAGGTTCTTGTGTTTCTACCACATTAATTCTTTTGATTGGATCATCTTTATCATCAAGAAGGTCTTTGATCTCCTTAGGCAATTTTTCATAGGGGATGAGTTCTGAGCTGTCTGAATCACTATCTGATGGTTTTGTTTCTTCTTTCTTAAGAAGAGGTTCTCCTGGTGCGATCTGCTCTATGACATGAGAACAATTACCTTTGAGGTGATAGGGTTTCTTCTTAAAGCCTAGGCCAACAGTATTCTTATTTGCTCTACCAGTATGCGGGAGAGGTGCCTCAAGACCTTTTCCTCTGACTCCTAGAGGTCCTTGACCTGGATATCCTATCTTAGCTATCAATTTATTTCCTGGACCGTATGACTTAGAAGGGATCTGTGGTGTTGTAGAGTCGCTAGTTTGAACATTGTGGGATTCAGGTTCATCTTTGTATAGCCATGATAACACAGCTTCATCCTCTTCAAACTCTTGCTTGGATACTTGTTCTGCCACAAAATTATTTTTATATGCTTCAAGAGGTTCCTTAGGTTCGGGCTTGGATTGTTTCAAAGATTGTCCATAAGACTTAGGTGAGATAGGGAGAGATGTCAAAGATAAGACTAGCTCCATAGTATATTCTCCCATACTATTTTCTTTGATATTAACCTCTTTTGCAAGATCTTCCATTTTAGATGTGGATGCTTCTTTAGTTGATTCAATGGAAGATTCTTTGTTATTAGGCACAAGCTTATCGACACTTTCCTTCAATGTATTGAAAGTTGTATTCAAATCTGCGGGGATAGTAACCTCTACTCCTTCATAAAGAAACTTCAAACATTGATGGTATGTAGAATGAATAGCTTGCATTTCATGTATCCATGGTCTCCCTAGGAGGATGTTGTAAGCCAAAGGTAGATCAAGCACTTGACAGATGGTATCTTTGATAACTGGACCTGCTCTGATAGGTAAGACAATGGTGCCTTTAGAAGATCTTTCGTGTTCATCATAGGCTTTGATAGTTATTTTATTTCTAGGATCAATAGCCAATTCTAAAAATCCCAATTGTGTGATCAAGCTGTAAGAACAAATGTTTAGGCCAACGTCCCCATCTATCAACACACATTTGACTCTACGGTTCTGGATCAAGACTTCCATATGCAAAGGCTGATTATGTGGGTGACTCAAGGAGTTGTCATCTTCCTCTAAAAAGGAGATATATTGCGGAGATGTAAGATGTCCAACCATAGTCTGGAACCTATCTAAATCAAGGTCATTAGGAACATTGGAACCAAGCAAAGCTTTGTCTAGTATGGCTCTATGAGTTGGAGATATTCGAAGCAAATCAAACATGGAGATTTTGGCATTAGTGTGCTGGAGTTGTTGAACAATGCTATAAGATGTAGGCCTTGTATCTTTAGAATTGGAAGATTTGGAAGCAGCCTTCTGTTTAGAAGTAGATGAAAGATTGAAGGGCACCTTAGGGATATTTGATGAATCTGGGATTTTTCCTTTCAGATGTGCTTGGGCTTGTGATTGAGTAACTGCGTTGGTGGATTGATTTTGTCTATCTCTTCTTACAATTGTGATGACATTGCAATGCTCTGAGAGATAGGGTTCAACCATATTGATGACAACATTATTTCCAGGGTAGGCATAGTTGACTTTTGCGCCCATATTAGGTTGAGAAGTTGAAACTCCTTGACCATGTTGTGGAAATGGTTCTGTAAATGTCGTATGATCATTATTGCTCTTAGGATTGTCAACTGTGATGTCTCCATTATCGATCAGATCTTGAATGGTGTGTTTCAACCGGAAGCAGTTATTCATTTTGTGACCTTTACCTCGATGGAAATCACAGAATTCATTTTCTCTCCACCATTTTGGCTTAGGCTCAGAATCAAGTGGTCGGATTGCTGGCAAAGAGATGATGTTATCAGCCAGTAGGGTTTTCATAGCTGATTCTAAAGATTCTCCAAGAGGAGTGAACTTTCGATGTTTATCCCAAGATTTGTATTCTGGCTTCTTTTGGAATGGTTCAGATGACTTTTGTTCTAAAGCTTTTATGGCTTGGGAACCAAGAGTCAGATTGTAGGCTAGTGCCTTTGATGGGGCACAGATAGTATCAACAATGCCATCTGTGATGATGTCTTTGTTCTTGTTCCAATTTTTGTTCTTGTCTTTAGAACTGAATCTTGATTCGTACTTGTCTTTTTGAAGTGTGATTTCTCCTTTTTTCACAAGCACTTTTTCGATTTTGATAGCATTATCCACCATCTTATCAAAAGATGTATGATCTTGCATTTGTAGAAGATAATTGATTTCTGGAACAAGGTTATTGATGAAGATTTCCAGTTTTTCTATTTCTGGAATAGGTCTGGCATATAGAGAGAACTTCTTCCTCCATCTCTTGAGAAATGTTAGGAATGGTTCTCCTAGATATTGCTTGAGATTACAGATATCAATCATGGTGACTAGATGTTGAATATTGTAGGAGTATTGCTGATAAAACAATTTGATCAACTCCTCAAAAGTTTTGATAGTAGAAGGCAATCTAGAGAACCAATGGATGGCTGCTCCGCCTAGAGATCTAGGAAAGAGGCGCATTAGATAGGTTAGTTCATGCATGAACTCCATGGATTGTGTACAAAATTCTCTGACATGATCTTGAGGATCTGAGTGTCCATCATACTTATCATACTTTGGCATCTCCACTCTTTTCGGAAATGGTGGCATATACAAGTCTTTGTCAAAAGGAAAAGGGCATAGAGCTTCCATGGAGAACTCCTTGGGTTCCTTTTCTTTCTCAAAGCTGTTAAGTTTGACTTGTAAAACATGTATCTATTTCGTCATAGCCGTTATCAGAGTTTCTTCCTCATGTGTGATGATAGCTTCGACATTAAAATTAGGAGGAAGCTTAGCTCCTTGATGAGCCAATTGTAAAAAGTATGCTTCTCTGTCTTCTTTCAAGAAATGCTTCATCATTCATTTGAAGTTATCATCATTTTGATATTGAGAAATTTCTTCAGGTGTGAGTTCCTGATCTGCACCATGTTGAGATTGAGCTCCTTGAGAGCCAAAGTTTGTCCTTGCTTGAGACATGGTAGGAGTTTGTGGACTCCCTGGAATAGATTGATGTGGGGTTTGTTGGGTACCTTCGTGGGTTAATGGAGGAGGAATGTAACCAATTTTTAATTGAAAGTTGCCAATACCGTCATCCTCGTAAAGACTAGAATTGATGAGTTGCTCAAGAGTTGGACCCCTGGTAGTGGTTATAGGTAAGGTATGGGATGCTTCTCCAGATTTCTTGTGTGAGGAAGCTTTGGTTTCCACCATCAACTTTGAGTGAAACAAAGAATAAGATCCAGATGACTGAAGAATGAATTGAATCAAGATGATCAGATGATGCAACCTTGTCAAGGTTTGATTGATTTGAAGATTCAATTAGACGTGGGTGAAGGATATTGTGCCCTGGATGTATGGGTAGATTGCCCAAAAGATAGCGGACATGAGTTCACAACACTTAGTCTGTTTTTGAAGATTTGATAGAAGATTGATAGTTATGACAAGGTTTTGACACAAGATGATAAAGACTCAAATCGATTAAACAGAAGGCTGAATCGGATTCAAAAGACCACTTTTGGAAAATGATAGGATTCTCAATAGCTACTGCTCTATTCCTGACATAGTGATTTGTTCGACAGATTCTGGAAATAGGCTGAAAAAGCTAAATATCTGGCAATTCTGACAACTTTTCAAAATTTTCCCAAATGACACTTTGCAGACTCATACGATAGTGGGTATGCTATGAAACGACAGTTGCTAACAGGATTTGACTGGCAGAAAGTCTTGTACGACACTGGGTTCTTTACCATACGACAAATGGGCAGTAATGAAATGACACTTGATAGAAACTTGTATGACTTTCTGACCTCCTGAAAAGAATTTTACTTCAGATTTTACAAATTTTGAGTTTTCAGATTCTGATTGTTTGCAAATTGTACTATCCAAATTTGAGGATTGTAATAGATTTGTTCATTTTCAATAACCAGATAGATAAACAAGCATGCAAAACAACAAGCAAGTGATTTCAAGCATGTCTAAAAACAATGAACAAGGGCAAAAGCAACCTTGCACATGAACAATCAAGTGACTTATTCGTTCTAATCCTTAGAAGCGCTAATTGTGTATGTTCCAAAATGTTTTGCAATGACGCACATATACCCTAGAAAATAAAAATTTGGCCTCGCTAGGGTTTTTAGTAATGGTTTGACTCTGCAACTTTTATGATCCAAAGGGGTGGACTCCAATCCCGACACACCAGGGTTTTGACACAGTCCAAAAATTTAATCAATCAGGAGTTTCTAGGGAGATCTGACAACCCAACAATGAACCACACCTATGAAGATTTCTTCCACAAGGACATTTATATAGCGGTTGTTACTACCACGTTTGAAATGGCTATTACCACATGAGGTTCCGTCAACGTAGTTTGCCCTGTGAAGGGATCATCCGCTACGGTTAACCCTCTATAAAGGTGACTCACAATATGATACCACAAGGGGACTTGGCTCCAGATCCAAGGGTTTGACGCCTCTTCACTTTTAACCCAAACAAAGCAAGGAGATTAATCTGACACGCTAAGACAAAGTTTGTTTCACCAAGGTCTGTGATGTCAACCCCACGTGATCTATCAACCTCTCCGGAGAGAGAATGTATCGATCAATAAGAGAAGATGCACTAACTGAGTAGAACATGAAACACACTAAGTATCCTCCCTACCTACAAGGATTCCATCGTCAAGAAGGATTTTACTAGAAATCCAATCTCTCAAGAATCACAAATAGTGTTCATAGGGCCTAATTACTATGTGAGCACAGATATATTTCCGAAAGTAAATTTACTGAAAGTACCCAAAAGCAGAAAGAGGAACACTTAACGCTTAAACCGAATATGAGGTGAGTCCACAAGGTGGAATAATTAACCCCTCACACAAGCTAAAAATGAGTCCACAACTTAGAAAACAAGTGAGTTCTAAAAAGCACAAAAGGGTTGCTGGTGGAACAATTAACGCTTCTATCCTCTAGACCCCTCCCCTTTATGGCGCTAAGATTGCAACCACGGGGTGGAATGAGGGGCCGGCGGATTAGCGAGTCCAATAACCCAAGATAGCAATCTAGATCAATCACAAGTATCTAAGACTGCTTAAATGAATACCTAAGGTGTCACAACCTAGTATCAATTATGCAAGTGTGTAAAACAAAAGCATGAAAAGAAGCACTCAAGCTAGACACACGAGAGATTTATTTTAAGTCCAAATCAAAATATTATCAGAACAAGTAGAATACCTGAGATCCTCGCAATGCGCTTAGTAGATATTTACTTGATTTTTATCTTTGTTAAGCAATCCCGCGCAAGCAAGCAACAAACTCTCTGATAAGAAAACAAGCAAACAAGATATGCAACGTATCTTCAACTTATGAAAACCCTAGGGTTAGCTCTAAAAATCAATTATTATCAGCAATAATAACCAGCAATTAACCCAAATGACAACTCATATCATTCATTAAACCATGTAAAAAAAATAAGTGCATCCATCACAAAATTTTATTTTTTTTGCTGCATTTGACCTAGTCAACAAGATCTGATTTTTTTGATATGATTTTGGCCACAAAAATAGAAATTCAGAACAAAGACCCCTACTAAAAAATAGAGATCTTTCCAAAAATGTAAAATTTTTAGAAAAATCTCTTCATTTGTGCCCTAGAGACCTATTTTACCAAAACATACCAGTTTTTATAAATTGACTATTTGAGCTATTATATTGTGTCCAAATTTAAAATACAAAGAATGGACCCCCTGTATAATTTAAAGAGCTTTTTGAAACTATAAAAATTTCTGAAAAATATGCTGATTTGCGTCAGATATTGATTTTTTTCAGAATTTCAAGAAAAAATTATTAAAAATTCAAAACATCTCAAAAAATTCTGAATTTTTTACTGTAGCTTCCTTGATATGTGTCCAACCTACAAAACAAATTTCAGAGCAAAAATCCAAACCGTTTGGGAGATAAAATTAAATTTTTGAAACTTTAAGGTTTTAGCTCCCAAAAAAAAAATCAAAACTAGCATGTAAAGGTGGGTTGCCCCACGGTGGGCACCATAAATGTATGTGTGGAAATTGTACCTGATTTGTAGACACAACACTTCAGTAAAACATTAGAGGTTAGCAAAAATGAAATCGTGCAATGAATTGAAAGTTAAACTAACCAGGCGATTTACTGCCTTCTAATAGGTGCGAGTATGATATTCTCAGATTGTTATCGAGATCAGTGACCTTGACGACACCTAAATGAAGGATTTGAATGCAAAACTGATATAAAATATGAATGCAATTAATCTATTTTTTTTAAATTTTAGATGCAATAAGAATGATAAAAACTGATATGAATCTAGAATCTAAGATGAAATTGATATGCAATAAATTGATCTAACAACGATATGAAAATGAATCTAAATGAATGTAAAAACCAAATTGATCTCACAATAGCCTTGATTTGCAATAAGCTTTGATTCTCCAAATAGCAATTCACCAGCATGAGTTCACAAATTATGAGATGATTTGGGATGAGCTGAAGCTTTAATTTATAGAAATCCAGGGCTTTGGAGGTGCATGGGAAAAAAAGCCATAAATCACTCAAATAACTCAGGTTGATTTTTGAGTTATTTTTAAATAAAGGATATTTAACTCACAAAAACATGCAAAAGTAGAGATCAACTCAAAATGGAGTTTAGCTTTAATTGATGATTGATAGTTGTCTGCTTTTGTGATTGTGCATGATTTAATTATGAATTAATTTAATAATAAAGTGATTTATTTCCAACTTAACTGATTTTTGAAATAAAACAGTTGATTTATGGGTTAATCAATCATTTAATCAAACTTTTATTCAAAAATAATATCATCAAATATGACAACTTGCTTTAATTAATTAAATAAGAATTTAATTAATTAATGATAGGAATTTTGATTTATTGTCAAATTTAAATAATAATACTTAGGAATAAATACAATTAAATTCAATTAAATAATTAAGTGGCAGAATTAAATCAATTAATTAAATATTCATCATATTCAATTAATCAACTTTAGGATAAATGTGATTTATTGCCAAATAATCATTAAATTAAAGATAATTACGATAATTAAGAATATTTCTAGGAATATTTCCCGATGCAGAATTTGAGATAATCAATTAGGATTTCGATGATGTTTAGATGTGTCTTAGGTTAGGACTTCAATGTCGATTTCGTTCGATGTGTCGATATAGGAGGTTAATGAACTTATAACCCATTTTTGGGGTATTACAGTAGGGATAGGCTCTAGAAACACTTCTTTTGTTTTATCCGAAGGAGGATGAGGCTCACAAAAGATCCCCTTGCAAAAATCCATTTTCAGCTCACCCAACTTCTCATTATCATTGATGACTTGATTCTAGTCACTCAATAAGCTTTGAATCAAGTTTCTCTTATAGTGTAAGTTGGTAGACATATGAAAGAAAGACATGTTCCTATCTCATTGTTTCAACCATTGAACCTGGGACCTCTTATTCCAATAAAGTTCCTCTCTTTCAAGGTTCAACTTTCATTTCTTGCACCAACTTTCCTCATCAAGGTGCAGAGAGTGATCTCCTTTAGCAATAACATCATGCAAACTTTCCAATTTGGACTTGAGGTAACCTTTTTTTGCTTGAAGATGTCACCAAAAATATCTTTGTTCCAAATTTTCACCTAGTCTTTGATTATTTCAAGTTTTTGAGACATCATGTACATTGTTGCACTCTTTATAGTCATGTTCCACCAGTTCTGAATGTAACTTTATAAATCTATATGGGAAGCTCACATGATCTCATACCTGACTGGGATTGGGCTAGAGGGAGGTTTGTCAATCCAGTGTAACAATAAAGGATTGTGATCAGAGACCATTCTTGGGAGGGTCCTTAATGAGGTGTTGCAACCCAAATCCCAATCGGTGGAGACCAAAATATGGGCTATCTTTACCTGAATGATATTATCTCCCTTCCTATTATTGGACCAGGTGAAAGAGGAATCCAATAAATCCAAGTCAGAGAGCCCTGCATTATTGATAAATTCAAATAAGTCAGCCATGTTTCCCGAGTAATCCATCGCCTCGCCTAGCTTTTTTGAATGAAACAAGGGGGAATTGAAGTCCCCAACCACCATCCATATACAATCAGGGTCATTGTAAATGAGGGAGGAGATATCATTCTAAATAACCAATTTGCCTGAATGAGTATTTGGTGAATATGTTAATAATTTTCTAGTCCACTGAACCAAGAAGGAAACCACCAAGAAATTGAGGGACAAGAAATGGAGCTCCCCCTTGACCTAGTTGGGATTCCACATACTCACTATTCCACCTGAGGCCCCATTAGTATCACTAATAAGGAATGAGGAACCAGAACACACTCTATCAGCAACAAGAGAAAAAGTTTGAAAAATCATTTTGGTTTCTTGAATAAGAGCTATGTCAACATAGAAATTATTAATACTATCCTTCACAACAGATTATTTATGAGGTTTGTTAAGGCCCCTTAGGTTCCAGGAGATGAACCTCATTTCTTATCCTTGATGTTGGAATCTAGGTTTTTTTTTCCTTCCATTAGTAATTTCCTTTGTTCTCTAGCTTCTCCCTAAGGGTTTTCCCTTTCTATTCTCAACCCCCACATCTTCTTTCTGAGACCTTGTCTTCTTCCTCATGGTAGTCCATTCCTCCTCAATAGCATTGGTTCAAGAAGATTGGACAGGGAGAAAGTGTCAAAGCCAAGTTTATGAGGATGCACATGTAGCTCTGGGTTATGCAACGACCCATTCACCTAAAGTGGTTGTAAATGAGTAACAGTATTAGGAACAAATTGCATGGGTTCAACGATCATTTGAGTCTTCAATCCTACTAGAGTTATGAGCCCCAGTGACTCAGACCCAGGATGGGTACTAGTAGTGTTGGCCAGAACAAGCAATGGTGATGTAGAGATTTCAACCTCTTGAAACTCCACACCACAACCCATAATCACAAAGTTAATCCCTAAGGTGATAGAAGCCAAGCTTTGATCAAGGAGAGGCATCTGCAAGCTATCATTATTGACCAAAGACTTATCTGAGTTTGTTACAATGGAGTTCAATATTTTGAGTATCCCTTCCATGAAAGGATAGTCCCCTAACCCAGAAGGGTCCTTTGTGTCCTCCACCTGGGGGGAGAGGCACATTTTCCTTTCTATTTTAAGTCCTTTTTTGGTTTAGACATATAGTTACCAATAACATGAACAATTTTAGCACACTTCTGACAGTAAAATTTCACATTTTCATAGACAATGGCTTGGGTACATTTACCATGTTTTAAATTAAGAGTAATGAAGTTGGGGAGAGTTTTGTTAATAGAAAAATTTACACAAAAATGAGCAAAAACCAGCCTAGATTTAGTGTGGGTAACCACATCAGAAGAAACAAATTGGCCAAAGGAATCTCCAATCCATTTGAAAATGAAATCATCCCAAAACTCCAATGGAATCCTAGGTAACCAAATCTAAATAAGGGCAGTCTTTTGTAGGTCCAAAGAAAGATCAAATGATGGTTTCCACTTGTAGAGGGTGAGGACATGTTTTCCACAAGTCCAAGAACCACTCTAGACCTTAACTAAGTCCTCCTCCCCATTAAATTTGAAGAGGAAGAGACCTTTAGACATGGCACTAACAATCACAATTCTATTCAAACTCTAGTGGGTAGCCACCTAGCAATGAACGATATCAATGGTAGGTTGGAACAAAAAAAATTGACCCACCAATGTGAAGTTCATGAATGAGACAATATAATCCATCACCACATCTAGAAGATGGATCACAATCCCTTCATCCATGCAAAGATTCCCAGGAATAGGGATAGACAACTCTAGTCTAGAAGAACCAAACACGAGCACACATTTCAAATCAGTTTGAGGGGACAACTTCCCAAATGTTTTCGTAAAAGATTTCTTTGAAGTGTTCACACTCAAACTCTAGTCAAAGGGAACAAGATTCCTCAATAGTATAAGTACTCATATCAATACCAAAGACCACATGGGGTCCCCTTAGAAATGAAAAGGTCATTGGAGATAGGGTCATGAGAGGGACTAGGACCCCCACCATGGATAGTGAGCATGTGCCAGAAACCAAGTTAGAATTTAAAAATTTGCAGGGCGAGAAATTTGTAGAGTGAAAAACCTTTATTTAGGATTGATGTTATGCATTAAATGTAATTGTAATATATTTTTCTTTGGGGCCATCACACACGTTAGGTGCAAGATGATAGATGTATAAGCGGATACTCATATAAATAAAGAAGATCTTTTGTATCTCAATGAATGTGCATGGTACAAACTTGTGGCAATGATGTATGTGTTAGTGATATCTGAGGCAACAAATTGAACATGTACAAAGAGCTTACATATCGATGGCAGTGGATCAGACAATTACATATTAGAAAGAGTTAATCATATAGATCTACTGGTAGTTTTGGTGATAAAGATTAATTGTTGAAATGTTCATGCATATTCAGATGCAATTATATCATTTCATGTTCTTTTGTATCTATTTCTAATGTCTCAATTGTATTAGGGTAGTTAGCCCAACAAGCAATGAGCTAATTTTATAGTGAGCCAACCTGCAGTGAGCATGTTGAAACTGACAACAAGCCTTTTTAAAAATCACCTTAACTGTTGTCACCCTAACACATGTTCATTTCATGAGAACTAGATTCTCCCCAGCTTTCCCCAGTTTGGGTTTCCACGTAAAATATTGGTGTTCTTTATGTCGGTGTTTTTGTGTTTCCATTTTTTGTAATGTTTAATGTACTTAACTGATAGATCATAAGTTTCCATTACTATTATTTATAAGTTTACTGATAGAGAAAAAGTTTTATAATTTGTGTGGGAATAATTGATTCACCTCCCCCTTCTCATTTATTTAGCATGTTCAACAAGTTATGCTTAGCATCTCTCGCATAAAACCTATCTTATGTTGAATTGTACTAGAAATTTAAATTATCTTTACACTATGCATTAGTAAAATTATACACACCTTTTTAAATTGAGTTATCACTCTTACGTAATCAAAGGACAATTTGTTTGATTAAGAGTTTTTTCTTTTCTAACAAATGTTGATGATTCCTACCATAGTATTGGACCCAAGATTAATTAGATTGTATATTATATTGTGCTCTTCTCTAAATCTTTTTTTAAAAAATCCCATCTCTAGGAACACACCTACCTCAACCTAACAAGTTCTCCAAAAAAATCCTCTCTACTTGTTAGATGAAGGTGCGTCTTCTAATCTTTACATCTATTTTATCATTGTAACTTACCTTTCCCCAACTCATTTTGCTAATCATAAATGTCCACAAAAACTATTATGTTGCAAGCATTTTTACTACATGTTGCATGGAAAATAAATTCCATTCTATGGTTACTATCCAACATACTTTTACATTTGTCATGGTGATGTTATCCATTTTGTTGTTTGTTTAGCACTACATGTCATTTGTTTATTTAATTTGTCTGCATAATCTTTGATAATTTGAATAGATCGATTGTACTTCTATTTGACATAGTGCTTAAAAGACATTTAAATTTATAGGTTTGTTGCCTCTCCTTTAAGCTATGTCTCGCTCTTTGACAAACAATACAATAAAGCTTATCAACAATGAAAACTTAGATGTACATTCGCTTATTCAGGTTTTTTCCATTGCAACATTTGGTCAAGGAAATGGGTCGACTATTAGATACAAGTTAGAGTTCTCTTATGGTCTCCATTTATATAAAATCTACCTTTCCAAGAAAGTTTAATGACCTTATAACAATAAAGACAAACTGAAAGGGATCTATTGTACAACTCGTAGGTTTTACTATTCCTACCATTTGTAACTCAAGGTGAGCCAATAGCTACTACATCTTCTATTACAATAAACCATTTTCATTTTCTTGTGCAATTAGACCATAATACTAATTGTACAATTCTATTGAATTCTATAAGTGGATTGTGTAGACATGGAAAATTGGCAAAGGCTTAAATCAATCAGAAAGGTGCAATCAAATCATCAAAATAGCACTAAAAATTGATAAATGGAACAAAGGCAATTCAAATCAAAGGAAAATTCAATTAAGTGATTAAATGATTAAATAAAGCTTGAAAAGGGGAAAAACACTAAGAAATTGATTAAATTCAATTAATGACATAGTTGTTGAAATGAAAAATCAAAATGAACCTCTTACCCTTCATGGCTAAATTTAATTGCTTTAATTAATTAATAAATCATAAATTCTCTCAACAAAGGAAAAAGGAGACAAAATGGACACAAATCACTCACTTTTGTTGAAATGGTCCAGCCTTTTGAAACCATTTAAATGTTTGTCCCCCAATTTAGGGACAAAGCAAAGCCAATTGACCTTACCCAAGCATAACCATGGTTATCTCACTCTACCCCCTACCCTTGGGAAAATCTTATAAATAGAAGGCATTTTGAGGCATTAAGAATCCACTCCATATCTTTGAATTGCAGCAAAGCTCTGTCAATTTGCATCCATATCACTCACTTATCATTTGTCATTGCTAATTAGCTTAAATTGCTTTGATCATAGTAGATTGTTCATCAAATAGAGCTAGAATTTGATAGAATATATCTAAATTTGCATATCATATAGCTTAATTCTCATCTTTAGAGTGTCACTAGTGAGGATCATAGCTGAGAGCCTCATTTACCACTTTATTTTAGAGATCCATGAGATGTTGATAGATTAATTGTGCATTTGTTAGATTATTTTGCTCTAATTCTTGTTGTTCTTAGTTAATCTTGTAATTTCATGAAGGTGTAAGTCACTCACACACAAATGGCGCCCCACGGTGGGCGCCATTTGTGTGTGAGTGATTTATAATCCCAAAACATCCCTTCATAGCCTTCATCACTCCTTTATCCAGATTGTGTTATCTTATCCACATCTTACCCAAATTGACCCTTGGTCTTGATCAAGAAGATGAAAAAAATAAAAAAAATTGTTATCAAAAACTTCTTGATATGTCCACTCTTTTGGATCACTCCTTTTCATGGCAGCAGATCATTATCCTATACACTATCTAGCCCTGCACAATTGACTTTCATGGCTTATCCAAAAACATGCTTCACATTGCTATATCATTTTTTCCTTAGCTTGGGTACTCTTGAGGAGATAGTCCTATGGGTCACATTCGCATACTTCTTCCATCATAGCCTTTCCATCTCTAATCCATCAGCTTGCAAATCCATCCTTCGTGTCCTATATCTTGCTAAGACATTGGGGGCAAACCAATGTGATCTTGTTTGAGAGTGGGTAAAACGGAAAGCATAAAGTGCTTTTGAGATGCATCTGGCATAAAATGAGCTTCGACAATATTTTGGAAGTTTTTCCAAGTCCAACATTTTTTTCTATCCAACTGGGGCATTTGATCTTAATCAGTGGATTTCAACAACAAGCATGAATTCACATGAAGCAAGGCATTAAACCCAAAAAGGATTCAATAGTGCTATAGTCGGTCACACATCAGAGAGGGAATTATCAAAGTTTCAGAAGAGAGAAGAAGATTTTCGTGAACCTTTGATGGATATCATTGTTCATAACCAAGAATTCGATTACCACAACTTGATCCATGAGCCTTCATTGACTTTATTATTCGGGATTAAAAATTGACAAAACACTTTAAAAAGATCAGAATGCTTGGAAATACTTTTTGAAAATCATGAAACATTGCAAAACACTTGAAGCTTTCTTTTGATGATCTTTACTTACATTGATTTTTATCACATCTTTTTAGCTAATCGATGATGTTTCAACTAGATTGGCGATGATGGAGACATGATATTTTTCTTGTCTTTGAGTGACTGTCTTGAGGGATATCCAACAACTTATGTGAATTCATCTAACGACATGGTCATCAAAGAAACATCGAGGACTTTCATATAAGGTGGAAGGTTGACCTTTGCTTGTTTATGCAACATTGAATTCGTTGAAACTGGTATTCATACTCTCATAGTTGGTTTATTCGACTAGTGTGGGTTGTACTAGTTCAAAAAGGACGTTACCAAATGCGATAAAAAGTGGTATTCATATCATCATGTCAATGGGCAGTGGTGATTGTATCGACTTTCTGGTCCCAAGTGCTCAATGATGAAAATTTATCCTCAAGGCATTTATTTGCTAAAAGCTAGTGACACTTAGCTGCATTGCATTGCATTATCATGGAAGGTTAATTGCATTATCATGTTAGATTAATTGCATGTGCCTTTTTGTTTGTAGTATTTTTCCAAGGGAAAAGGGGGTTCATTCAATCAAAATCTTGATCAATCATAAAATGGGTCATTCAATCAAGAATCAAGGAAAGTCCATAAATCATAAATGTCCATAATATCAAAGATCCATGAACTTTGTCTAATCAAAGATACAATGTCATCAAAATGATACATCCAAGTCCTGATCAATAACTGAAACATGATACAATATCAACAAACTAAAAGAGCTCCATAATCAATCATCTCAATAACCTGTACTCTAGGTGGGTCAAACCCATGACTTAAATTCAAATATCCAAGAAGCTAAGGTCCGTATATATATCATTTACGGAAATGTGCCTGTTTCACAAATCAAGGGAATCATATCAGTATTTTATATCAGTGAGTCATCTTACGTCAATCAATCCTACCAAAGTATCAAGCAATCACACCCAGTACCATTGTTCGTGTCTCTGTGTCCTGAGAACGAAGCAACAGTATCAAATCATATCGGTTTTCACACTGATTGATTTATCCCATATCAGTTTTACTATCCTATCAGATTGACAAATCACATTCATTGGTATCATTATCCTGTTATAATCACTTGTTTCGCTTAACTACAACAGACCTATCTATCTTGGATATGCAAATTGTGAGTCATGGCATATCATTAATATTTTTTTCAGAAATGAAAACATATTGGACCAATCAATCAAAATCTTTCAAATCAAGGAATCAATATGTTTTATTTCTAAGGGGGCATCAGAGTATCAAATGGGCATCACATCAAAAAAATTTATCAGTGGGGCATATCATATCAGTATCATATCTTATCGTTATCATATCAGGAGGCAAATCAATTGCATATCAGTTTCATATCAAATCTGTCATCATATCAAACCTATCAACATATTAGCAATCAATCAACCCAGGACCTTTATCAGTGAACCCAGGACCTATCATCAAACCAGGACCCATATCAAATCAGTATCATATCAGAGGCATCAGAATCATATCAGCACCATCATCAGAGGCACATCATCGCCATCAGGAAGTACATCAATCAGAACGATCAGAGGCATATCAGAACCAGGACCTGAATCAGATCATCATAATAAGGAAATCTTTGAATCGGTGTTCTTCGTACATCGACTCAAAGAGGGGCATTTGTAGACATGGAAAATTGGCAAAGGCTTAAATCAATCAGAAAGGTGCAATCAAATCATCAAAATAGCACTAAAAATTGATAAATGGAACAAAGGCAATTCAAATCAAAGGAAAATTCAATTAAGTGATTAAATGATTAAATAAAGCTTGAAAAGGGGAAAAACACTAAGAAATTGATTAAATTCAATTAATGACATAGTTGTTGGAATGAAAAATCAAAATGAACCTCTTACCCTTCATGGCTAAATTTAATTGCTTTAATTAATTAATAAATCATAAATTCTCTCAACAAAGGAAAAAGGAGACAAAATGGACACAAATCACTCACTTTTGTTGAAATGGTCCAGCCTTTTGAAACCATTTAAATGTTTGTCCCCCAATTTAGGGACAAAGCAAAGCCAATTGACCTTACCCAAGCATAACCATGGTTATCTCACTCTACCCCCTACCCTTGGGAAAATCTTATAAATAGAAGGCATTTTGAGGCATTAAGAATCCACTCCATATCTTTGAATTGCAGCAAAGCTCTGTCAATTTGCATCCATATCACTCACTTATCATTTGTCATTGCTAATTAGCTTAAATTGCTTTGATCATAGTAGATTGTTCATCAAATAGAGCTAGAATTTGATAGAATATATCTAAATTTGCATATCATATAGCTTAATTCTCATCTTTAGAGTGTCACTAGTGAGGATCATAGCTGAGAGCCTCATTTACCACTTTATTTTAGAGATCCATGAGATGTTGATAGATTAATTGTGCATTTGTTAGATTATTTTGCTCTAATTCTTGTTGTTCTTAGTTAATCTTGTAATTTCATGAAGGTGTAAATCACTCACACACAGATTGTAATCTCCAAATTAGATTTTTTATGCACAGATCATGATATCATTGGTGACCCCATCATCTTCTTCAAAGAATCGAGGAGAAACTTGTACAACAAAATGTAGGATCTACTAGGAATAGTCCCAAGAGATAACTGAGGGGGGGGGGGGGTGGTGGGTGAATCAATTATCTACAAGTTTCAATTCTTTATCCAATTAAGTATACTTAAACATAAAGTATAAACACAATGAAAGAACACTTGAACTCAACACAATATTTTGGTTATGGGGAAACCCAAATAGGTAAAAACTCCGGTGGGAATTGACAGCCACTAATATTATGCACTAGTGTATTATGATCCTTGTTAGAAGATCCTTAACCCTGTTAGGAGTTTCTTTACAATATATTTAGTACAGTAGACCTGGTCAAGGGTCGGACCCTGTTAAGAGTCTTTTATAATATTCCCTGTTAGGGGAGAGGATGCACTGTCCGAGAGCACACTGCTCAAAGGGGTGAAGGCTACAACCTTTTGTTTAACAGAAACACACTATATCTAGATCTTGGTGAACTATGCTTTGACCTGTTGTCTAGATCAGTTCCAATGTATAGCAAAAATACTTTACTTGGTCACATAGACCTTCTTCTGATGGCTCAACACTTCGCACACTCTGCTCTGCTCTTCTTAATCAACTATGGACCACACTTAAGCAATCACAAATGACTGCCTATAAATATCTTTCCTCTAAATGATATGATCAAGTCAGTCTGATAGAACCACCTTGAAATCATATTAGAGAAACCATAACAAACTCTAATAACAATTCAGTCGGCTCTACTAAGCACAAAACACATTCTGGGACCTGTCCAATAAGATAATTGTAGACGTATGCTACACACTGTCAGCTCTACCAAAATAACTGGATCTTTCTCGTCAAGCTGAATTACTTCATGCACTCTTAATTGAACATCACTAACTCTCCTCTAAGCTTAAATTGAAGGGCACATACCCAAATGATAGCGCAACTCCAGAACCAATAAAATCTTTGTCGACTCTTCTGAACAAACATAAGAAACTGCTACTGGTGAATAGCGACTGCATAACTTCACTTCTACCGATCATTAGACTCTGCGTCCATGAATGTAACATCATCAATATGTCTTCAACATATATCCAAGCATGCAAGGCTCCATGATAACTGTACGGATAATCATACATAGAACACTGCCTATTACTCTGTTAGGAACACTGCTGACACCAACTACTATATAACTATCTGTACTAACAGTTAACCTCTGCGCCCATGATATCATGTTGATATCATGTCCATGCTACATATGCTGAAAGCTTACTGCATAAGACTTCCACGCATGCTACTTTCCATATGTTGTCATCAATGACAAACATACAGTCAGTAATGGCCTACTGGCAAATCTCCAACAGGATCTTCATCAAACACATGCACAATTGTAGGAGATCTTGTTACATTTAAATAAATGAATCCTACAAAATATATGTTTGGCATGCATGCATCTCTATGACCCCCTCCCCCCCCCCCCCCCCCACTACTATTACTCCTATTGGAAGTTTGAATCCATTTCAAACACAATGGATGATAAAAGGTCATGTGACTATGAAGAAAGAAATTCACCACTTCAACAACAAGAATGAAGATGGGCACATGTTTAGTTTTGATATGGTTGATAGTGAAAGAACTAAAGTTTGCATCACTTTCTTTAATGCAATTGCAGACCTCCACTTTCAACATGTTCAAGTTGGGAGTGTATATACATTATCTCATGGCACCGTGAAAACTATAAATAAGTTTTACAATAATCTTAATAGTGAGATAGAAATCACTTTAATAGATTATTCAAGACTCAACCTTTATAACATGATGACCTCTTTATTCCAACACATAAATTCTCTTTCACACCCATTAGAGATATCTTGACTCGACATACTAATTCTTCTATTAATCTGGCTGGAATTGTCATATGTGTGGATCCTTCCTCTATGATAAAAAGAAAAAGCGATGCAACTGAGGCCCTTAGGAGGAGTATCAAAATGAGAGATATGTCTACCTCCACTATAAATGTTACTTTGTGGGGACAAGCATCTCAAAAGGAAGGCACACAACTATAGGAGATGTACCATCTATAAAAGGTTACTATGCTTGCAATAAAAAATGGTCAGGTTGTACAATATAATGGTAAGGTGGTAAGTACACTAGGCACTTCCCAATTGTTTATCAACCCTGATATCGAAGAAACAAAATAACTATAGTCTTGGTTTACACATAATGGAAATGATCTTCTCATGAAAATAATAGATCTTCTAGATGGACCTCTACTTTTAACACAAAAGACAATCTCCAATATCACATAGTATCCTTTAGATTTAACAAAATCCCTACAATGCATTGTTAAAGAAACCTTGGTTTTCATCAAGACAAAAAAGGTTGTTATCCAACTTGTCCCATGGAGATTGGGGTAAAATAGTGTAAAGAAAGAGTCAAATAGAAAAATGAATGAAAATTATTTTGTTCAAAGTGTGTAGCTACTTTTCTAGATTGTAATTATATATATGTTCTTTAATTCAAGCTTTAAAATCACACAAATACTATATGGGCAACTGATTTTGACAAAGCTACAACTAAACTCATTGGCATGCTTGCAAAAGAACTATATATTCCATAATTCAATCAAGAAGATGAGGCAAGTGTTGAAGAGGTTATGAAACATCTACAATACAATCAATTTCTCTTCACCCTATCAAATAGAATGGAAACATATAACAATGAAGTGTGGTTGAAAACAACAATTATAGAAGTTGATAGGTTTGATTTCATAGACAAAATCAAGTTTTTGTTACATGAAATTCCTATGCTCTGCCTTCCTAACACAAAATAGCACCTGAGAAAGTACTTATTTTTTATGATACTTTGAAATTATTCCTTCTTTTCTACTTTGTATCAACTTCTATTTGTGTGACATCTTTCTATGTATAGGGTTCCAAGACCCCTTCAAAGCTTTTTTCATACACTAACTAAAAATAATACTTGTATTTATGGTTTCCATATGAAATCTAATAGGTACACTACTCATGCTATAGAAGATGATGCGAACAAGTTTTTTTGGGTTTGTCTATGTTTTCTATTCCACACACTATGAGTTACTCCTTATACTATAACTTTAGGGATAACTGAATGATGTGGCTTACTCAAGGCCTTTGACTTGTATATTCTCATGCACACCCTATTTTTTTGTCAAAAACTTAGATTTCTACTACAACCTGTAACCTAAAAAATTTGAGAACTATGCTTTACTGGAAAATAGTTCCAAAAGCACAATTTACTATTTCTATTTAAGCAATTCTAGAAATATATATGTTATTTTGATGCTACCGTAGGTATTCTTAGACTTGTATAGTGTTTCAATGTGGAAAGATAGTGACCATATATTTTTCCTCTTCTTTGAAATCCAAATAATGAACTCAAATGTACAAGATTCTAAATACAATTGAACCAAACTAGGTCCATTGATCTTCAATCTCATGAAATAAGTTGCTTGTATTATGCTTTCCATAGAGAAGAAATAAGAGCATGTTGTGCCACCCAACGTGCAAACTGTCCCCACTGAACACTAGGTCAACCACTCCATGTCCACCTGCAAGATTCTACAAGTGTTTAGGGTCAACTACCATGTATGCTCACTAAAGCACATCTTCCTGAACAATCCTCCAAATCCACTTTAAATCTACAAGATTCTAGAAGACTGTTGGTCCATAGTAACCCTAGGAAACTACAATCCCATAAAAGAAGCCACTTGTATTATGCTCATCATAGAGAAGAACTAAGTGTGTGTTGTCTCATCACACACATGAAACATCCCCACCAAACACTGAGCCAATCATTCCCTCCCCACTTGCAAGATTCTACAAGCTCCTAAGATGAACACCCTAAACACCCATTGAAACACGTCTTCCTAAACATAGGCCTCAACATCCACTTTCACTTGCTGGTATGGATATGAATTTGTCCTCTAACTTTTTAATGACAACTAAGCATTTAGAACTAGACTAGATGCGTTGTCAAAGTTACACACATGTCATATAAGTAAGGAGTGCTACCCTGGTATGCATGTTCATTCCACAAACAATGGTCTCACTTATAATATATGCATTGCTGAGAAAGGAATACACTACTTCTCTGCATCCAACAATTTGGACCCACTTGAACAACCAACTATTTTGAGGGTCGTCATGCAAGTAGAAGAGATGCTCATTACACATGTTAATCCAATATTACAAGTCACTCATGCCCATGGTAGACAATACAAATATAGTGGTCACACAATAAACTTCCCCCAAGATATAAAAATATTTGCAAAATCTTTTCCACATAGGATTTAAGAATTGGATGTATTAATAATCCATAGAGTTAATACATGTGAGAAGGCTTATGATTGTTGTGTTAGTAGAAGTCATGTTTTAAACGAACTAGCATACAAAATCAAATATGACCCTTACTACACGGATATTGAAATCAATGATTTTGAATTATCGCTACTTCCTGATTCTACTACTGACATCTCAAGAATGCTTCATACACTTTAGAGTGACAATGATGACTCAACATCAACAAATATTGAATCTGAAATCATACAGAGTGAACTAGAAAGAAACATAGAATATTCGACATCATTTATGGTAAGACTACCAAACAAACACTATGAGTTACAAATCATTACAAAATCTTTGCACCTAGAAAATAAAACTGACAACATTATCGACTGGCCACACATAAGTTCAACACCCATTAATGAGTACACTACTGAGGGCTTATTTGACATGGTATTTCCTACTCTTTTACCAAATGGAAATGCATAACCCATGCAACCTTGAGCCAGGGAAGTGCAACTTCATGAATATGCCTTGCACCTAGTGCAATTTCATGATAACAGATTTGGCCAGCACCCACACTTTAGATATTTCCTTCTAAAGCTTATGATGTGTTATCATATCCAATCACTTGCAATGGTCTTAATTAAATGAAAATTCAAAGAGAATATACCTACTACTATTGAAGACCTTTGATCCCACTTAACCAACCTCCCAAACAATCAATTGGCAAAAAACTTGATGCATTTTGGCTCTACCTTATGAGGGACACACTCATACTGGAACAAGTGTCACAATAATATAACAAATATGAAAACCCAAATAGGTTATCCAACATTTTTCTTCACCTTAAGTGCAACTAACACAAAGTGGCCTAATCTCCATGCTATCCTTTCACCAAATGAGACATCTTCATTCCTCTCCAACAAACAACACATGTATAATGTGATAAGAAACCACCACACAACATCCCTATACCTACATCAATGGTTCACAATCTTCTGGGAAGAGGTTATTGAGAAATTCATGGGTCTAGTTAATTACCGGTACAACTATGAATGGAAAAGTTGAGGGTCTGCACACATCCATGATTTCATTTGGATAAAAAATGCACCAAACATGGATGCACTAAACTAGGCAAACCCTACTAAAGTAAATAGAGAAAAAGAATTATTTGACAAATGGTTCACTACTTGGAACCCTCACTCTAAATATGGAATTAGAAACATGCTACACATAACTCCAATTGATGATCTGTGTCTACTAAACACAATTGAAATATTTTATACTAATGCTTACAGTGATTATGAAGAGGTGGTTAATTGTGTACAAAGACACACCAATTGTACTGAGAGGACTTGCCTATGTAAGAAATGGAAGCATGTATAATGTAGATATAAAGCTTCTTGGAAAGAATGCAAAGAATCAAAATTACTATGCGATGAATTAGGATAAAAATCCTACAAACCATCAAGAAATGATGATATGTTGAACATCCATAACCCACATATGCTCTCCATATGGAGGACTAATATAGATTGCCAACCTATCACCTCATGACTTCTTGTTCTTAGATAAATTTCCAAGTATGCATCCAAAGCTGAAAAAAAATAGAGTTGTGTTAATATTATGTCAAGAATTTGTTATGGTGCAAAGTAACAAGATCATGCCATCAAAGCATACCATAAGTTCATGGTCGAGCTTGTTGTAGAGAGAGATATAAGCATAAAAGAAACATGCCATATGTTACAAAAACTACCTCATGATTTTCAATCGCCAATTCATATCACTAAATATGGGTAAAATATTGTTCCACCACCTCAAATAAATAGCTAATGGCAGTAAGATACAATCCTACTTGCATTGTCCAACCACTTAAAAATAGTTACACTAATTGAATCATCAAGATCTTACATGTATGTTTCCAATCACAAAGGATGAAAATGGCATTGTAGAAAGGTAAAAGTAATAGTCCAAGTCTTTCCAAGGTTTTATGCCATTCCAAAAGAAGATAGACAATTTTGAGGTGTTCTATTAGAGTGAGATACTTCTATACAAACATTTTCGAGCAATAGACAAAGATACATGCCTATCTAAAGAAGAGATCATTAGTAATTAGAAGCACATGAAGAAAAAAAAATATACTATGTGGCATGTTGATCAAACATATCAAAATGAAGATGTTTTGGAAGAGAAAAATGAGAGTGATAGTGAGATGGGTAGACAAGACACTATACAACTGAATGAGTGAGAGCTATTGTCTCAAAAGGGGCTTGCTAATAGTATCAAATTAAATGAGCTTAGCATGTTGGGAAAGCGTGATTTTGACACCAATAAATTTGGGATGAGCATAATGTTCCTTGACAGTTTCCTAAAATTACAATTCAATTTATTCATAGAAACAAGATGTCTCAACAAGATATTCACCCCCCCACAAATCTGTACAACCAAAAATACAGGTCATTGCCTCAACAACAACTAGAATGTTCTCTCGTTATAGACCACTCCATAACTAATTTCTTAACTGAACCTTTGTACACGGTCATACAAGGAACACCAGGAATTAGAAAACCATATCTAATTAGTTGCATAAGAACTACACTTTAGAACTATAGACCACAAGGAATTAATCCAATCCTTGTTCTCACATAAACAAGAATCATAGCATTCACTATAAACACATCAACCATACATGCAACCCTCAAGATTCTAATTAGAGAAATGAAACCACTACAAGGCCAAACATTGACAACATTCCAAGAAGACATGAAAAAAATACAATACATTATCATCGATGAGATGAGTTTCATAGGCCCAAAACTACTTTTGAAAATTGATAGTAGGTTACGGGAAGCAATACCCCACCAACAACATATTTCCTTTGGGGGTGTGTCTATAACTCTTATTGGATACCTCACTCAACTTCTACATGTAATGGACAAACCTATCTATGCATCACACATAATTGTAAGAAATTTGTGGCACAAATTTAATACAGTTGTAATATTGTAGACATGTTCTAGATAGGATGGTGATGATCCAATTCAAATACAATTCCTTAAAGCTTTAAAAAACATGCGCAACACAGACCCAATAGAGCATGATTAGAAGTTACTAATGACTCGCACAAACAAACACCTAATTCCAATTGAGTAAGCCGAGTTCGACCAAGCAATACATTTATTTGCTACAAATGAACTTGTAGCATTACACAATAAAAAAATGTTAGAATA
This sequence comes from Chamaecyparis obtusa, assembly GCA_027943335.1. Lineage (NCBI taxonomy): Eukaryota > Viridiplantae > Streptophyta > Pinopsida > Cupressales > Cupressaceae > Chamaecyparis > Chamaecyparis obtusa. The sequence continues at coordinate 268,432 of BSBK01004658.1, forward strand.
GCTAAATGTTCCTATTGCACTCTGTGTTGCACTCAGTAAACAATGTAAATATGGTGAAGCTGATAATGATGACCAACTTTCCCAAGAAGTCCTCTTATGTAGATTTCAACGTAAATATGGTGAAGCTAATAATGATGACATATGGATAGAAGCTAGTCTTGTCAATGGATCTCCTAAATAAGTCAAAAATATTGTATATCCCTATGGCTCTAAGCCCTAGAGTTTCCATCATATGTTATAGTCAATTTTGATAATTACAATGGTCCACCTTGGGATTTTTGAAACCCAAAAGCTATCCCCATATAACCGATAACCCGAGCTAGCCATACACAACTACCACTAACCATTGCATGAGTTGTCAATATACACAAATCACAAGGCCTCACACTAGATAGGGTCACAATCAATATAGGTAAAACTAAAAGTCAAGGCCTCACCTTTACAATAGTCTCCAAAGTCAAATCCTTGCAAGGCCTTTGCAAAGAGCCTACCTTCTCTTCGGAGTACTTTTGCAAAATGAAAAAGAATCCTATAACATTATTAGAAAGAAAGAAGAATCTTGTGTGCTATTGTTCTTAAATTAAGTTTGGGTGTGCGATGCTACTGTTAAGGCTAAAATTTTCTCCCTGTTAAACTAAACAAGTTAAACAACCTTGCCTAACATGGGATTCATTTCTGCATGTGGGAAATGCATAACTAGAAATGAAACCTCCAGATTCTAGGCCGGTTCCTATTGGATAGTCACTGATAACTCCACAAAACTAACTTGAACTTATGGGAAAAGAGATAGAAGTTATTGAAATGAACCTAAGATCTTAAAATTTAAACAAGAGAACCAGGTGATACACCAAATATGATATGAGAGCTCAAATACAGGTAACTAAGAAGGATTACTAAATTATCTGAGTGAATAAAAAACACTTCCTTTCTATATAGGCTTGCATAAGTATTTTGTAGTAAAGTCTGAAAAATGGACCAGAACAAGGAGGAAAACAAATGCCTCTCTTATGAGCTTCACCCCTTAAGACTTAAACTGCAACCTACAAACAAACATACTCTTCTGCAACTAGGTGCTTAGGTGAGACAAAACAATATGGAATAATGACAATTCACTAATTATCCTTATCAAATCACTTGAAAATACACACAGAATTGCAGAAAGAAGTGAAGGCTCTAAAAATAAATTCAGATAACATAAACACAGCTGTTGTCACTTGTATTTGATCTTCCAAAATGAGTTACAAATGTCTGCACCAAAAATGCTAAGGACAAAAATGTCACATAAGCCTCCTCTGCATAATCAGAACTACCAGAATAATGAGCCAAAACTCACTAAGTACAAACCCAATCCTTGGGTCGGATGCCAGAAAATAGCCTGAAAAATAGGACTTAAAAGCCCATGAAATGAAGTTTATCCTCTGAAAAAGCTCCACTAAGTCATAAAGAACCCTATGACTCATCTATAACTGACCTCAAAAGGCTCAAAAGCCATAAAGACCGCCCAAACAAGCTAGAGAAAGTCAAAATCCGACCCCTAAAACTTCTCCAGTCTACTAAAAGAACTCCAACACCCCTAAATCTGTTCTAACAAGCCCTATATCTGCTCCAGATGTTTGGAGACTTTATCCAACTCAACCCCTAATTATTGGCCTTTAAATAAGGAATAAAATCCTTTTACAATACGTGCCAATAATTAATCAAAAAGACTCTTATCTTTCCCTCAATATTGGCATTCTTTAAAAATATTTCACCAAACAATTAATACCAATATTTTAACAAAGAAACTGAGATAAACTCAAAATAAAAATGGCCCCTAGCAAAGATTTAGACTTAAGCCTAAAAACCTAACTTCTAAACTTAAATAATCACTTAAGTCTAAAAATTATTATTAGTAGAATAAGATCAAAGACCCTATTACATAACACAATCCGCCATTCTTAAAAATATCTGCCGAGTATGAAATCACATGTCATTTGGAAACCCGAGGTACTGTCACTGAAGCGACTGTGATTTTGAAGAGCATTTACTCCCTCTGTTGCGGACTTCAGAATTTTATCTATTGTAGCATTTGCCTCGGTCTCCTATCCATTCTTTGATATTTGAGTCTCCTGAATATGGCAGATTTTCTTCAGACGCACTCCAAACTAGAGCTTTCTTCTGCATAGATTTTGATTTCTGTTGCCTTCACTTTGAACATGAACTCTAGCTATAACCTGTTCTCGGCTTGTGATTGAAATATTTCTCTGGTTGTAAACTAGCGCTTGTTTTTCCAAATAGCTCTTTAAGAACTCGACTTCTTTGAAATGACTTCAAACCCTACTTACCATCTGTTGGGGAACTCGTGACTTGCCACTCAACTTCTATACCGTGTCTTACACAATGGGGCTTGATTTGGAAACAAATTCGAGCTTGATCATTGAACTCGGCCTGTATACTGTCCAACTCGGCCTTCCACCAGTCGGCTGCAACCAAGATACGTATAAAACTCTTCTTCTTTTCTATGCACCTTTTCCCTTCATTAATATCCATTGGGGTTTTGGGTTGTTGCTTGAAAACTCTTCTACGCTACCATGAACTAGGAAGAAAAGACCCACCAAATTTTATTACTGTTTAAACACAAAATGAGGCTTGATCTATTATTGTGACTTTCAGCTTAACCAAACCCTTCAATAATATTACCCATTACTTTTCCTGATTCGCTGTTAGTGTAGCTTTCACGAATTGTTTGAACTTTTCTTTTACTTGATGTTCTTACTGCATAATTTCGGGGCTTTTGAGATTGTTCATAATAATAATATAAACCGCTTTCCACCCACAACTGGCTACCCAAGCTAACTGAAAATGAATGTCAGGCTCATATGGGAACTCACGGCTTTTAAAATTATTGCAGCTCTCCATTCTTCTTTCAGTGTACTTGTATTTTCTGGTATTGATTCTAGGCAACATGAAGTCAATAATAACTATTATTAAGCCAAAAGCTATGCTTCCATTCTTTTCCCTTGAGGAATGAATTCTATTATTTTCCCAGTGCAAATCTCTGTGTTCAAACTCACAAACTGCTCGTATTATTGATGGGGAACTTGTTATCTTGGTAACACGTGTAGTTTGAATCTTCTGGGCTTCTCCATTCTTCATAGCAGATTTTATTATATCCTTAAAAACATTATTTTCATTCTTATGACTCCTTTCCTCACATGAGAGTCTCTGTTGGAAACTGTTGCTTGTTTTTTCCCCACTGTCGTGACTGGGTATCAAAAGACTCACCATTTTATGTGTTGTTTGAACACAAAACAGGCTTAATCTACTTTCTTCATGCACTTTAGAATGATTTAAAACTATTTTTTGCAGCTGTTGTTGAGTTGTTTGAAGCTTCATATCGATTAAGGCTTTTAAGAAAATGTACTTCTTCTTGCTAGCCATGGCACATATTCTCTTGTATCACTGCTTTCTAGGTGTTGATATGTTATGAAGATCTCTCATGAACTTCACATATGCTGACAAGAATGACTAAGATTCTCATTTTCCTTGTTGTTACTTGCTTTTATTGATATCATTAATACCCTTCTAGACCACTGTCACAAACACGCTCGTGATTTGCTTCATATCCTTGCTAGCAACAGTGCAAAACACTCATTGATGCAGAGTTGTCAGAAATACATTTTGAATGAGCAATCATTAGCATGCTACTAGAAATAAATTCCTGGAACGGTTAACTTATATAACAACCTGTTGTCTCTATCAGTTTGATTGCAAAGATTCATTGTATTGGAATCTTCCACGCATAGTAAGCTACTAAAGCAAGTATCATTCATGAAATTTATTTGTCTGGATTATTCTGCATATATTTCATTCTTCTATCCTTCAATCCTTGTACTTTGAATATCTATGACATACCTGTAAAGCCATCTCAGTTATGCCTGTGATGAACTGTTGTTGAGCTGTTTCTTGAATCCACCTTATCAGTATATGCACAAGCTTTATTATTTCAATGAAAAGATGTAACTCTAGCAGATGAAATTTTTTTATGAGGTTCGAGCACGGGCTCATGACACTCATAAACCAATTTTTGTACTTTACATCCGTAGCTTTTCAGCACTTGTTCCTTGTGAAATTAACATGCTTGCATTTGTCAGAAAAATTCTTCGTTACTATTACAATCCATAAGGTTTCAATTTGAGATTATTGTCCCTTAAATAGACTTAGCTGATGCATTTGATTACAATGAAAGGTTTCATATAAAAAGTAATACGTCCCTTTGACATTATACAGTGCTTCCCTGATTCTTGACATCTGTTAAAATAATTACTCCAATGCATATGTCGGGCTCATACCCAAAGGGAGCCTCGGTTAGGGGCACATACACATTGGAGTGATTATTTTCCTGCACATGAAACAAACACATTAGCATGAATATTTCCTTTCTTACACCAGCACTGAGGATATCCTATTTTCTTTCTTCTGCATGTTTAGGATAGTATCAAATCAGCATAGGCATAGAGAGAAATTAAAGTAAACAACCATTGCTTAGATTCGTATGGGATCTAACATCATTGTTTTCAATCTTTTGCAGGACTCAGGATTATGTTGAACTTACAGACCAAGGACGACTTCAAGCCTAGCAACCGCACTAACCAATGAAAGCAACAGGCAATGACTGGTTACTTTAAAACCACCTCTCTTCTCCTATTTTGTTTATTTTGAAAAGTTGTTTAAAATCTTAAATCTGTAGAAGAAAGAATAGGCTATGCTCACGGCTTGTGTGAGTCATTTCTATAATGGTTTTAAATACATGCATTTGTATTTTCAAATGAAAGAGCTCAAAAAGTGTATTTTATCATTGTTCAATACAAATGAAATGATTTTCCTTTTCAGAATTTTGCACTGTATTTATTTTGCTATTGCATACCAACTGATTGAATAACAATAAATGGGATGAGTTGATTCCCAAGTATATCTTTAAAGAAAAATTTCTAAGATAAATGAAATTTTGATAACATTTTTGGCAACCTTTGTGGGATGTATGCCTGCTATACATGAAAACCAGTAGCCCTGAATATCCATTGGGCCGAGAGTCAATAAAATTTGCACACTCAAATTGGAAAATAGGTGACTGATAAATATCAGTGTAGGATAGGATCCTAAGTGTAGATTTATGGCTTGTGGTAGCATGGCTCCCCTACTCCAAGGAATAGGTGTACACTCAGGATGTTATAAGGTACTAATATTTATCAGCCATTTATTTGCACTGAACAAACATGACAGCTTGTGTTCTGAAAATACTTGGGGAAAACCGAAAAATGAAACATAACCAGCAACAAAAACAATCTTAACAGCATGTTGGTATGTATCATGATGCCAATATGTGAATGTTGTACAGCACATGTGATAGTTGAGACAAATCTCCTACATGTGTGGCATAGAATTTTGATATATAGGCACCCTAATATTATGAATGTGCTGTTAAGAGTGTCTTCTGCTGAAAACTAACTACTAACACCTAGGAAAAGAAAACTCAAAACAAATGGTGCAACAACACCTTATTCAGAAACTCTAGGATTTACAAAGTAGGACATACCTCAAAACAAGGTTTGAGGTGAATACCATTAACTGTTATAGGTAGATTTTCTCCTTCAAGAGTTGACAGCTAAAAAGCATTATGTTCCTTGCATTCTGTAATCACAAACGAGCCTCCCCAAAATGAATCAAACTTAGTGTGCTTACCCGGTTTTCTCTTAAACTCATCCCACTTGAGAACAATATCACCTACATTGAAGTCCCTGGCTCTCACTTTTTTGTCAAAGCTCCTTTTAAATTGCATTTGCTAGAACTCCATGGTTTGCATTGCCTTCCTTCTACTTTCCTCCAATTCCATTAGCTGTGCATAACGCACCAGCATAGGATCTCCCTCCTCAAAAAGAACCAACTGAGTGGCAAGATCAAGCGCTGGCAACTCTATTTCAATAGACAACCGAGCTTCTTTTCCATAAACTAACCAATAAGGTGAGTTCCCAATTATCTGCTTTAGAGTGATTCTATCCACCCATAAGGCAGCCTTCAACTTAGAGTGCCAATCTCGCTGATTCTCCTGCAGAGTTCTTTTAATAATTCTTATTAGGTTCTTGTTTGTAGACTCAGCTAACCCATTACCTTGTGGATAATAATTGGAACTAGTGCTGAGATAAATTACATGCTTAAGTGCCCACTCAGTTACTCTTAGTCCAATGAAAGGAAGCGCATTATCAAAAATTATAGAATCAGGTACTCCAAACCTGTTCACAATATCATCATAAAAATTAAGGACCACTATCTCATTTGCATCCTTGAGTGTTGCTCCCTCCGTCCAGTGTGTGAAATAATCAGTGGCAGTAATTATCCACTTGTGCCCCGCACTTGATGGAGGGTTGATTGGCCCTTATGAAGTCAACACCCCACTTTTGAAAGGGTTGTTCCATTTTAATTGGCTGTAAAGGCAAAGCTGGCAGCCTCTCTTTCCCTACAAACATGGCGCACTTGACACATTTCCTAACATAGGCATGAGTGTCTTTAAAAATGTTAGGCCAATAATAACTTCCTTTAAGAATTTTATATGTTGTGGTTCTAGGGGAAAAATGACCTCCTGAATGACCGTCATGGAATTCATGCAAAATGTCTGCAATCTGGTCTGAATCAATGCATCTGAGAAGGGTACCATTGTGATCCTTTCTATACAAAACATCATTAACTAAGACAAAAGGAACAGACTGTAACCGATAATACCTTTGTTTTGCCTTGTCCAAATTGGCTGGGCATTCACTGGTCTTCAAAAAATGAGCCATAGTTTGTAACCAGCTTGCTGCCCTATCATCATCATCTATCATACCAATCACCAAAATAGTATCTGCCTGCCCTTGTAACTCTGAAGCCTCACCATCAGCAATATGCTCGCATAGGCCCTTGCCTCTAACCAACTTAGTCACCTGGATGTCTATGTCATACTCCATGACCCGTGTTATCTAGCCAGCTCTTTTTTCATTCAAATCCTTACTGAGTAAGAATTCCTTGACACTAGGGTGCACAACCCTTAAATGAATCTTGTTATGAGACAACAAGTGTCAAAATTTCTTAAGTCCCTTAACAACAGCGAGGACATGCTTTTCCACAAAACTATATCTCTACTCATAATCCTCTAAACCTTTGCTAAAAAAGGCTATTGGCTATTCCAGACCCTCTGCATTTTGCTGTACCAACATTGCGAAAATGGTCTCATAACCACCGTACGCATACATAATGAAATCCTTGCTGAAATCAGGATTTACTAAAGCAGGAGCTGCTGCTAAAGATTCTTTAAGAACCTAAAAACTATGTTTGGCCTCTTTTGTCCAACTAAAAACAACATTCTTCTTTAACATAGCAGTCAATGGTTTCAATAAATCAGCAATGTTAGGCAAAAACTGCCTTACAAAATTAATTCTCCCAATAAAGGACTGCAATCCCTTCTTATGATGCGGCAATGGTAACTCTAAAATTACTGCTATCCTCTCTGGATCCACTGTAACCCCTTGCTTAGAAACCACATAACCCAAAAGCTTACCTTCGTGCACAGCAAACACACACTTTTTTGGATTGAGAGATATCCCAAACTCCCTCCAGTGCTCAAAAATCTGCCTTAACTAATCCAAATGATCTGCTGCTTTTTTGGAGTACATTGTGATATCATAAGGATACACCAATACAAACTGGTACATCAGATTACTAAACACCATATCCATTGCTTTTTGGAATGTTGCCCCTACATTTGACAAACCAAAAGGCATTCTCTTGTATGCCATGGTACCCCATTTAGTGGTAAAAGCGGTTTTATACTGATCTTCATTCTTGACCAGAATTTGGTTATACCCTGAATAACCATCTAACAAAGAGAAGCGCTCTAAACCAACAACATACTGAAGTATTTGTTCCATAGAAGGAAGGGGGTGCCTATCCTTCAATGATGCTCTATTCAAATCCCTGAAATCTACACATAATCTCAGCTCTCCATTCTTCTTTCTAACAGGGACAAGATTGGACACCCAAATAGTGTGCTTGATTGGGAAAATAATGCCACTCTCAATCAGCCTAAAAACTTCTTTCTGCATTAATGACTCTAATTTGGGATTGATGGGTCTTTGTCTCTGCCTAACGGGCTTGGCATTAGGCTCAAGTTCTATGGTGTGTTGTGCTAACTCAGGATTAAACCCTTTTAAATCACCATATTCCCATGCAAACACATCAGCAAATTCTTGAAAAAGTTGAATATAAGACTCTTTTTCCAAAGGAGTACTCACCTTACCAAACTTCAAGCTTTTCCCCGATGCCACTTCCAAACTTTCATAATGTTCTTGAGAAACCAACAAACCAGTTTTATCCTTTTTAGCCAGATCATCCGAATTGAAAATAGATTCCAGTGAAACCAAACCTTTAGGCAGCTTGTTGGACATAAGCTGCACCACTTGGTCTCCATAGTTTTGCTTTAACTTATCTTGATTAGAAACTACAAAAATATCTTCTTCTAGCAGAAATTGCAAGATCTATTCATCATTTTCAAAAACTTGCCAGTTTACGTTATTATCAGGAACCGAAGGCCTTACTACAATTTTAACATGCTGCTGGATACTCTCCTTGCTAACTTCTGCAAGTATGTCAAATTGAGCACCTATAGCTGCTAATCTATCTGCATGCTGATTTTTTATCCTTGGAATAGAAACAATATTGAAAGCAGAAAACTCCTCAATAATGTCCCATACATGATGCTTATACAGTTTCAAAGTATCATTTTTAGCAACATGTAAATCTCTTACTTGATTAACAATAAGTTCACTATCACCATGAACCTTAATGCAACCAATGCCTCTTTTCTTTGCCCAATCTAAACCCTGAATCAAACTTTCATACTCAGTGGTATTATTAGTGCAAGAAAAATGAAATCTAAAGGTTGCATAATGCTTCATTCCATCTGGGGATACTAACATCGCACCTCCACCAGCACCATGTTTACCTCTGGACCCGTCAAAAAACATATTCCAGACCTTGTCTTGCTGCTCAGAAACAAATTCTACCTTTTTAACTAAGTTTAGCATTACCAAACCAGTTTCATGGAACATGTAATTACCCATTCCAACATCTAGAACAGAACTAGAGTTGGCCTCAAAAGCATTTTCCACAGCCCACTCATCTAAAAGTATGTCAGGAATTTCAACAGTGGATGTATGTGAAACGGGAGCAACATGATCATCTTGGCCAAAATTTACATAATTTGCATTTAACGTGCTAGGTGTATAAGGCTCTATTATATCCTTTGCAAGCAACTCTGATTTTATATTGACCTTAGTTCCATAATGGGTGCGAAAAATCATGTGGGACCAATTAGATGAAAAATAACCTCCTATCTTAGCCATAAATTCTCTTGATAAGCAAAGACCAAAATAGGGAGGTAAATCTATTACAAATATGTCTTGTGGAATAGAAAAAGTAGGCCAGGCATGCAAGGTTAAACTAGCATTTTTAATGAATCCTATGGAAACAACTGTGCCATCTAGTTGGACTACTCCCTTTTCAATAGGTTCATATTTCAATTCTAACTTATCAGCTACCTTCCTAGGCATCATAGTACAGGTGGCCCCACTGTCAACCATACAATTATGTACTAAATTTTTTCCAATTATTAAGGAAACATAGAATGGCGGAGGTCTCACATCCTTACCTTGAACAGTAGTTTTTTGCTTGTTGTCCTCACCAGTGGCTTGTTCGGCATTAGTCATAACTACCTTCCCATGATCATGAGCATCTCGGCCTTGCATATCCACTCCACTCAACGCTTTTTTCAACATTTCAGCTTGCCCAGGAAGAGATAAGGAATCCCACATAGTCATTGACACATTTATTCTTTTCATACTGTCCACAATGTTATAAGGTGTATGCACCATAAAATGGTCGCCTAGACTTTGGGCCCCATTTATTTAATCTATCAATATCAATTCCTGAATCAATATTTGTCATACATTCAAATCAAATTTATTGATCAAATCATAAATATTTCAATTTTCCCTAAAGTTTGAATATCCCATCAATTTTTAATTAAAAGAAATATATCCCTTTTTAATAAATAAAATAATATTATTTAATTGAAATTAATATTCTTTGAATGAAATAATGTTATTTAATTAAAATCCTCTTTTAATTAAATGGTTTTATTTTATTGAATTAATATTCATTTCTAAATTATATAATATTACCTTATTTAATTAAAAAAGATATTATTCTTTAAAATTAAATAAATGAAATAATCTCTCAAAAGATCTCCTGTGATGAAAAAGGAAACAAATTGAATAAAAATAAAAGAAAATAAAATGTAATTCCATTTTATTACAAACCTTCTAAAAATGATGATTGTTTCCTCTTTTTCATTTATCCCACATTGCTTCTACTTTCACATTCGAATCCAACTTTTCCTATAAAAGGAGACCTCTCATGCTCATTCAAGGATCCCGAATTTTGATATCGAACTTATGCTGCAGAATTTCATAGCTTGTAATCATTTAGCATTTCAACTTGCACATTCACATTTTAGATTAATTTACATTTTAGATTATTTGCAAATCATTTTAGTTTAAATCCATTACATATAGCTTAATTTCATTTTCAATAAATTAGTTTAGCTTAGTTTGCATGGCAAATCATTTAGAATAGTTTCATTTAGATCAACTCAAATCTCTCATTCTGAGTTGTATTTGCATGGGTAAAATAGGCTGATCTGAGGGCCACATTCAAACCATGCTCTTCTCAGATAGAGAGCTATGGGTCATTTTGTGAGAACTCACTGTTGAGCACTCTCGCATACAAAGACTCATAGAAGTGTGATCACACATCTGTGCACACATAAGGTACAGCTGAATGCACCTTCTAGTTGTTAATTGGTTGACTTATAGGCTTTTGCAAGATACTTGGATTTGGTGTAAGTGATGGTTCTGCAGCCATGGCTTCATTACCAACTGTTTGTTCCATTTCTAGCACCCTTTTCTTTGCTCGGGTATTGGTTGCAATTGGTGATTCACCATTTAATCTGTAAAACTCCTCTCCTTGCCAGTTAAGGAAACCAGTCTCCATGGTGCTTATATCTTACTGTTGTTCAGGTCCACTAGAAGATGCGTCCGGCTGTGAACTTGCAGCATTTTGGACCATGAGGGCTTGATTGATCACTCCATTTGAACATGTGGACTGATTATGTACTTGATTGCATGGATAGCACCAATCTGCTTCTGATATCAAATTGTTCTGAGCAGGGATCATATCTCTTACCAAATTTGCAGCATTCAATGGGGCTGGATTGTATGGCTGAAAAGGCCGTTGATTAACATTTTGCCGTTGTCCTTGATAATTTCCTTGATATGGCTACCTGTTCTGCTAGTACTGATACCCTTGACCTTGAGCTTGATATGGCTGACTAACTCCTTGTTGCTGATTATACTGTTGAAATGTAGGCCTCGGGCCTTGAGTTTGTTGTTTCTTCATACTAGTTAACTCATTTCCCAAGGTTTGTAGAATACTTTCTATCTTTTGTTGGCTGCTCTTGATTTCCTGCAGCTCATTTGATGGAGCAACTGCTGTACTTTCATAACCCATAGAAGTAGAAATAACTGGAACAGTAGGTAAAGGAGCTATTAGCAGTATATTAAGAGTCATGTTTGGCTGAATATTTCGAAAATAAGGCATAGGAGGCCTAGGGGCTATTTTACCAGCCTATATAAGGCTATTTTCTACTCTAACAACAAGATTAAAAGCTTGCGGTAATGAGGTACCTCCATGGATTGAATCATTACCAAAATTTCACCGTTCAAACTCTTCAAATAGTATAAAAAAGCATAGTCTGCACTTGGTCTCATTGCCACTGGTATTCTATTCCATGTTTTTTGAAAATGGGAATTGAAATCTGTCATTTGCTCTTGTGGGGATCTTTTAATAGTTGTTAACTGCTCTACAAGTGACAAATGGTCAGACTTGTCCTCAAAAAACTTTGTGAAGGCATCACCCAATTCATCCCAGTTGGAAATGGAAGCCACAGGTAAATTTCTGAACCAATCCAATGCTTTTCCTTTAAATGAAGCTACCAATAATCTGACAGCAACATTATCTTGTGTCACATGATGAACATTATAGATGGAAGCTACATCTCACATATGCTCATAAGCGGTTGTTTGACCTTCTCCTGTGAAATCTGGTAACCCTTTCAAAGCTGCTAGAGGTATATCATTGTGTGCAGTAAGATTCAAGGGACTACCTTGATCAAATGGCACAAAAGTGAAAACTCTTGGAAGAGCCATAGTATGAGACTGTGTTGAAATAGTTGCTGAAACTAAGCTCGAACTAGCTGCTACAGTACTTGAGAATGTTGAAGTAGTACTTGCTGCTAAAGCAAAAACAACACCAAAATTACCCTGTGAAACTAATAAATCTGTAGGATTAAGATATCCTGCTCTTATAGTTGGTGATGTTGAATGCCTTGAATAATTTTCTCTTTTTCCCGATCTTCCCCTTCTTACATAAACTCTTAGAGGTGAAGATTGAACCCTCTTTGTATGTGGAGTTCTTTTAAGAGTTTTGCCCTTCCTTTTGGGTGTATCCAACTGCATATATTCAAATGTATTTGAGCTCCTTGTCTCAATTTTTCTCATAAAAAACAATTATCAACACTGATACTACTGATTCTTCCCCAATGGAGTTGCCAACTATGCTTTAAAACTCCTTTGAAGAGACTGAAAATTTGCAGGTTGCACAGTTAAACCAGCAAATAAAAGATTATAGACTACTGTCTATTGGTCCCACCTAGTGTGCCAAAACTGTTAAGGCTAAAATTTGCACCCTATTAAACTAAACAAGTTTAACAACCTTGCCTAACATGGGATTCATTTTTGCATGTGGGAAATGCGTATCTAGAAATGAAACCTCCGGATTCTAGGCCGGTTCCTATTGGATAATCACTGATAACTCCACAAAACTAACTTGAACTTATCGGAAAAGAGATAGAAGTTACTGAAATGAACTTAAGATCTTAAAATTTAAACTAGAGAACAAGGTGATACACCAAATATGATATGAGAGCTCAAATACAGGTAACTAAGAAGGATTACTAAATTATTTGAGTGAATACAAAACACTTCCTTTCTGTATAGGCTTGCATAAGTATTTTGTAGTAAAGTCTGAAAAATGGACCAGAATAAGGAGGAAAACAAATGCCTCTCTTATGAGCTTCACCCCTTAAGACTTAAACTACAACCTGCAAACAAACATACTCTTCTACAACTAGGTGCTTAGGTGAGACAAAACAATATGGAATAATGACAATTCACTAATTATCCTTATCAAATCACTTGAAAATACACACAGAATTGCAGAAAGAAGAGAAGGCTCTAAAAATAAATTCAGATAACATAAACTCAGCTGCTGTCACTTGTATTTGATCTTCCAAAATGAGTTACAAATGTCTGCACCAAAAATGCTAAGGACAAAAATGTCACATAAGCCTCCTCTGCATAATCAGAACTACCAGAATAATGAGCCAAAACTCACTAAGTACAAACCCAATCCTTGGGTCGGATGCTAGAAAATAGCCTAAAAAATAGGACCTAAAAGCCCATGAAATGAAGTTTATCCTCTGAAAAAGCTCCACTAAGTCATAAAGAACCCTATGACTCATCTATAACTAACCTCAAAAGGCTCAAAAGCCATAAAGACCCCCCAAACAAGCTAGAGAAAGTCAAAATCCGACCCCTAAAACTTCTTCAGTCTCCTAAAAGAACTCCAACACCCCTAAATCTGCTCTAACAAGCCCTATATCTGCTCCAGATGTTTGGAGACTTTATCCAACTCACCCCCTAATTATTGGCCTTTAAATAAGGAATAAAATCCTTTTACAATACGTGCCAATAATTAATCAAAAAGACTCTTATCTTTCCCTCAATATTGGCATTCTTTAAAAATATTTCACCAAACAATTAATACCAATATTTTAACAAAGAAATTGAGATAAACTCAAAATAAAAATGGCCCCTAGCAAAGATTTAGACTTAAGCCTAAAAACCTAACTTCTAAACTTAAATAATCACTTAAGTCTAAAAATTATTATTAGTAGAATAAGATCAAAGACCCTATTACATAACACAATCCGCCATTCTTAAAAATATCTGCCGAGTATGAAATCACATGTCATTTGGAAACCCGAGGTACTGTCACTGAAGTGACTGTGATTTTGAAGAGCATTTACTCCCTCTGTTGCAGACTTCAAAATTTTATCTATTGTAGCATTTGCCTCGGTCTCCTATCCATTCTTTGATCTTTGAGTCTCCTGAATATGGTGAATTTTCTTCAGACGCACTCCAAACTAGAGCTTTCTTCTGCGTAGATTTTGATTTCTGCTGCCTTCACTTTGAACATGAACTCTAGCTGTAACCTATTTTCGGCCTGTGATTGAAATATTTCTCTGGTTGTAAACTGGTGCTTGTTTTTCCAAATAGCTCTTTAAGAACTCGACTTCTTTGAAATGACTTCAAACCCTGCTTACCATCTATTGGGGAACTCGTGACTTGCCACTCAACTTCTATACCATGTCTTACACAACAGGGCTTGATTTGGAAACAAATTCGAGCTTGATCATTGAACTCGGCCTGTATACTGTCCAACTTGGCCTTCCACCAGTCGGCTGCAACCAAGATATGTATAAAACTCTTCTTCTTTTCTATGCACCTTTTCCCTTCATTAATATCCATTGGGGTTTTGGGTTGTTGCTTGAAAACTCTTCTACTCTACCATGAACTAGGAAGAAAAGACCCACCAAATTTTATTACTGTTTAAACACAAAATGAGGCTTGATCTATTATTGTGACTTTCGGCTTAACCAGACCCTTCAATACTATTACCCATTACTTTTCCTGATTCACTGTTAGTGTAGCTTTCACGAATTGTTTGAACTTTTCTTTTACTTGCTGTTCTTACTGCATAATTTTGGGGCTTTTGAGGTTGTTCATAACTATAATATAAACCGCTTTCCACCCACAACTAGCTACCCGAGCTAACTGAAAATAAATGTCAAGCTCATATGGGAACTCACGGGTTTTAAAATTATTGCAGCTCTCCATTCTTCTTTCAGCGTACTTGTATTTTCTGGTATTGATTCTAGGCAACATGAAGTCAATAATAACTATTATTAAGCCAAAAGCTATGCTTCCATTCTTTTCCCTTGAAGAATGAATTCTATTATTTTCCCAGTGCAAATCTCTGTGTTCAAACTCGCAAACTACTAGTATTATTGATGGGGAACTTGTTATCTCGGTAACACGTGCAGTTTGAATCTTCTGGGCTTCTCCATTCTTCATAGCAGATTTTATTATATCCTTAAAAACATTATTTTCATTCTTATGACTCCTTTCCTCACATGAGAGTCTCTGCTGGAAACTGTTGCTTGTTTTTTCCCCACTGTCGTGACTGGGTATCAAAAGACTCACCATTTTATGTGTTGTTTGAACACAAAACAGGCTTAATCTACTTTCTTCATGCACTTTAGAATGATTTAAAACTATTTGTTGCAGCTGTTGTTGAGTTGTTTTAAGCTTCATTTCGATTAAGGCTTTCTAGAAAATGTACTTCTTCTTGCTAGCCATGGCACATATTCTCTTGTATCACTACTTTCTAGGTGTTGATATGTTATGAAGATCTCTCATGAACTTCACATATGCTAACAAGAATGACTAAGATTCTCATTTTCCTTGCTGTTACCTGCTTTTAATGATATCATTAATACCCTTCTAGACCACTGTCACAAACACCCTCCTGATTTGCTTCATATCCTTGCTAGCAACAGTGCAAAACACTCATTGATGCAGAGTTGTCAGAAATACATTTTGAATGAGCAATCATTAGCATGTTGCTGGAAATAAATTCCCAAAATAGTTAACTTATATAACAACATGTTGTCTCTATCAGTTTGATTGGAAAGATTCATAGTATTGGAAACTTCCACTCATAGTAAGCTACTAAAGAAAGTATGATTCATGAAATTTATTTGTCTGGATTATTTTGCATATATTTCATTCTTCTGCCCTTCAATCCTTTTACTTTGAATATCTATGACATACCTGTAAAGCCTTCTCAGTTATGCCTGTGATGAACTGTTGTTGAGCTATTTCTTGAATCCACCTTATCAGCATATGCACAAGCTTTATTATTTCAATGAAAAGATGTAACTCTAGCAAATGAAATTTGTTTATGAGGTTCGAGCACGGGCTCATGACACCCATAAACCAATTTCTGTGCTTTACATCTGTAGCTTTTCAACACTTGTTCCTTGTTAAATTAACATGCTTGCATTTGTCAGAAAAATTCTTCGTTACTATTACAATCCATAAGGTTTCAATTTGAGATTATTGTCCCTTAAATAGTCTTAGCTGATGCATTTGATTACAATGAAAGGTTTCATATAAAAAGTAATATGTCCCTTTGACATTATACAGTTCTTCCTTGATTCTTGACATCTGTTAAAATAATTACTCCAATGCGTATGTCGGGCTCATACCCGAAGGGAGCCTCGGTTAGGGGCACATACACATTGGAGTGATTATTTTCCTACACATGAAACAAACACATTAGCATGAATATTTCCTTTCTTACACCAGCATTGAGGATATCCTGTTTTCTTTCTTCTGCATGTTTAGGATAGTATCAAATCAGCATAGGCATAGAGAGAAATCAAAGTAAACAGCCATTGCTTAGATCCGTATGGGATCTAACATCATTATTTTCAATCTTTTGGAGGACTCAGGATTATGCTGGAGAACTTACAGACCAAGGATGACTTCAAGCCTAGCAACCGCACTAACCAGTCAAAGCAACAGGCAGTAACTAGTTACTTTAAAACCACCTCTCTTCTCCTATTCTGTTTATTTTGAAAAGTTGTTTAAAATCTTAAATCTGTAGAAGAAAGAACAGGCTACACTCATGGCTTGTATGAGTCATTTCTATAATGGTTTTAAATACATGCATTTGTATTTTCAAATGAAAGAACTCAAAAAGTGTATTTTATCATTGTTTAATACAAATGAAATGATTTTTCTTTTCAAAATTTTGCACTGTATTTATTTTGTTGTTGCATACCAACTGATTGAATAACAATAAATGGGATGAGCTGATTCCCAAGTATATCTTTATAGAAAAATTTCTAAGATAAATGAAATTTTGATAACAGTTACTTTCACCCCCTCTTTTTAATTACTTCAATTTATGTTTTTCCCTTCTCTCATTTAAGCCAATCATTTGTTTCTTAACTATTTTTTTTCTACAGGTTCACATGTGTTCCTCCAAAAAGAGGAAACACATAATATTGATTGATACAAATACAATATTCCCTAATGTGCTCCAATGCATTTCGATGCTTCAATTTTTTGGGAGGACCTATGTAGAGTAAAGTACACCAATACTTTCCATTCAATTGTTCCATGTTGAATTCTCTTATATATACAATACTTCCTTCTACCATGAAGCATGTTTGTATAATGACACTTCAAAACACTTCCTGTTTTTATGTTACCGATAGATTGTGCTTCCACATTGTAGACTTACTTTATCTATTATCATGAGAAGCTAGCCATTCTATTTTTTGTGCATGAGATAGCATATAATTTTACTTTGTCACACTTCAAGAAAAGTTATTTGACTAAATTTTCATTATTCTGTCGAAGGTTAATCATAACTTATTACCTGTTTGGGGTTCATACACTCGATATTTTCCAATCCTTTGCATTGTACAAATGCTTTGTCATTTGACATGCTTTGATTATGTTGCCTTCTCATTTACACTTTTAAACACTTACTTTTATTATGTAACACTTCATTTATGCTTTCTAATTAAATGCCTATCGATGCATCTCTTGCACATCCTTTGGGTACAAGTGCTAGTAATAATGAATTGTAAGCATTAACGCAGTGCAAATTTTTTGAATTTGAAATTAAAAATTATATATTAAAATAAATATGTAAAAAATATAATTTGATTTTTGTACTAATTAAATAATATAAGAGTAAATATTTTATTTAATAATTGTAATTAAATTATTATTATATTTTATATAATATAGTTTTATTTTTAAAATAATATTATTGCTATATTCATATTAGGACTTCCCTCAAGGACGCTCATACCATATTACAATTCAAGTGTGCTTAACCATAGAGTTTCCTCCAGGATGAAGCTCACTTTGCTTGCAACCCCATTTGCAAAACCTTCAACATGTGTTGTGCCTTATGAACCATTCATTATAAAGCTCCTTATGCTCATCAATTGATAAGTAGGAGATATTTTCAACAACAAGTCAAATTATTATAATTATAATTATAATTATATTTAATGTTTTCATATAGAAATTATTAAATATAAATATAAAAATAATTAATATATAATTTATATTACTCCAAAATATACATATTAAATTATATATAATGTAATTATGTGTACTATTATTTGAAAAATTTAAAAAGTTAAAAATATTAATTTTATATTTGATATTTTAACAATTTTAATATATATATATATATATATATATATATATATATATATATATATATATATATATATTAAAGAAATAAGTAATAATATTATTTAACTTATTTTGAATGGTGGTTGTTTGAATGAATAATAATAAGTTTTAATAAACATAAGAAATGTTTGAATAATAATATTGATAAAAAAATATCTATCATACATGCAAGTTGAATGAAATAAATCAATAAACTAGGATATGACTTCTAATTTTTAGCAATTTCATTTTATTTAGTTTTACTTAGTAACTTTTATTATAGTGTTCAAAATTTTAACAATTTTAATATAATTTATATTTTTTTAAAGGGTTTTATTAGAAATTTAATTTTAAAATTATATTTTTTTATTATTTAAAAATTTAATTATTTTTATATTTAATTTTATAATTTTTTTTATTAACATCTCTTACCAATTTAGAATGAGGTTGATTTTTGTTACTTAGATTAAGAGATTTTTTTAAGGATTAACTATACTTTTAAATTTTTTGGGGTTTTTTTTTAACATAGTTTTTTTAAGGATTAATTGTACTTTTTATTTTTATGTATGTATTTATTAAGTTGTTTCATATGTATTTTTCAAGAATCAACAATTATATAGTAAAAACATATTCATTTTAAAATTTCCTATTTTAAATTGAAAAAAGAAAACATATGGGCTCATCATTGCATGCACAAAAGCATGAGATTACTAGTTATATTTAATTTTATAATATTTTTTATTTGATAATATTGAATTTATTTTTTATTTAATTAATATTATTTATTTTTTATTTAATTAATGTTATTAGTCTTTTGCAATATATTAATTATAATTTTTATGTATATATGTTATTAATATTTTAAATAAAATATTATTTATATTACTTTATTGAATTATTTATGAACTTAATAAATTCATTATTCATTATTAATTTTTAGATTGTGATATATTTTACTTTGCATTTAATTTATTTTGAGTTTTAAATTATTTATCTTTGTATTAATTTATAAAGAACAATTAAAAGTTAGTAGAGCTAATTTACTTTAAAATTGTTATCCTATTAAAATTTAATTATAGGAAAATAATCATATTTTAGAATTATGTTTTAGTTTTCTTTCTTACTTTGACTTTGTCTATTCATATCTCTTTTTCTATTTCTTCTCATATCTCTCTCTTTATCTCTTCCCCTATCCCTCTCTATATAACACTTATATCTCTATCCCTCGTGTGTGTGTGTGTGTGTGTCTATATATATATATATATATATATATATATATATAGCACTCTCTCCTCTCTCCTCTCTTATGTAAAGATCATTTCTATCTCAAAAGAGACACATAAGCTTATCAACGAAAAAATCAAAAAGTCGAACAATGAAACAAAGTCTACTAAAACATAAAGACTTTTCCACATAAAATATTTCATTTTCATAAATAAGAAACTACAATAATCTGAAAAATAATGTCGAATATCCTCAAAGTACAATAATGGGAAATTAGCCATATTGTCGATAGAACATGAATCATCCAAAAATACAACATGAGGTGATAAATACATAAAAGATGTCAACCATATTGTCTCACATCAAACTTCAAAGTATACTATACATTAAGGTACAAGACCAAAAGGTTGAAATAATACAAGATATTAGTACATATGCCATTGGAGTATCAATCATCCATCTGCATGCTTTGGTCTCCTAAGCCATCAGACACCTATCCATCAGCAAATCTCAAGATGAAAATGTGATCCAGACATTTTTTTTTCGCAACCATAGAGTGGTTAGCTCTCTTGGTGCTCATCCTAAAATGAAGAGCATAGTGACCCTACTCGAGAAATCTATCAACTCGGCACTGATGGATCGGAAAGGAATCTAATGCAAGTTGTGAACTAACTACTTTTCTCATACATAAAAGTAGAACTAACACATATATGGCAGATAGAAATAAAAATAACCAACACAAAATCCATTATGCGTTTCCATAGCTTAGGCCTAAGCATTTATTAACCTGATTTCTACTGACAGGTAAAATTGTTTTTACCCTTCTCTATTTATCCATATTCGACACCCTTTCCCAATGATATATTTCTCAAATCATAAAATAAGTAGGGCTAAAATAACATAATTTCTTGTATTTAAAATAATTCCATTCGCTAGTTTTCCGATAACATTCTTATATTCAATTTTTCACAATTCACAATTCTCAGATATAAGGAAAATAAAGAAAGTTCTATATTTCATATTTATGTGATCATACAAATGCTCCAAGAAGTTTGGGTAACCCTTGTCATAAGTTTGAATGAACAATTCAAAAAAAATAAAAAATTCCCAAATGTTTCAACATAACTTTACTTGATGGTTTTCAACAGATTCATTTGTATACTAACATTTGTTCACTGTTTGGGATCCTATAAATTAACAACTAGTTGAAAACAAATGTTATTTCAAGTTCTTCATAGCTACAGTTTTAAATGAATTTAGATAATTTCCCAAGTAGCACCCCTTCCTCTTTGCCTAGTTTTTCAGTTGCATGGCAGAAATCTGTCTCAGTTCAAAAGACCTTTTCACCCCAAAAAGTATTGCAGGATTACCTATATTATCAAGGCATTCTACTAATTTTTTCTTGCAGTTCACTATAGCCTTATGTTATGTTAACCAATTAATGCCCAAAATGACATCATAGGAACCTAAAGGTGCAACATACAAGTTTACTTGCGTATGAAAATTAGGAAGTTCAATCTCTCTAAAAGATAAGCATTGCTCAACTTTTCGCTCTGCCCTATTTCCATATTCTACCATCCAAGTTTCTAACATATAACCTACTCTAACTGGCAATCTAGAAACAACTCTAGGATCTATAAAGCATTTTGTTGCTCCGATATCAATCAAAAGAGAAATATCATGACCAAAGAGCTTACCAGCCAGCTGAATAGGTGTTGGTTGAAAGTTAGCCTGTCAATGATCCACAACTGCATGAATCTGGTGCTGAGTCTGAGGTCCTTTCCCATCTCTGTGGGAAGATCATTGAGGACAAACACTAGCATAGTGGTCACCTCCACAAGTGTAGCAATCATCTCATGGTCTCTATTTACCATCAGGCTTGTTTCTCATGTTATCATTCATGTTATTGCCCCTATTCTGATTTTGAGTACCATTGTTGTTTTTTCCTGCATTATCTCTACCTCTACCCCTCTATTCTACACTTGTTGACATCAAGTGTCTTTTTGTTTTCTATATTGAAACTTCCTCTTAAATCTATGAGGAGCTCTAGTCCTCTGACTCACTCTCACTGAAGATACCTATTTAAGTTTCTACTCTTGTCTCAAGGCTTTCCTGAAAGGAAAGTCCATAGTCTTAGGCTCATGAATGTCAACTTCAAATCCTATCTCAAAATGTTAACCAAGGATAAATTTTTAGGTTCTAAACCGTTCATCCCATTGATACTGAGTTACATACTTAACCAAGTGGTAGAATCTCTCATGGTACTCGATAACAATCAATACTCCCTATATCAAGTTCTAAAATTCAACCACTTTCTTGTCATAAAATAACTGAGGTGGCCATCTCTTATGGAAAAGTACCAAAAATTCCTCCCAAGAAATCTCACCAGGTTGCATCGTCTTTTCTACCATCTCATTATCCCACCAAGTACCAGCCTCACCAACCAATTGGAAAGCACCTCACATAGCTCTAGATTCACTTAAAAGATTATGAACATGAAAGTACTTCTCTATGGATACTATCCATGCCTTAGCAACATCATCGATGGTCTTACCATCAAAGGTAGGAGGTACGACCTTCTTAAGGTCATTACTCAGTTCCTCTGCTATTCTTTCCATGTTATTAGGTACTTCTGCAGTCGCATGATCTGCATTCTATTTATGCTGCTCTTCATACCTTCTATCATCTTCTTCCTTTCATAGTGCTTCCAAACATTGGTCCTCATCCAATTTGCGTTGAGCTTCAAGTATTTGATCTTCTTCCCTCTTCCTTATAGCCTCTTCATTATGTCTACCTCTTAAGTCCTACTCAAGATGACGCATACAGTCACCTTTCTACTGTAAGAGGTTTCTTTGTTCAGTCAAGAGGTTGAGGATCTTATCTAGCCTTGGATTTGGTTCAACATTAATCCGTTCATTACTAGATCTAGCCATGTTACTATTTTAGGTTTGCATGGTGACAAATCAATTCTTGCACCAAGCACAAGTACATAACTTAGCAACAATAGACCAACATCTGAGTGTTTAAACTTGGCTTGGATACCACATGTAAAGACCGTTTCTATCTCACAAGAGACATGTAATCTCATCAATGGGAAAATCAGGAAGTCGAACAATGAAACAAAGTCTACTAAAACATAAAGACTTTTCCACATAAAATATTTCATTTTTATAAATAACAAACAACAATAATCTGAAAAATAATGTCAAATATCCTCAAAGTACAATAATGGGAAATTGACCATACTGTCGATAGAACATGAATCGTCTAATAATACATGAGGTGATAAATACATAAAAGATGTCAGCCATACTGTCGCACATCAAACTTCAAAGTATACTATACATTAAAGTACAAGACCAAAAGGTCAAAATAATACAAGATATCAGTACATATGTCACCAGACTATCAATTATCCATCTGCATGCTCTGATCTCTTAAGTCATCGGACATCTATCTATCTGCAAATCTCATGATGGAAATGTGATCTAGGCATTTTTTTTCCGCCCAACCATGGAGTGGTTAGCTCCCCTAGGGCTCATCCTAAAATGAAGAGCACACCGACCGTGCTCGAGAAATCTATCATCTCGGCACTGATGGATCGGAAATGAATCTGGTGCAAGCTATGAACTAACTAATTTTCTCCTACATAAGAGTAGAACTAACACAGTTATGGAAGAGACAAATAAAAATAACCAACACAAAATCTATTATGTGTTTTTATAGCTTAGACCTAAGCATTTATTAACCAAATTTCTACTGTCAGGTAAAATAAAAAATAAATAATTTTACCTTTCTTTGTTTATCCATATTCAACTCTCTTTTCTGATAATATCTTTCTCAAATCATAAAATAAGTAGGACTAAAATAACATAATTCCCTGTATATAAAATAATTCCATTCACTAGTTTTCCGATAACATTTTTATATTCAATTTTTATATGTTAAAAGATTATGTGGTTTTTTTGACAACCTATTTTTTTATTACCTACTGAAATAAAATACATATTCACAATTCTCTGATATAAGGAAAATAAAGAAAGTTCTATATTTCAGATTTATATGATCATACAAATGCTACCAGAAATTCAGGTAGCTGCTGTCGCAATTTTGAATGAACAATTCAAAAAAAATCTCCCAAATGTTTCAACATAACTTTACTTGATGGTTTTCAACAGATTCATTTGTATACTGCCATTTGTTCACTGTTTGGGATCCTATAAATTAACAACTAGTTGAAAACAAATGTTACTTCAAGTTCTTCATAGCTACGGTTTTAAATGGATTTAGATAATTTCACAAAAAATAGTTTGCAACAGGAAATATTACAGATATCCTATCATTGTTTTTAAGATTTTTAGAACAACTTATTTCTCAGACTTCAAACATAATTTCGATGAATAAGGTAGTCAAAACAATTTTTGTTTGTATGTTGTCATTTGATCTTGGCTAGTATTCTAAAATAATTACTAGTTCAAAAAACAAGAAGTTTATTTAAAATCTTTCACAACCATTGTGTTTTAACAGATATAAAATGTAAAGCAACATGTGCTACAGAAAAACTGAAAATCATTTCTAACATACAAACATTCTTGCAATTATCAATTCACTGAGTTTTTTTAATTTAAAACTACGTCAATACGTATCTGAATAACCAGTCTTGTTATATCTTTGTCTAAAATTTAAATTAATCTCTAATGAGAAAAATACACTATATATTAACTTTATGGCTTAAGGAAATCCTCCCGCCACTTCTGCTCAATCTCTATGTTCTCCTAATGTAACCAGGTTCCCCAATACTTTCAGATCTCCCCGTATTCTTCTTCGCAATATTTTCTTCTTCCCGTGTTGTTTGGTGACCTCCCTAATGTAATTTCCCAAACTTCTATCAAAACGTGCGTACATAAAGAGAAAACGTGGTTATCTCCCTGTTCTCTTTTCCAGCTGAGTGCGTTTGTTTCCTCCTTGTGTTCTCTCTTTCGCACTCCGCTCTCCTTTCAATAGTCCTCCCTGTTCATTTTATTTTCGATCCTCTTCAATAACCCGTGCCCCCTTCTCTCAGTTGTGCACACTTTTTATTTTGTTTTTTCCGCATTCTCCCTTGGTCCCTCTGTGAATTAACTTCGGTTACTGCGTGTTCTCCTTCAGTTGCGCACGATTTCCCTCCCTTCCTACGGTCCTCTCTACTTTCCCTCTCTCCAAGTAACATAGAGTCCTCTACTGATTATCTATCTCCCTCCTTACTTACGCACGCTCTTTTAAATAACACTGGCTTATCATTCCAAAATGCATTGAGTAGCTCGTTCTTCCTTGGCCACATACACACATCAAGATAGAGTTATAATACTTTGACCTTCTTAAGTACGCCTCATTTTGTGCCAATTAAGCCACATAAGGTAGTTAAAAACCTCACTGGACTTGTTCTCCATTCCTTTGGTCTGCATGGAATTAATTTATTATGCCTATTCTAGAATAAAGACTTATTCTCACATTAATTAATATTGAAAACGAAAGTTAGAATAATCTATTCTGCGTTTGAATTCCATAATGTGGAATTGGAATAAAGATTATTTTTCATTTTTTAAATTAATTTGAATAATATATATTTTTAACTTATTAAAAATTTATAATTATAAAAAAAAAAATTTCTTACAAATTTTAATTTTTGAACTTATCATTTTTGTTGCTGATATTTTAATTACAAAATATATGTATTTTTAACTTATATATTTTTAAATTAAAATATGTATTATTAACTTTTAAAAAATATTATAAAAAAAATATAAAAAAAAAATTATAAAAAGATTTATAAAAAAAAATATAAAAAATAAATAAATAAATAAGATTATAATCTCTTAATCGTTCACGCACGGACCCGACGATTTATATATTTTGTTGTAATTTCGAATCCATGAAAACTTTATTCTAGAATAAAAATGAATTCCAGGTTTTTTTTGGAATTAATTAATCCAAGCAATGGCCCAAAAATGGGGATTAATTTTCTAATTCGAGAATTCAAAAAATGGCCACAAACGGTGAATTACTGAATTCTCATATAAAATAATGACTATTCTAGGTTAATACCAGGAACCAAACGGGCCCTTAACGAGACTTCTTCCAAAACCACACATATTCCCCTGATTGCATGAGTCTCCAAAAAAACTTTCCTCTTGATCTGTACATGTCCTCTTTTAGCAAAAAGAGCTAACATTATGTTGACAGTCATAGTTACACCCCGTCTTAGTACAATTAATGTTTGTTTCTATATAATGATTATAAGTTATTTTACTAATTATAAGAGAATTTAATATATTTACATAAGATCAAATACATTTTTAAATATTATAATTCGATCTATAAATTTACTTCACTAGATTTTATTTAAAGACTACAAATAATCCAATTGACTAAATTTACTTAATCAATTTTAACATATTTAAATGAAAACAAACTAAATTCTTTACTCCCTAAGCAACCAAAATTAATTTAATCACACAATTAAAACTCAAAATTCGAATTCGAACAATAATGAAAGAACTCATTTAACATAAAAGAAAATAACAACATGGTGTGTGCTTGCAACCAAAATCTTATTCCGATCACACCCTTGTCATGAAGATAAATTTCTCTACCTTAATTACATTTCTGTCTTCGTCTCCTAGAATTCATACTAACGCTCAAATGGTCATCAGCAGGTTAGTCCATTAAATTCATAATCGAATTAAAGTGCATATCTCATTTACATAAAATAATTAACATTTCTAATTTCATCAATAATCATCATTAAACGACATTTCATAATGCATTTCAATTCTCATACATAACATCAATTTATTTTGTAACATAATAAAAAGGAACATAATAACATCTATGTCTAACAACAATGAGTGGAGAGGGAGCGAGAGGAAATTCAAATTTGCAGTTTGGCGAGATTTCTATTGCGCATGTTGCGAGCGCCTCTATAGATGCAAAGACCAGTGGTGCGAAGATTCCTGTTGACTTAGGCACAGATGATAAGGAGAAGTCGGATAGGGTCCCACGTGAGAAGCTTAAAGATCCTGGTAAAGCAAATTTATGGGGGGGAGGTCAAACCTCTGACCGACCTCCACAAACTGGTAAGTCCAAGGGATTCTCTACCTTTGTTCCTTTGCATGTTCGGGATGAGGCATCCCTTTTCAAACCCTGGTCCACCTTGTTTGGGGATAAACCCACGGGTAAGTCCTCTTTCCCTGATATCAAGGACCTATCTGATAAGGAGATGGGGAAGTATGCTATTGTTGTCCCTGACGAGCTGGTAGACTACAACATTGTTGTGATGACTCTCACACTGGTTGGGAAATTTGTTGGGGCTGGACCAAATATTAATGTTGTTAGAGCTTTCGCAAAGAAAAAATGGGATCTTAAGGGACATGTGGGAATAACATCCATGGCTAAGGGTTTTTTGACCTTTGATTTCTCTTGTGAAGAGGATTTTGTCAGGATTCTCTTTGTCGGGACTTGGATCATAGGTAAGGCCACCCTAGCTTTACAGAAATGGTCTCCCAATTTGGATCTGAATGACTCCTTTTTTTTCCAGGCCCCGATGTGGGTTCGGCTACTAGAACTCCCTCTGTAATTTTGGTTTGAGGATGTCTTCAATGGGATTGCTATGTCTTTTAGTGAACTCCTTTCAATTGACCTTGTTATGGTGGAAAGAAAAAGATTGACTTATGCTAGAATTTGCATTGGGGTTGAACAAGGAAAAGATATGCCAGAGATTATAGAGATCCAGTCTAAGCTAGGAAAAAGAATGAAAAATTTAGATTATGAGAGTGTTTCTATTGCTTTCTTCCATTGCAAGAAGGTGAGTCATATTGCCAAGGCCTATCTAGAGTTCGTGGTAAAAGAGAAAGCTAGGAAAGTCCAAAAGAAAGCCTGGAAGAAAAAGGAAACAAAAAGACCGTCTAAGGAGGAAGAACAAGATAACAAGGGATATGCCCCTAACCAGATCAATATGATGGAAAATATTGTGGGGAATCCCTCGCTGAATGCCCTCATTCAGGCTATATTGAAGGAAAATGTTGAGGGTTTTCCATCCTTGAATGCCCATGAGAAGACTATAATAACAAAAAATGTTGAGATGAATCCTTCTTCTTGGGAGAAGGTTGTTGAAGAAGAACAAAGGATTTGTGATGGAGACGTTTCTTTCTCTTTACACCTAGAGAAGGTTGCTAAAAAAGAGTTGACAATTGTAGGAGGAGATTCTAACTCTTCCCAGCAAGAGATGGACAACATCTCTTTTTTTCCAGTCTCTTTCAATAACCAGATTGTTGAGGAAGGAGAATTTATCCCTAGATTCTTGGGATTTAATACCCCGGGTAGTGCTCCTATCCAAGAGGGCCAAGGCTGTAACACTCTTATTCCCTCCCTTGTCAAGATGATTTCGGACTCTAGCGAAAGGTCTGGTTCTCTTGGACAAATTTATAAGATGGAGGAACTATTGAAATCTGTCTCTCCAGGACAACTTTTTAAAATGGAGGCGTTGTTTTCTAAATACAAGGAGTGGACCAAAGAGGGAGAATGGGTAACAATTTCAAAGAGAGGGAAGAAAAAGAGCAATAGGGACCTGTCTCCTGTCTCACCAGTGACAACAAGAAGCAAAAACAAAGCTGATGTGGGAGCACAACCCAAAACCCCAGGAAGAAAGAGAGCTAGCTAGATTAGAGAAGAAGAAGCAAGTAAGAATATTGCGGATGGGACTCAACTTACCTTCCACGAAGCATGTTCCTCAAAGGAGAAATGAAGATTATCTCTTGGAACATTGGTGGTCTGAATGGACTACATAAGCAAGACATTATTAGGAATATGATTTGGGATCATAGATTGGATATTTTGATGATTTAGGAAACTAAGATGAAGACAGATAAGATGGAAAGTCTCAAGATCTCGAAAACTATGGAGGTCGTGGGAT
Organism: Chamaecyparis obtusa; assembly: GCA_027943335.1. Taxonomy (NCBI): domain Eukaryota; kingdom Viridiplantae; phylum Streptophyta; class Pinopsida; order Cupressales; family Cupressaceae; genus Chamaecyparis; species Chamaecyparis obtusa. The sequence goes on from BSBK01004658.1 coordinate 297,181, forward strand.
CTAGTTTTGATGGTGCTTCTGGTGGCCTTTCTATTTTTTAAAATTTTGCTATTTTCAAAGGTGAGGTCATCCATGAGGAAGGTAATCTTCTGTTAATGAATTTTATGAGTTATCATGATAATGCTAGTTGGTTTGTTTTGAATGTTTATGCTCCTAACTCTAAAAAGGCCGGAACTAAGTACTAGGAGAGGATTAGGACTGTCACTTCTGCCTTCCAGTCCTCTCGAGGGATTATCATGGGGAGCTTTAACACTCCTCTTAAAGAAGGGGAAAAGCTAGGAGGGAGTACTCCAGATCTAGAAAGCAGAATGGACCTTATGGACTTCAAAATGATCAGGCTCTCTTTAACTTGGATCTCCATGGGGTGGATTTTACTTGGTCTAATAGGAGAACTGGTAATGATTGCATCCATGTTCACCTTGATCATGCCCTCATTACCCTTGACCGGTTTCATCTTTTTTCTTGTACTCTTTCTGCTCTGGCTAGAATTGGTTCAAATCACTCATCCGTTTCTCTTATCCTTGATCCTCTCATTAAAAAGAGATGTTTCCCCTTTAGATTTGAAAAAATGTGGACCACTCACCCAGATCTAAGAAAGAAGTTAAAGGAATGGTGGGATATTCATATTGATGGCTCTGTCATGTTTAGAAATGCCAAAAAAACTAAGGAATGTTAAGAATAACATCAAACATTGGAACATGAATGATTTTGACAATATATTTACTTCCAAAGTTGAGACTCTCATGGAACTTAATCAAATTCAAGGGGAGATAAATTTTTTTGGGTATGATCTAGAGCATCTTCAGAAAGAGAAGGTCTTACTTTCCGAATACCATAATGTGATTGGCAAGGAGGTATTATACTGGAAACAAAGATCTAGATCCATTTGGCTAAAAGAAGGGGACAAAAATACTAGGTACTTCCATCTTACCACTATGAAACACAGAGCTGCAAATAGAATGAGAAAACTCAAAAGGGAGAATCATATTCTTACGGAGGATAAGGACATAGCCAATGAACCTATTGCTTACTTCTCCACCCTCTTATCTAAAGACCATAACCTCTCGATGGAGGACCAGTCCATGGTCTTAGGTAACATTTCAAAGATTATTTCTGAAGCACAAAATAAAGCCTTGTGTGCTATTCCTAAGGAGGTGGATGTTTATAATGCTATAAACTCTATGAAAGGGGACAAAGCACCAGGTCCTGACGGCTTCCCCATGTTCTTTTTTCACACCTACTGGGACATTGTCAAGGTGGATGTGGTTAAAGTTGTTCAAGAATTCTTTGGATCTAAGAACATTTTGAAGGAGTTAAATGCTACCTTCTTGGTTCTCATCCCGAAAATTTCTGGGGTGGAGGCTATGGAGAATTTTAGACCCATCGTCTTATGCATCTCTTTTTACAAGTTCATTTCCAAGGTGCTTACTATAAGACTTCTCAAACTGCTCCCCTTGTTCATCTTGCATCAGTAATCTGGTTTTGTACCAGGGAGATAGATTATGGACTCCATCATAAATATTCACGAGGTTATTCACTCCCTTGATTCAGCCAACAAGGAAGGGTTCTTTCTTAAACTTGATCTTTCCAAAGCTTATGACTAGGTGGATTGGAAACTCTTGTTGAGGATTTTGGAAGTGTTTGGGTTTAATCATTGCACTTGAAGAATCATCTACCAACTAGTTTCTTCCCCTTCTATGGTGGTGTTGATCAAGGGCTCCCCTTAGGCCTTCTTCAAATCTTCCAGAGGTCTCAATCATGGCGACCCCCTCTCCCCTATCCTCTTTACTGTTGTGGTGGAATGTCTCGGAAGAATCATCTCGACGAAGATTGCTTCTGGAGCTTTGCAGGGAATTAAACCTTCTTCAGGGAATACTAAGTTCTCTCATTAACAATTCGTCGATGATACTATTTTGGGGGGAGATGCCTTGGTTAAAGAAACTACATAAATGAAAAAAATGTTGAATAGTGATTAGAATGCAATGGGGTAGATTATCAACTAGAACAAGAGTTATGTTTACTTAATCAACACTTCCATTGAAATGCATAGAAGAATAGCAGAGATCTTGGGTTGTGGAATGTATATCTTTCCTTTGATGTATTTGAGTCTTCCTTTGGGTTTGAAACCTCCAGAGTCCTTTTGGAATAGTCTAATTAATAGATTCAACAAGAAGCTGACTGGTTGGAAGGGTGTGATGCTCAGCCAGGCTGCGAAGATTCAGCTTCTGAAATCTACTCTTCAAAACCTTCATACCTATGATTTGAGCCTCTTCTATATTCCCTCAAAATTTGCTGATGCTATGGAGAAAATTCAGAAAAAAAAATTATGGTCTAGGGTGGCGGACCACAAGAGGCTTCCCCTTATTTCTTGTGACAGAGTCTGCTTACTAAAATGTAAAGGAGGCCTTGGTTTTAGAAGAAAAAGTTTCTTCAATAAGGTGCTTCAAGATAAACAAGTGGCGTATTTTTCAGGATACTAGAGATTGGCGAGATATTATTGAAGCTAAATATCTCCACTCCAATAATTCTATGAAAAACCTCTTATTCAACGATGATATTCTTAAAGTCTCCTTCATTTAAAATGGTTTCCTCAAAGCCTGAGAGACTATTTTCTTCTTGTGCCAAATTGAAAGTTGGAAATGGAGAATCTATAAACTTATGGTGTGACAACTGGCTCCATTATGGTATCTTGGCTAATGTGGAGCCCTTCAACAGATGGATGGAAGTTTTATTATTGCATTTTGGGACTCAAGTTTGTAACTATAGATCTAGTAATGATTGGGTGGATCTTTTTCATCTATCCCCTGATTTGGAACCCCTCATGAGGTCTCTCTCGGCTCTTTCCTTATCTCAGTCCCCATATGTTTTAGTTTGGGAAGCTCCTCCTAGTGGGAAATTCTTGGTCGCCTCAACCTTTTTGGTTTCTCATGATCCTTCTCCTTCCCCTAGCTGGGCAAAAGATTGGTTCCCTGGCTTAATCCCAAAGATTAATGTCTTCTTCTGGCTTTTGTTGCAAAACCGTATTCTCACCATTGACAACCTTATTAAGAGGGGTATACCTATTCCCAATATGTGCATCCTTTGTAAATCTAATTCTAAGACCGTGAATCATCTCTTTGTTCATTGTCACTTTGTGGTGGATGTTTGGCTTCCCCTTCTCTCCTTTTTTGGCCAGGTCTGGGTTTTTCCCTTAACAATTCAAGAGTGCTTCTCCTAATGGGCTCCTCCATTCTCTTCCTCTCCTAACTTTGGGAAACTCTGGTCCTGGGCCTTTCCCCATCTCTGTTGGGGCATCTGAAAGGGGCACAATAATAGAATTTTTAGAGACTTATATGCTCCTTCCAAAGTGGTTTCTTCTAAAATTCATCATGCTCTTTGTGATTTTTTTTTTGTTTGCAATGGAACTAATGGTTTTTCTAGTAACTGCTTGGACCTCCTTACTAATCAAGTTGATCATAGAAGGGAAAATTGCACTTGGATTTTTCCTCCCATGGGGTGTTTTAAGGCTAACTTCGATGGGGCACCAAGGGAAACCCTAGGTTGGCTGGAAGTGGAGGAGTGATAAGGTATCATCATGGCACTTATATTTTTATTGTTTCTCTCCCCCTTGGCATTCAAACTAATCACTATGTTGAATCCATGGCTACTCTCCAGGTTACCAAGCTAGCTCGGGATTTGGGGATAAATTACTTATGGCTCGAAGGAGATTCTAATAATATTATAAAGTGTTTGAATGGCTCCTCCCCTTTGTCGCTGGACTATAGAAAACATAATATTGAAGGCTTGAAGCATTCTCAATACTTTTGAGAAGATCCATATATCACATGTGTTCACAGAATTGAATCAAGTGGTTGACTCCCTGTCCAACGTGGCTGTCAGGCAGAAAGGTATTGTGAGGTGACATAATGGAAAGGACCTCCCACCGGATGTGAAGGCTTTGATCACATGGGATTGCATTCATGGCAAGAAAGGAGCCATATGTGGTAATGATGATAATTAAATCACATTTTCCAATGATTTTTTCCAAGCACGGGAAGTACAGTGACAACATGACCCATAATAATGAGGCATCCATTCCACACACTTTTTGGGTATTTAGGAGAACCAAATATTTAAGCTTTGGTATTGTGTTTCATTTTAAGTTTCAAAGCAATACCAAGAGCAATAACCACATCTTAGTTCACATTTTTCTTCGAAGCTTTCTGAAGTGCAACTTTTGTGTTAGGCAGGCTTGCACCATGAGTGACTAGAGAATCAGGAGAGAGTCCACAGAATGTTAAAAATGGAGGAATAGAAGCATTGTCTAGGATATTCTTAACAAGGGTGGTATTACTTCCTTCATGGGGAGACTTCATGGTGGTAAACTAGAAGTCACCAATTTGTTTCTCAAGAATTGGAATGAGGGAAGTGTTGAAATTAAAAATTGCCAGTTTACTGTGATGGAAGACATCATTTTCGAGGTTATTGGCATTCCCATTATTAGGAAAAAATTCTACAGAGATTGCAGGATCTTAGACCCATCAGTGAATGAATTCCCTAAGGATCAAGAGGAAAAAGAGGCTCTCATGAAGACTGGCACCTACTACCATCCAGAGGGCATTTAGAAAATTTGGAGATTTGTGCTGCGAGCAATTGTCTACTACATCACGTTGGATTCAAGATTCTCCAAAATTCACAGTTACCACTTCGTCTTGCTCAATCACTTCAAACATGGTAAAATGGTTTCCATTCCCTTCTACCTCTATTTTTCCATAAATGAAAATATCAACAGGTATAGGGAAAGAGCTATTGCTAACCCTACCTTTCATGAGGGGTTGTTGTTACTTATTTATGAGTATTTTAAGTCAAAAATGTTGGATAAAACTGTTAAAGAGAAGGGGCCAAGGAGGATGATTCGGGGTCTGATTATGAGCCCTCTGATATTGAGGATAGTATTGGGTTGCACTCTGAAGACCAAGAGGAAGAAGAGATTAAGAAAGGGGCTTTCAACTCTTCTTCTAAGAAAAGAAAATGCAATTTGCAGAGGGTCAAGAAAGAAGTCAAGGGTCCTTCTCCTAGGAAACATATTAAAACTACTATATCTTTTGATGAAGATTACAACAAGGAAAAGGAGGATATGGACATTGAGGAGGAGGTTTTGAGAGAGAAGGGGAAGAGGAAAACTGAGAAAAAAGTCTCTAAGAGCTCCAAGAGGATGAAAATGCATAAGGGTAGGAAGATGATCCTTGACTTGAGTTTTGCGGACTCCGAAGAGGAAGGAAAGACAAAAGGTAAGCGTAAGGCCACAATTTCTACCCCTGTCCCTCATGAGACTACTCCTAAAGGTCTCTCTGATTCTAGAAAGAAGAAGAATATGGAGGGTGATATGGCCACCTAGGAACCCCCCCCCGTGCTTTAGACGAACCCTCACTAGGATACCAAAGGTAAGAATATTGCGTGGAAGAATTTTAATTGTCATACTGCCAAGATGGGTATTACCAGGGAGATAATTAATCCCATGGTGCCTGATGGGGATGGTGGAAAAATTGAGATCACTGAACTTATTGACCCCTCCCTGGTTGTCCTTAGTGATTCCACTAGGGAGTTTGACTTCAATCTACTTAACAATGCGAGGAACATTCTGCTTGATAACTACATATCCATTAAATGGCTTTTCTTTGAGATTGGTGATTTAAAAACTAGGTCGGGAGAGATGGAAAAGAAAAAAGGCGGGAATGTTGATAAGGATGGGTCTACCTCCGAACCCCTCCTCAATATGATTGATTTTTATAAGCTGGAGGCCAAGATTCTTGAAATGGAGAATAGGGTGTCTGGAATTGAAAGCACCCTTAAAGGCATTGTTGATCAAAGTTTTTATATCCTCAAAGCCTCTAATGAGCACATAAAGATTCTTATTGCCAAGATGGAGGCCTGTCCCTTGGACAAAGCTGTGGTGCAGATCATTGGTAAGCTAGATGTTACCCTGGAATCAGGGCCAGGGATGAGAACTAGGGCGAGCACGAGGAAAAAGGCTGCTACGACCTCCCCAGATGATCTAAACCAGATCAAGGAAGCTGCTGAAAAAATGGATCAACTAGAGGCGCAGGCTGCTAACCTTCTCAAGAACATAACTTGAGCTATTTTCTCATTGGTTTTTTGCTTTTGGTCTTTTGGTGTTGGTCTTTGTCTTGTCTTTTCTGGCTGTCTCTACTCTAGTAGCCCCGATGTTGGCCTTGTTTTGTTGTGTGTCCGCTCTTTTTCACTTAGAGCTTTAATGTAATATCTCAAGCTTTGTTCAGGATTTCAGGTACCCTTCAAAACTTGTTTTATGTAATCAAAAACATCTAAGTCTAAATCATTTATTTAATATGATTTGGGTCAACAAACATTCAACCAAGTCAACATAAGTCTAAAATATTCGCACAATAGTCCTAACATTCAAGATAACCAAATCGGGTTATGACAAACACAGACACACTCTCTCTCTCTCTCTCTCTCTCTCTCTCTCGTATCCTTCTCTCCATGCACTTCTCCCTCTCTCTATTGCAAATATAGTATAAACCTATAGGGATTGGAGTAGAACCTAAGTATCTTCTTGATTCCAAGGTTTTTTTAAAGACAAGTTTGGATCCTTCAAAGTGAATGTATAGTTAATTTAAAACTATCACATCTCTATTAGGACCATTGTTGCATGAACAACTTCAACATATCCTTTACGTACCTATTGCACACCAAGCTGCGATTGCTAGTCTTATCTTGTTTATTGGCAACAAAGACTTACTACTATCAAGGAGATATAAATGAACTCCCTTTAACAATAGCGAGCCCCTATATGTGCTTCTCAACACCAATGAATTTTAAATGCAAGTGAAAGCACATACACACTTAGAGTGGAGCTAGAGAGTAAATGACATAATCATGTACCACTAGGATTAAACCATGCAAGTAAAACTATACAATCAAATCATAGATGTGACTTGTTTAAAAGAATAATAGACCTTCTAAGCAAATCTATAATTATTTAGACAATGCTAAGTCAATTTCACAAGTCATATTTGATTGTTAATTACTATACATCAAGAATTCAACTTTCAATTTAGTAATATTTTTTAGAGTGGAGGAATCGAGTATATCACCCCATATAAACTACAGTGCACTGAGTAAACTTTTTAACTTGATCGTTGACATTGACACAACATGTCCTCTTGTACTACATAGATTGGGGGAGACTAGACCTCATGACCACATGCTTTACCACATAAGGTACTAGAACGAGCTAAACTCCAACCATTTCAATTTAATAATTAAATTAATAATATTTTTAATAATTTCTACACAATTAAGACTAAATAACCTATAAAACGAAGTCAAAAAATTCAAACATATTAATTTATATAATATCCATTTTCTTATTTAATTTAATCTTAAATCTTCTCCAATAAATATTGATTAATAAAAAAGATACCCGTTTTAACTAATCCAAGCAGTTTTGAAAGCAATACGTACAAATCTAGAAAGTTATTCTGAGAGTAACCGTAAGCTATATATATTTAACATGGGATGATTATTCTTCACGACGACTCAGAATGCCAAAGGACAGAGAACCTTGCCAGCGAGAGGCATGTGACATTCAGTCTTGTCTTACGAAGAACAATTTCAAATCTGAGAGGTAAGTAAATATTAACAGCTTTTGCGAAATTTCATACTTCTACATTCGAGTTGTGCAAATTTGAATACCATATAACGAAAATTTCAAAATATATCATATAGGTCACAAACACCAGTAATCCATGGAATTACAGCACGCAAATTACATCACAGAACATAACAATGAGCCGATTATATTGTTGAATCAATATAGAGCAATTTGTTTAATGACCACAACCAAATCAGAGAAATAAACCTGTCCTTAAAACCCAACATATTTACATAAAGGGTTGTAAATTTTTTCTGAAACACCATTTAGGCTATTATAAGAACCCAAGAATACCCAATAATATCACCATAGACGCAACCAAAAAAACTCATAAGATCTTCCTCATTTTAATATAGATTACTTTCATAGGCTGTAGCTGTTGACTTTTTATCACCATGAATCTTTTCTTCAATACCCTAGACAGTGGTCATATAGCAAGTACTTTCCCTGTTGATTCATGTGACAGGTTCTCAATTAATGATTTTTTATTGTAAATTTTCTCGATTATCAAGAAGGCTCTTTCTTTTCATGGCAACCCCGTTTGGTCTTTTGGCCGAGGAGCTATATCTGTGTGAAGTTATAAGTTTTATTCAACTTTATCCCAGTGCGCACATGGTTCATCGAAAGTTACTATTACCTTTATCAGGTAATGCTTGTAAATGAAGTGGCTGAATTTTAAAATCTAAATGCTTCTAAATTTAGGCAAGTGGGAAAGAAATTGAATTTCACATACCTGCATATCCGCATCTCATATTACCTAGAGTTCTCCATAGTAAAAAATAAATGCATGTTTATTTGTAGGCAAAGTAGAAACTAGTCTCAGAGGCCCACTAGGCATCAACAACTGGTTATTTGGCAATTGGTCATCATCAGTACTTTCTGTAAGAAAACTGCGTTAATGTGGCAATAGGTCATCATTGACTCTTCTTGTAAGAAAATTGAATTGGTGGATGCAAGCACTGAATAATGTCCTCAACTAGGAGAATGTTTATATGTCATGCCCTATACTATTGGCTTCATTCATCTTGTCAGAGAGCGAAAACTGGTCAGCGTATTAAGAGGGTGTCTGTTTCTGTAACCTTAAACTTAACTGAACTTTAGTCTATAGACTCTATACTTTATTAGATACAAAGATTGTTATGTGCCCTGGATTACAAACATCCTAAAGAACACTCGGCTTTTTAAAGCTGGCAATATGACTAGATGGAGAATTTGTTGATGTGTTGCTGTCTGTTTTCAAGCTTCCTTTAATCTTTTACTAACACAAAGTTGCTTAGGAAAATTTGCAGAAACATTAGGTTCTGAACTGTAATGCTATGTTTCTATGGAGTTAGTTTACTTGCATATTTGCAATATATTACAACTCTTATTCAAGCATTGAATTATAATCAAATGAGTAGTAAATTGCATGGAAATAACTTGAGTGCAGATGATAAAGAAAAATATTGACCATAAAATTGAATGAACATATATCTTAGAGACCCTAGTGTGGAGAAAATTAGCCTGAAAGGAAACTTAGACTTCCTTAAGTTTAATTATTCAAGTACAAGGTGGCTATGGCACCTCATAAGCAAGAGAACTGAATGCTTCACAAGGAGTCCTCTTTACATTTTTCATATTCTGCTCTACTTTCCTCTGCTTCTAAATGCTCAAGAACTTGAGGAAAAGTAATGTAACAATTACAATTTAAAAGCATCAAGGTGTAGAAGTTGGAGAGCCACCTAAGTGATCTTTTCTCTTCCACTTTCAACATGAATTAATAGACACTGACGTTCCTATGTACATTCTACTTGTATGATTTACGTCACATTTACTTACATATTTACATGCATCTACCTAGAACATACATCCCATTTGAAGAGATTTTTGTCCCCCCAAAGTACTGTTGTACTATATGTGAAAATAATTCCATCATCTTACCTTTGTCAATCTGTTTGGCTTGTTTGGGTGTTGCATATTTCATTGAGGGGACAAATCAAGTCCAAAATTAGCATCAAAGTGATCTGGAACTTCAAAAGGGCCATTATTGGCACAAAAGTATGCTATGGCATATTTCACCAGCATGCCATTGCCAATTTCCAAGGAGAAGAAGAGTTGATAGGGAATTTACGATGAACCTGGCAGAGAGATAACGCAATGAAGAAGATAAGGGTACTAAGTGTGGAATAATATGAATTGCAATGAACAAGTGGACTTTAGCTGAATGCCACTTGGGACCACCTGCTATGAAGATCACAAGACTGCTGCCCTATAGCTGTTTTCCAAGGTCAGGGATTGTTTGAGGGATGATCCCATGTGTTTCTTGTGAAACCCTAGCCACGTAGGATGCCTATAATACCCATGAACCTTTAATTTATATGGGAGTGATCAATCAAGCGGCTGACTGACTAAGAGATTAACATGATAAGACAGATGGGGCATCTTTGCAAATAGATTACAAGCAGTGAAAGTGAGCTAGTGGCAGTGGATATTACTCTTTCATAGTATAATGGAATGATATTGGCAATTGTGGTTAACATTGTAAGCCTCATGTCATGGGTGGAGAATATGACTGTTATGTATGGTAACTGAACACAGAATATGATCCGTCAAAATTAGGATGGATATTCCATATTATAGTTCAAAAACTGTAGCATCAATGAATATGAACACAAAAACATCAAAGAAGCCATAAACACAAAGACAACAGATTTACCCTGGAGAAACCCATCTATTGCAAAAACTCCAACAAGAGTGAGTTCTGATGGCTCCTCATCAACTATCTCCATAACTGAAATTATATCTTAGGTCTTGTAGGGAGCATATCAACAGCCTGAACAACAACGAATTCAGTCCCTAAGATGTAGAGTTCAATCAGTAGCTCAACGGCACTTTCTTCAGTTTGCAACAGTTTGTACAGCAAATATTCAGAAGATCAATAGGTATCTTGTACAAATGGCCTCTAATCAGTATATACAAATTTCCTATGTTCTGGTTCTGGTTCGGTTTAAGGTTCAGTCAAAATATTTTTGGGGGGTTGGGTTCATTTTGGGTTTGTCTGTACAAAAACATATAAAAAATGAAAAATACATACATATATGCAGCAGCAATTAACTTCAAAATACACCATTATGCTAATGGTCAAATAACATAGAAAAATACACTACCATATTAATAGTCAAAACTTGACCTCCATGATATATATGAAATTTTTAGTTCAAATAACATAGCAAAATGCCAAGATACACCACCATATTAATGTTTTAGCTAAAAAATAATTATGTCAACTGTCAACAATCAACCGTCATTGATCAAATATTATATGGGTCATCAAAAATATTATCATCCTCCATATGCTGTGGTAAATTAGAAGAACCACAAATAGTGCCATTGACAGCGGCAGTGGCATTGGCACTGGCACTAGCATTGGCAGCAGTACTAACATTCTCAGCCTCATGATCACTAGGTAGCTCATGGTCATCATCATCTCTAGGTGCAACAAGGTGGGAAACTGAGTCATCCAACTCGGCATGCTTTGGATCAATATTCCACTCCTTTCTCTCCCCTTGTTTGTAGGTATTTTCTTTGTGTGCGGGGCCACAAGTTTGAATGCACAAAAACCAATTCCTCCGCCTTTTTGGAGTGTAGTCTGCTGTGCTTTATTGAGTTGATGGAGTACATGCTCCAATTCCTCTTAGATGAAGATGAACTAGCAACCTATCAAGATTTTCAATTTTGAAATCAGCGAGTTAAGAGTTATGAATTAAATTAAAATATAAATTCATCAACAAGATTCTTAAGAGTTTAGAACTTACTTGCAGTAAAATTTTGATGGCAAGAGGTTGTAGGTGTTAGAATGATTCTCCATGGAAATACCACCATTTAGGAGCATCAACTCTATGCTTGTCCCAAAGAGCTTCAAGGTGACAATCACTTGTGCTTGTAAAATTCATGAATTCAACCCTCACTGCAGATCGTATGTCACGGTGAAAGAGTCTATGAAGGATTGCCTTGTACACTTGACCAACTTTGGGATCTCAATATGGGGCAACTCTTGTGCCAGTAAGGAGTTGCTGATATAGTACTTAGGACTGAATGCAAAGGCAAGGAGATGTGAATGAGTAATCATTTTGTTCCATCTCTCTACAATCATATGTTGTAGTTCTTTGAAGAATGTTTCTTCAGGATCTTGCTCTTTTTCATTTATGATGATTGTCATCTTCTCAATCATTGAGTTGATGCCATCATATACCTCACCCAAACAAGGCCTATCCATGTCAGTATTTCAGATCATGCTCAATATAGGCTTAGTGAAATTTAGGAGATACTCAACACGATCCCACTAATAGTCATCCAATATCCTTGTACTAATGTTTGCTGCATTTTTAGTGCTAGATTGCCTCCATATGCTCCAATTAGGGTTGATTACCATGCTAGATAGTGCCTCACGAACCTTCACAAGTCGTCTCAACACAATTGTGTTGGAGGCAAAATGGGTCTCAATAGCTTGTTTCAAAATCAAAATAATAAAAAATTAAAATTTAAAACTAAAGAAATTTACTAAAGTGAAACATATTTATTATTTAACTTACCTTCAATAGCTCCAATTTCAATAAGTGTCTAAATATGCCTTGTGACATATGGTGGTTGGTGATGAACATTTGGATCTCCTTGGCATCAACACACACTTGTTTGATCCATTACATTTTGTTGCCAATTTTTTGCAGCATTAGGTTGAGTAAGTGGACAGCACAAGGTGTCCAAAAAAATGAGCGAATAGCGATCCTAATCCAATAACCCAACAACCCTACAATTTTTAGCATTGTCTATTACAACTTGAACAACATTTTGAGGGCCAACTTCCTCAATGGCCCAACAAAGAATGTTAGCAATAAATGGACCATGCTTCACTTTCCCTTCACAATCCATTGCTTTTAAAAACTTTGCCCATTTAGGGGATACTGCAATAACATTGATCAATGAGCGATTTCTTGCATCTTTCCATCCATTAGATACAATGGACACCCTATTTCGATCTATGAATCCTTGATGGGCTTTAAGGAGTCCTCTACATGTTTCACCTCTTAGTATGCACCTTCTCATAACTCGGGCTTTTGAACTCCTTTGGAGCCTCATTAATCGATCTCACCATTTTTTGCTAATAAGGTGAGTGAACAACATTAAATGCCAATCCATTAGCATAGATACATCTAACTACATCTTGTTTGACAATCTCTCCACTCTCATTGCGAAATGTCATTTCCAAGGGTCCCTTTGGTCTCTTATGTAACACATATTGAGCTATAGAAAAGAATAGGTGGCCCTCTATAGGTTCAAGCTTGGAAGTTGATGGAGAGGCTTCCAATCCTTTCTTAGACTTTTCCAAAGGATAAGAACTTGAAGCTATTTTCTGTGCTGCTTTGTGTGCTTTTGCTTCCTCGTCAATATATTTCACTACTTGTTCCTCTGCAAGAAGGCCTTTACCATTTGGCTTGCATGGACAAAACTTGATGCCTTTTTGAGGATAAAGTACAAATGTTCTTTCACTTGACTATTTGAACTGTTATATTGTTCTTTGCAATGACTACAAATCCAAGTGAAACCTCCTCGACCTGGTAGTTGTACCATTTTCACATATTTCCATAGGGGAGAATGTGGGTCTGTCTATTTTAAACCGGGGCTGGCTGCCAGAGCTATAAGCACTTGCCATTCTATAAACAACATGGATAGGCACAAAGCCACAAATGAAAAAATGAAAAAGCAACTAAGTAAAAGTCTATTAGTGCGTTATTGTAATTGTCTTTCCTTTGTTGCATATGGAGTATTTTAATTTTGAGAAGGATTATGATTTAATCTTTGAATTTCATGTAAATGAAATCTAGTTTTGTTTATACTTTGCCTGATGGTATGTCCTTCATCTTTGTTGTTCATGACTATGTTACCCAATATAGTAAGCACTAATCCACATTGGTGAAGGACCAAACATTCTATTATTTAAATGCCCTATGCTCCTATTAGAAGTAGACGTAGATTATAATATGCAAGCTGTTCGTGATTCAGTATTATACATTAGGGAACAATATTTTTGATTTTATAGGTGCATATGCAAGGTGGGTTATTAGCCATATAAAAAGTCTTATGTAGCTAGTTAGTCTTTGACCTAGTTACAATTATAGGAGTCAAGTGTACATTGGGTATAGCTATTGATTGTTGTAGTCATGCTATATTTTCCTTTATGTACAAACCTATTGAGGATACCCCTGGGAATTCCTTTCCATGCCTAGTTGAGCCCAAAGTTCCGGAGAGACTACCCACTCTCAGTCCATTGGTTTGTCATCCCTCACTCTTTGTTGCTGAGCACATTCATCCACCCTCAAGAATGACATATCCCTGTCCATGAGTTGGACAAATTCCTCTAGAAGTGTGGCCTATGATTTCAAGACCCAACATCATCAAAGCTAGATTGGGAAATACTACTCATTTTTAGGAGATACCATTGTTGAATACATTTATTGTGAAATATGAGATGTTCATTGCAATGCATTTGATATGGCTCTTTTATTTCTTTAAAATCAATCTTAATTCAACTATTTTAATGTCACATTAGACAAGGTGCTACTACTCAATTCATTCATTTAAAAAGAAAAAAATTGTATGATGTCTTTTGATTAGTATCGAGTTATGAAGAGTCTTAGGAAAAGTAATACCATATATATTTCTTTAAAATTGTAATATATTTATATAGTTCAATGCAAAAACTTATAGACCGTTATGTGAAACTGAAATAGGCTATCTATACTATCATATGGACCCACTCAAAATTCTAGAGTCATGGCTTTTGATGAAAGTAAGTTACTGTACATCTTACATCTTGAGTCAGGACTATTATATTAGAAGCTTGGTTGATATTAGCTTAATCATAATAATTGATTTAATATTTTATCTTATCACAGTAAAATGTGTATGAACTCTATTTTGATTGATATATGAACTCTATATGAACATTCAAACAACATAGTTGTGTTAATTTCTTCACCTCTAGGTTCACACACACAAATTGCATGTCTGAAGACTTCATGTTATCAACACGCTCAACATGCTCAATTAGGCTTCAAAGGACATTGGTGTCAATTAATGTTTCGATGCGGCATTTCCTTCAAGGTAGGTGCATTCAACATCTACTTCATAAGAATGACTATCTTGATAAGGTCAAGAAGTTATGTACATAGGGCAAAGGGTTGAGGGATTTCAATATCTTTCATAACTCTTGTTACTTATTGAATTCTTTTGTTACCCATCCCATAGGGTAAGGCACACTTATTGCAACTTCAAGTAAATGACTAGCATTGTGTTATTAGTAACAATTTAAAATATGTTATTGGTAACAATTGAACATATGTTATCTAGTAATAATTTTTATATAACATGATTTGTTGATGATTGCATCTATCTTTTTAGGGACCCACTCCACAAAAGGCATTTCTTTTTGTCGTCATGATAGAGTTCCCTATGTTAGTGGGAGACAAGATTTTTGCTGTTTTGAAAGGGATCATCAATCGGAATAGGAGCATGGGAATCACCAAGATCATTGTCATTGGTAATGAATTAAATGTGCTTGTGTATGGCTACTATAATGTCTTGCATAGATAAACAAGGTAGGATTTGCATAGATTAACAAGGTAGGATTTGCATTAAGGTTTAGATTAGTAGGAGATTGGGTTGTGCTAGAAGACAAAGATAATCTTCAGCTTGTTGATAACCCGTTGTTTGAGATGGATACAAAGACATTTTTTGATAATCCACTCTTTAGGTTGGATGACGGGAAAACCTCTTGATTTTGATAACACAAGTGATGACAATAGTAAGATATGGGAGCCAAATGTGATGTGCAATCATGAGGTGGAACTGGTTGGTTTGCTTATGGAAACACCCAAGATCATTGATAGTTTGCTTCCTACAGTGAATCACAATGGGTTGGATTGTCATGACAAGGAGAGGAGTATTATTTTAGTTTTGAGATTGATGAGGTGGAGAGCATTAGTGTTGAAACTTCTAGAATTTAAAAATGTTCTCTAGAGGAAGATCATATGAAGATCAGAGTAGTGGAACCTTAGCATGGTAGAGCTACTTATTTGGTGAGTAAGTTTGTTAAAGATCATCGGCATGTGTTATTGACGACTATGATGATGGGAGAAGCATATCATGAGAGGTTATCAATCAAAATTGAAGAAATAATGCTGATGTTTCCTTTTGATGCAGCCATCTTATGAGTCTATTTGTGTTCTGTTGATGTGAGTTTTATTCCACTACAACATGCAGAACCAAATACCCAATGTTCTGGGATGAAACATCAACTACTCAATCCTCTCTTCATATAAGGTCATCTCTCATGCTAAGTTTGCAAAGTAAGATCATGAAATGACTTCAAGGTTCCTTCTATTGTGGATACTCACTCAATGAAATGATGTGATTTGCTAGTAATCACTTAGGAGACTTACGCTATTCATTCAATGAATATCAACTACTTGCACTTCTAAAGATTTAGCTTCACAATGTGCAATGAAAATATAGTTTGATTTTCCAATTCTCCACTTCAACTTCATTTTAAACTTACTTCTACTGCTACTCCTAACTAGGAATGCAAGGAATCATGGACGGACTTGGACTCTACTAGATGCAATCTCGCCAACGACTCCACCCACCTAGTGCGAGATTCTAAGGAACACTCAAATGGTTTTCACATCAATATCTCCTCTTCAATCCCATCAAATGGATGCAAACTAAAGATTGATTATCAATTGAAGTTAAGTGCTTTCAATCATCGGCTTACCACACAAGGCACACTTACAATCAGCAAGAGACTAGTGGCTCGGATTGGTTCGATTCAATCAAGAAAACATCCACAATTACTTTCATTCAACTAAACTACTTCAACAAGAAATGAAATCTAATCCAAGTGAAAGATTGAGGAAACCATGCAACACTGCAAAGTAATATTAAGTAATTCACCATGAAGAACCAACAATGAATTATCCATTACTTTGATAGCATCATAGCAACGATTTGATCAAGTCTCTCCCTTAGCTAGCCTACTCTACTCTCCTACTAGTTCTAGCTTCTAACTCCACTAACCGTCTAACTTTCTTACCTCTTACAAATGAGAAGGCATTGGCCTTTTATAGATGTCCAATTAAAAGGAATGGCGAAGATTGATTCAAGATCAAGGGACGAGATTTAACCCCACAAACCCTAATTAGGGTTGCCAAATTTACAACCAATTACATGAGGGCACCAAATCATGGGCCAATAAGAAAATTACAATGATTTTTCAACCAATGAGAAAATATGACACTTGGCATGATTTGATTGCTTGTGCTTGAATCTGGAATTTTCTGATTGCCTTGTAATCTTGACTTCAACTTGAGCTTCGAAATTGTAGATTTGGTTGAACTTGATTGCATTTGAAAATGCCTTCATGTGATTGGATTTGTCCTTTTGAACTTGATCTTGCATCCTTTCTTCATGGTGGCTTGATCTTGAAACAATTTCTTCCTTGAAGCACCCATTTGATTATCATCCTCTTCAGCGATCTTCCTCAATCCAGCTTCATGCATTGATCCCTGCAAAACAAGACAAAATACCCGAATCAAAGCATTGAACAAAACATAATGCAAGTAAACTTTGAAACATTTTCATGATGCACAATTCTTCAATGATATTTCAGCTTGGATTGGGTAGATTGCAGATTGGAGTTTTGAATTGGATTTGCAAAGAATCCTGATTTTGCTTCCTTCACATTTGGAATCTAGATCTGCAATGGTATCCAAATGACTCTCATCGACCCCCTGCAGTATGTCAGTGTTTTGGAATAAATTGCGGCCTGCTTGAAGCACAAATTCGCTGCTAATAAGGCAGAGCCAGCTTGCTGCTAAATAAGGATATGATTCTCTGCTGTTGAGGCTAACTCACTGCTCCTCCTGAGGTAGTAATTGCTGCTTGAATATGATGGAATTCTCTGCTTATACAGGGATATAATTTGCTGGAAATGGCAGAGCTCAATTTGTTTTTGATTTGGTGTTAGAATGAAATGCCTTGAGCTCTCATTTATAGGCAATTTGGAGGTTGAAGAGGCACATTACTCAAGAAGGCCGACTTTGGCCTTTCAGCCAATAGAAATTCAATCAAATTTAATTCATTTCACCCTTCATAGGCTGACCTGCATTTTGAATTGGATTTAGTTTTGTTTTAAAATTCTGAATTTTCTTCCTCAAGGCCGACTGGTCTATACTTGATGCTGGGCAGAAATCATGAAAACTTGGGCACAAAATGCCCAGGAGAGTGCGGATTCCCTGATTTTTGGGCACTTTCACAAAACACAAAGTCTTCTAACTCAAAAAGAACTTCATTAATTCACCCATTTGATTGTTTTGTTTCACTAAATTGGCATTGAATTGGATTGTTACCACAGAATTTCCATCAGATTGCAGGGCGGAAATCAGTGAAGTCTGGGAAAGAATTGCCCAAAGTGGATCGGATTCTGACCCTACTTGGGCATTTTGTTCAAAACTCAATCATTTTTATTGAAACTCCAGCCCTTTCAGTCACTTTTTTTTACAAATTTGCTAAGTGTTTGACATTGATTTCGATTTGCACTATAGAATTGCTTGAAAAGTAAGGTCGGAAATAATCAAAGTTTGCGCAAAAATGCCCAAGGAGGGTCGGATTTGGACCCTTCTTGGGCAGTACCTTCGAATGGGAACTCTAATCTGCCCTCCATTATTTCATTAATCAGACTTTTTTAGCTCAACTTTCACTCATTTTCCTCCAATTCGACTTGAAACTCAAATTGCAAGCTGAAACAATGGGTTGGAATTCTAATGATTTTGGGCATAAATGCCCAAAAAAGGTCAGATTCTGACCCTATTTTGGCAATCCCAGCCAAGGCAAACTCAAACAAACCCACCAAAAATCTACCTCCTTCAAGTCATTTTTTCAATCAAGATTCAAATTTGTTAAATACTTAATGTTTCTTGGCCTTGGTCAAAGAATTCTTCAAAATGGAAGGTCAGAAAACTGAGAGTTTTGGGCAAAAATGCCCCAAAAGGTCGGATTCCGACCTGTTTTGTGCGATCCCAGCCCAACTCGAAATTTTTTCAAGTCCTCAAGCCACCAAAATTTTTACTCTCCAAGTTGTTTTCTCACCAAATTCGCCAAATTTGAAGGCAGATCCGAAAGGCACTAATGATTCAAGCTAAATTGGAAGGTTTGAAGTCTGGGAATTTTGGGCAAAAATACCCAAAAAGGATTGGATTCTGACCTGTTTTGGGCATTCCCAGCCAGCAACATAAAATTTCCAAGTCCAAATATCTACCCAAAATTTGATCCTTTCAAATCATTTTCATCAAATTTGCTAAGTGTTCATGATTGCAAGCTGACATTAAAGAATGAGTTAAAGCTGAAGGTTGGAATTCTCATGATTTTGTGCAAAAATAGTCGGATTCCGACCTGTTTTGGGCATTCTAGCCACTTCACAAAAATTGAAGTGTTAAGTTTTTAAATTTGCCCTCCTTTCTCATTATTTTACTCAAATTTGCAAGTTTTAAGCAAAGTTTAGTGGTATCAAGAGATTTTTGCCTAAAGGGTGTTAGTTTATTTCAGATTCTATCAAGGAATGTATCAATCTATAGAGATCTAACAAAACTAAGCACAGGATGTAATAGAATAAACTCAAAGCAAAGAGAGATAATACCCGGATTATAGCCCTGATGTTCGTCCTTTGAGTCTTTAGATCTGATCCTTCTAGATATGACTGAGTTAGCCCACCTAGGGCTTCTCTCAACTTAGATTCAAGGTGACATTAACCAGCGCTATGTGTGTCTTACGATCTGAAATCGTGACTGTACCCAATTTGCATTATATTTGTCATGAATCTGTACTTCATCCAATTCGCAAGCCTAAGGGCTGCATCAACCTTTGCTGATGTATATTGTACAGAATTCTGCCCTTGAATTGCACTTGACTGGTTACCGATCCTAGCATGCTGAGTCTCCTAGACATTTTCGCATGATGACAGAACTTCCTTATGATGGCAAGATTTCGCTCCAGCAAGGGAGGATGAACTCGATCTTCTAATCCATGATGGATTTCTCTACTCCTTAATGGATGACTTCGCTGCAGTCTTAAATCCAGAATTCGCTGCTGCCTTAATGCAGCCTTAACCGATTCTTGGAGGGAGAGAGCACATTATGTTTTTGGTGTTTCTTCTCCAAGATTCGATCTTCATTATATATGCAAATGTGGTGCCTCTTTAAGAGGCTGACTTAGGTACTTTAAATAAAATACATTTGCCCAAGAGGCCGACTTGGGCCCTTTATTTAAATTAAGCCACTCAGCATATATAATTGGTAAACAATAAATATTAAATATTTCCTTATATTTAATATTATTATTTATGTATCGAATTATAATAATAAATATATACTCTATATATTTATTATCATTATCCAAGGTATAAGATATTTGCCGAAAGGCCATAATATCAACAAAGGGGAGGGGTGGAATTTGGGCCATGTTGGCATTAATGCCCAAAGAGGATCGAATTCCAACCCATCTTGGGCAATCTGCCAAAAACTCAGTCACTTCAAAACTTAGTCATTTTTAAGCTCAAGAGGTGGGAGGATTTATACAAATATAACATTTAAATATAAGTTACATTTATACTTTAAGTTATATTTGTATAAATACTGTCAGGATGTTTGAGATAGGTTTTAGTTTCATAGGAGTTATAACAAAGATTCTAGATTTTGATTTTGGGCGTTTTCAAAAAATTCCAAACTCAACCAAATTTCAGGATTCAGCACGCCTTCAACAATCTAACCTCCCACAACCTTTCCTGACTTTCTACGGTTGAATTGAAGCTAGAACAAGGATTTTCTAAAGGTTTTAACTCACTTCATCCCAAATCCCTTGGTTTCAATTCCATATTCTTGACGTACTTAGCTCAACTCTTACTCACACCTTAGACAAACATTTCTTCCTAGCAGGCCAAAATTGCCCAAAATTACTTTCTCAACTTGGAGACTTGAAAATGTTGCCAACTGAAACCACCTAAGACCACCTAAAAGCACCTAAGACTACTACTGCTGCTGCTAAAGCAAAAAGAGGGGGTCCCCATTTGTGATGGGGCGATGGTGTGAAAACCTCACAACATGTTTGTACAAGTGGATTGGAGGGTTGTTTTGAGGAAGATATGTAGTTCTTTTGAATTGGTGACTCTTGGAAAGGTGTTTTCAGCTAAGGTAATGGTTAGGTCTATAAGTTGCTAATTTCAGACTTGAAAAGTTTACACAATTTCAAACCATTTAGACTCTTGAAAGGGTTAGTTTGTGGTTTCAGATGAAGGGAATGTTTAATTCAGCTAGCCAGGTTCAATGTTGGACAGATGTGTTTAGGCACCAAACTTTTGTTGTTTCTTGCCTTCAACTTACATTTATAGTTTGGGCAGTAGACCATTGCACATATGTGGCGACTAGGTTGGAGTTCAAGTGGTCAAAATTGAGAGGGATAATAGTGGCTCTCTAGATACCATCTGAATGGTGCAAAGAAATCATAGTAATGGGAAGCCAAATTTTGAGGAGCTTGCTGGTTGCTTGCAAAGAGTTGTTTCTCTATTGGCTAGAGGAATTAGGGAGGTTTTCGTGATTGACGTGTTGCAACAATTTGCTTCAAGTTGGAGTTATAAACTTCTAGGTTGGTTTGGGATCCATGAATTTTATTGATGATACAAGATTGATTAGATGTTTCAAACCGACAATTGTTGAGGGGAAGCAATTCTAGGGACGGAGAATTGTAATTTCCTCATTTTATGCAATATTGTTTCATGAGCTTTTGGCTATTTCTTGAGTTTTCTCCTAAGCCTCCAAGTTCTGGCTACCAGATTGAACTTGTGCATTCTTTGTCAAATCTTGTGGGGACAAAAATCCTCATCGGATCATTGGTTTTGGATTTGAAAGACAATCCCTAGCTGGTTAGGTGTGATTCTATTCAGGAATAAGCATTGTTATTCAGAGTTCGCAAATTAGGGTTGCAAAAATTAAGATTTCCATGGTGTTTTAATGTGAAAATTTTGGAAGTGTTTTGCATTGGGATTGCATTGGATTTCTGGGTGTATTTTATGGATTTCCATGGCTGCAAAGCCCTTTATAGAAGGCATTTCAGATCCACAATTGTGTATCAATCTTTAGCAGATCTGTAACTCACTCTGTTCTTACTTTCTGAGGTTGATTTAATAGTTCTGGGTTGTGCTGAGCATTTGTTGATCATTTAGAGGTGTCATTGGTGTGGTTTGAGGGCATTTTTTAAGGTTTCACTTATTGTTTAGGCTTGTAAGAGTCATTACCGGTGCTTCTACCACTCACAACGTTGCAGACCTGCTCACTAGTGTTTGGGTAGTTTGGAGGGTGTTTGGGGCTGAAGTTTTGGTGTGGTTTCATCGTTGGCACTTGGTAGTGTATTGTTTTCCACTTGTAAGGCTTGTTGGGCGATCTTCTTTGCCTGTAAGAATGAGTCAAAGGTTCATTATCAGATCTGTTACAGACAATTTCTTCACCATTCCCAAGGTATTTCATGTTGGTACTTCATGCAAATGTTTATTTATGTATTGGAACCACTGTGAGTGGTTATCTTGTAATTTTTTGTTAGTTTTTTCTTTTCAACACAGGTAATGTATAGTCTAAAATTCTGTGGTCTTTAAATATATACTAAGATGGGAATCAAATTCTTTTGGAGGACATATTTAGAAACCTGCAATTGTAGTCTTTGAAGCATTAGTTTTAGACTTTTAGTAGGTTAGGTCTTTAAATATCAGAATGTGCTTGAAGATACTCTTAAGCTAGACATAGATAACATCATACTTGCTTCCAATTTCTAGTGTTAATCTCAAGTTGACATCAAGAAGTTACAAATATTGGCGTAGTCAGCGATGGAGGGACCTCAGAGAGATCAGTCCATACGTGCAACAAGAGTAAACACAGTGAAAATTGTAGGAATGTTTGCCGTTGCGCCAAAAGCTCGAACTTTCAACGAACGTCACAAACATCAGATTTACCCAGATCCATGGTAACCCCAAAGGAGGTGCTGACCACCAAGTCAACAATCTCCCCCTCAGCACCGACTGTGGGTTCCGCACCAACGGAATGAAGGAGACTCTCTCCCCCTCAGCACCGACCGAGGGTTCCGCACCAATGGAATAAAGGAGACCTCTTGGGATTCGAACCCGTGACCCAAGGCTCTGATACCAATTGTAGGAATGTTTGCCGTTGCGCCAAAAGCTCGAACTTTCAACGAACATCACAAACATCAGATTTACCCAGATCCATGGTAACCCCAAAGGAGGTGCTGACCACCAAGTCAACAAAAATAACATGAGAATATGGAGAGAACAAGCAAGATCTGTATTTATTCACTAGAAATTAGTTACATTCAGTTGGCAACATACTTTCCTTCATACATGCTAGGCTACAATTGGCCTGCTTGATTACAATCTTCGGTCAAAGACCTTAGACCCCAATTCTAAAGATCATCCTTGATTCCTTACCGAGAGCCCCCTCAAAAGAAGTATTACATTACATAAATAGGCATTGTGACACGCAGGTTGGTCCAAGAACAAAGAACACTTCCCAAGAACAAGAAACTTGTTAAAGAAAATAGGGCAGGTCCTAAATCATAAGGAACTCGATCTATAAACTGTGCAAGGCCCAGCGAACCGAGATTTAGGTCCACACATGATCCAAGAACCAATATGTATGTGCCATTGAGCTTCAGGAGCCGTAGATTTCCATCACAAGATCGGAATTCACCAACGGGTTGCAAATTGGCAAGAACACGCCACCCGAGAGAGAACGAATCATAACCCGAGCAACAATAAACCAAATGAGCTGCGAACCTAGGAACATGGTCCAAGATAGATCTTGGATACAATTTGATCATCGCATAAGCTAACTCGAACATATGATGAATCGCTAACTTGATCTCTCAGATTGGAAAACAGGAACAATACTGAACAAAAATATTTTTGGTTGATGCGAGATTGCTCCGAACCCAAGATGCTCTTGTATCAGATACCCGGGGTTATTAAGAAAGTGAGTCTCTCACTTTGCAACCTAAGAAGAATCAAAATGATCCAACTCAGCTTGAGAAATCCAAGAAGAATCTTCAACTGGTCTGTCCTTCCACTTCACCAAATATTCAAAATATTCCTTTCCCCTGGTACTCCTTCCAAGAATGTTGTCCAAAATCCTCTCAATCTCGTCCATCTTCTTCTTCGGATATTCCTGTCTCACTTTTGAATCATCCTCAGGCTCATGACATTCATACAAATCAACAATATTGAATATAGGTGATATAT
The DNA here is from genome assembly GCA_027943335.1 of Chamaecyparis obtusa. NCBI lineage: Eukaryota > Viridiplantae > Streptophyta > Pinopsida > Cupressales > Cupressaceae > Chamaecyparis > Chamaecyparis obtusa. Next base: position 321,240 of record BSBK01004658.1, read on the forward strand.
CCATATCCTCATGTAATTCCACTTCAAAAGCATTTCTAGAGTCAAACTTCTTCAATATTCTACAAGGTCCAAATTTCCTCATCTTCAACTTGCTATAAGTTCCAACTGGAAACCTTCATTTCTTCAAATGAACCATAACTTCATCTCCTACTGCAAAATCCTTATGTCTCCTGGTTCTATCAACCTGCTCCTTGTACTTCAAATTACTACTCTCCAAATGACACTTAACCTCCTCATGTAATGACTTCATAAGGTCTGCATATCCTTCTGCGTCAACACTCCTTTTCCCTTCATGACTAAGATCCCTTAATTCTGTAACTCCTTTAGGATTCATGCCAGTAACTATTTCAAATGGTTTCCTTCTTGTGCTCCTATTCACCAAATTGTTATATGCAAACTCTGCTGGTGGCGAAACCAAATCCCAATTACCCGGTTTGTCTCCAACCAAGCATCTTAGTAAATTACCCAAACTCCTCTTCACAACTTCTGTCTGTCCATCGGTCTGTGGGTGAAAAGTAGAACTAAACTTCAAATAAGTGTTCAACTTCTTCCAAAGTGTCCTACAAAAATAACCAACAAACTTACTATCCCTATCTGAAACTATACTCTTCGGTAATCAATGCAATCTCACAATCTCTCTAAAGAATATGTCAGCGACATGCACAACATTTGATGTCTTCTTACAAGGAACGAAATGTGACATCTTAGAAAATCTGTCAACTATAACAAATATAGAATCATTACCTCTTTGTGTTTTAGGCAGTCCCAAAACAAAATCCATACTAATATCTTCCCAAGGTCTACTAGGTACACGTAAAGGTGTATACAACCCAACATTCTAACTAACTCCCTTAGCAACTTGACAAACTCTACAACTCTGAACAAATCTCCGAACATCCTTATGAATCTGTGGCCAAAAATACCTTCCACTCAACAAACTCACTGTCTTATCAATTCTGAAATGTCCTGCAAGTCCTCTACTATGCTTCTCCTTAATCAGATTATCCCTCATTGATCCTCTAGGTATGCACAACTGAACTCCTTTAAACAACATATACTCTTGAAGAAAATAATCCAACCACTTACTTCAATCAACTGCAATAGGTTCCTTACAAGCCTTCCACGGTTTTGCAAAATCAGGATCTGTCTCGTACAAAGTTTTCAATTCATCAAATACCAACACTTCCACTCTCATCTCTGTCAGCAAATTCCTTCTTATACTTAATGCATCAACAACCTTATTTGACTATCCACTCCTATGTTTCAACACAAAAGTATAACTTTGTAAGAACTCAACCCATCTCATATGTCTCTGATTTAACTTACCTTGACTACTCAGATATTGCAATGCTTTATGATCAGTATACAACAAAAATTCCTTCGGCATCAAGTAATGTCTCCACTTCTTCAAAGCTTGAACTATGACATAGAACTCCTGATCATAAATTGAATATCTCTTCTTAGCATCATTCAACTTCTCACTGTAAAAAGCAACGGGTCCACCTTCTTGACTTAATACAGCTCCAATTGCATTCCCACTTGCATCACAATCAACTTGAAATATCTTAGTGAAATCAGGTAAAGCTAATACCGGTTGTTCAGTAACTTTCTGCTTCAATAAGTCAAAACTCTTATCTGCTCCATGTGTCCACTTGAAATCCTTCTGGCCCCCTCTCATAGTTTCGGTCATAGGATTATAAACCGAACTGAAATTCTTGATAAACTTCCGGTAAAAACTAGCCAATCCATGAAAAAATCTAACTTCCCCAACACTCTCTGGTGTAGGCCGTTCCAAAATTACTTTAACCTTATTCGGATCCATCTTCAATCCTTTGACTGAGATCACAAAACCAAGATACACTATCTCCTCCTTCATGAATGTACATTTCTTGATGTTAATTAGCAGCTTCTCTTCCTTCAATCTCTACAATGCTTGTCTCAGATGCAACAAATGTTCTTTGCCCTTACTGAAAATCAGAATATCATCTAGGTACACAATTACAAATTTATCATAGAATTTCTTCAATACCTCTTTCATTAACCTCATGAAAGTACTAGGTGCATTAGTTAAACCGAATGGCATATTTAAGCTACTAACCACTCATACAAACCCTCATTAGTCTTAAAAGAAGTCTTCCATTCATCCCCTTCTCTGATTCTGATTTGATGATATCCACTCTTCAAATCAATTTTGGTAAAGTTCTTTGCTCCACTCAAACAATCCATTATATCATCCATTCTAGGTAAAAGAAATCTGTACTTCACTGTGATCTTGTTAATAGCTCTGGAATCAGTACACATTCGCCATTCTCCATTCTTCTTAGGTGCCAATATTGTAGGTACTGCACAAGGACTCAAAATTTCTCTGATCAAACCCTTATATAATAACTCTTTCACTTGTCTATTCAACTCCTCATTTTCTGCTAGTGTCAGTCTATGTGGTTCTTTATTCGGTAAACCAGCTCTCGGAATCAAATCCATACAATGACTGCTACTCTTAACAGGTGGTAATCCATTAGGTACTTTGTCTGAAATGATGTCCTCAAATTCTATCAGTAAATCCCTTACCCCTGGTGGTTGTTCATCCACTATTCCTGAATCAGGTTTCCTCGGAATCAAAGCATAACACATACTTTCTTTCTTCAAACCATCCAAGGATTTCCTTCCTTCAACCAAGCAAACCCTTACTGTAGTACAATTCACATGCTTAGGATCTTCTACCAAAGGCAACAATACTTGCTTCATCCCATTAGCCACAATAGTATACCTATTTAGTCTACCAATATGCATTGCTTGTCTATCATACTGCCATGGTCTACCCAACAAGATATGACAACAATCCATTGGCATAACATCACAAAGAACTTCGCCATGATAAGACCCAATCTTCAATTTTACAAGACATTGTTCACTTACCAAAACCGTATGTTCATCCTTGATCCATGCAATTTGATATGGCTTCGGGTGCTTCATTCTTGTCAACTACAACTTGGTAACCAACTCCTCTGATGCCAAATTAGCTGAACTTCCACTGTCAATGATGACTTTGCAACATTTTCTGCAATTTTACATCTAGTCTTGAACAAGCTTTTTATCATCACCGGTTCTTGATTAGGTTCTTCATTGCATAGGACTCTTCTAACCATTAGGGTTTCTCCATCTTCCGGTTTATTCGTAGATTTAGGTGACTCTTCTTTCACAAATGCATTCTTGCTACTGCTACCAAACTTCTTGCTTGAATTCCCACGAGTACATTCAAATGCTCTATGGCCTTCTTCTCCACATTTGAAACAAATTCCTTTAAACCAGTTCTTGTCCTCTCTTTTGTAACCATTACCTCTAGGGTAACCTCCTCCTCTTCCTCGGTATGAACTCTCTACTTTCCAATCAGACTTGCCTTTATCTTGAACTGAGTAAGATCTACCTCCTTTTGCAAATGATCTACCTCCGCCTCTCTGAAATCTGCCACCTCTTCTTCTCTGTCTATGTTCATGCCTCTTGTTCAACTTTTCCTCTGCCTTTAGGGAAAACTGGTAAGCCTCCTCAATACTATCTATTTTGACTAGACTAATTTCATCTTGAATAGATGTCCTCAAACCATTTAGGTATCTTGCAATTCTTTCAACTTCATCATCTGCATGTCCAGATCTGATATCCAACCTATAGAATTCTTTAGTATATTCCTTCATAGTAGATTCCTTCTGCTTAAGGTTTTGCAATTTCCTCAACAAACTAACTGGATAATCACCAGGTAAGAATTTACCCTTCAACTTGTTTACCATTTTATCCCAAGATTTGATCTTTTCCTTTCCTCTCCTTTGTCTATCTATCTGCAAATGTTCCCACCATAAAGATGCATGTCCTTTCAACTTAATGCCAACAATCTTCACCTTCTTGTCTGCATTAGTGTTCTCATATTCAAAATACTTTTCCATCTCCGTGATCCAATCTAGCATTCACTTTAGTTAGAACCCTCAAGAATCTTTCATCACCTTGTTCCAATTCAGGTTCATTATTTTCAACCACTACCTTGGCTTCATCATCACTTACATCCTCAATAGGTCTACCTTTTGTTTGGGCAGTCTCTACTGCTTCTAATCTAGTTGCAATTTGTCTCAACATATCCATCATTTCTAGATCCGCTTCTCTTCTTCCTCGAACCATTTTGTCCACCCTGTGCAATTGTAGGTCAGGTCTCAACTCTTCCACCCTACAACCAAATCAACTTAGGGCTTCGCAACAATCAGGTTTAACAATCAACTCCACAAGGAACACAACTTAGCTCTGATACCACTTGCGCAGTCACCGATGGAGGGACCTCAGAGAGATCAGGCCATACATTCAGCAAGAGTAAACACAACGAAAATAACATAAGGGAATACAGAGAGAACAAGCAAGATCGATATTTATTCACTGGAAATCAATTACATTCAGTTGGCAACATACATGCTAGGCTACAACCGACCTGCTTGATTACAGTCTTCGGTTAGAGACCTTATACCCCAATTCTAAAGATTATCCTTGATTCCTTACTGAGAGCCCCCCTCCATAGAAGTATTACATTACATAAATAGGCATCGCGACATGTAGGTTGGCCCAAGAACAAAGAACATTCCCCAAGAACAGGAAACGTGTTAAAGCAAATAGGGCAGGTCCTAAATCTAAGGAACTCGATCCATAAACCGTGCAAGGCCCAACAAACTGAGATTTAGGTCAACACATGATCCAAGAACCAATATGTATGTGCCATTGAGCTTTGCAAGCCGTAGATTTCCATTGCAAGATCAGAATTCACCAATGGGTCGCAAACTGGCAAGAACATGCCACCCGAGAGAGAACGAATCATAACTTGACCAACAATGAACCAAATGAGCTACGAACCTAGGAATATGGTCCAAGATAGGTCTTGGATACAATCTGATCATCACATAAGCTAACTTGAACATATGATGAATCACCAACTTGACCTCTTAGACTGGAAAACAAGAACAATACTGAACATAAATATTTTTGGTTGATGCAAGATTGCTCCGAACCCAAGATACAACTGCATCAATTATAGAACAAGAAACAACTAAACACATCCTTATTGCAGCCTTATTGCTTCATTTTTTTCCTATGTTCCATGGTGTTTCAGGGACAGGGAGGCGTTTCCAAGACGTTTCCTAAAGAGCCAAAAATAGGGGACGACAGTATATAAATTTTAAAAATATGTGTGTGTGTGTGTGTGTATTTTTCAAATATATTAAGATATTATAGATAGAGGGAAAGAGAGAGAGAGATATGTCAATATATGTCAATCATTGATTATTAACAAGATACTATGCAAATAAATCACCAATTCACGAGTTACAACAGTAGTATAATAACATAAATGATAATAGCAGGAGTATAAATCAGTATATCAGCATTATAACAATAGTCTCAAACATCAAAACCATGGTCTATCAATATAAATATCCAAATCAAAAGGTCTCAAACATGTATCCAAAAGTCTCAAACATCAAAATATAATAGGCTACAAGCATAGGATATGAAACTAAGCCTCATTCTAGCTATCAAATATCCAAAGGCTCAAAATCATCTGAGTCACTATCTCCCTCTGGCATAAATGGATCATCCAATGAATGTTTAAATTTTAAATTCAATGGCCTTGAAGTTTTTATCTATCTATCTATCTATCTATATATAAACAATACTACTTGAATTGTTTTTTATTCTAATAATTAAATATTTAAAAACTATCAAATTAAATTTATAATTATAATATATTTTTATTTAATATAAATTTTTTAACATATGTTTATTATGATGAATATTAAAAAACTTAAATTAAATATTAGATCTATAATTTTAATATATTTTAATATTTATGATTTAATATATAAAATTTTAAACATATTTAATCACGAATTTTATTGCTGAATATTTAATCACGAATTTGAACCTTGTGGGCCCCCACATTGTTGATTTGGCAAAATGAATTCAAAAAACATGTTTTTTTATTTGATTTTTAATGCCAAAAATCTTCTGAATATTTCAGGGATGCTTTTTTGTTTTGGGGACAGATCGGCGACGTTTTAGGTGTCCCCTAGGTGTTTCGGGGGTGGATTGCCATCCCTAAATGTCAGGGGACATTTCCCACAGTTTCTTGCTGTTTTTTGAATCAGGGACGGCTGGGGGATTTTTCCTTTTCGTCCCCGTCCCCGAAACGTTTCAGGGATGAAAACGAGTCCAGCATTTCTGTGTAACATAGTTTTTTTCTCCTATAAGATTTTCCACAGGTTTCTATATTGATATCTTTGGTATGAGTTTTTGACTCCTATAAGATATTCCACAGGTTTCTATATTGATACCTTTGGTATGAATTTTTGAAAGGTTTCTGTTTTTCGCTGAAGAAATTTCATCTTCTAGGGAAAACCTTGCCACATGAGCTTCAAGTTTCAAATTGAAAGACAAAACAGCCATGATATCATCGAAAATAGTAAAGCAGGGGAAATTATGTTCAAGGGTTTAAAGGCCTTTTGAATTGTTTTCCTTTTGATATTATTATTTGAAACTTGAGAAACAGATTTCAGGCCACAGAAAAGCTAAAAATAGCTCTATATTTAGAAAACTATGTTTAACAAATGGTGGCCACTTAATTGTGTCCATTCTAGCTTTTCGTATAGCTGGTTATTGGTGTTCTGGGTTTCTATGAGGGAAATTAAGGCTATTTGTGACGAAGTGGACTTATTTGAAGCAAGTTTTGAGAATAATTGTGGCCCTGTGATAGGCCAGATTTGTAAGGAGCAGAGTGAAAACCTTGCTTCAGCACCTGGAAACATTTAAGGTACTATAACTCTCTAAAAATATCTCAGAAACATCCGCAAATATTTCTGGGCTATGTTTTGAAATTAAATGTTTCCAGATTGTTATCAAGGCATTTCCAACATGAAAAATTGCTAGTTCGAGCTGCTTCAATGTTCATATTTTAATGAATAGCAGGCCCTTTTTAAAATTCTTACACACTTTTGAGGAAATAAAATCTCTAGATCCACTCATAAATGAATTTCATCAAAATATTAGAGGGTGAAAAATATGTTTTAAATAATCTTGATATAATTTAACATAATTATTAATTTTCTTTTGCAGAAATTTTTATCATGTATTGTTAAAATAGTTACAGTGTTTCTCGAACAACTGACAGGGCAAATAAATGTTGTCATTTCCTTGCTTCATTTATGTGAACGATAATCAGGGCAGCAAAATGACCGATATTTGGAAAGTGTACAGAATTTGTATAGAAATTTAAGCATGAATTGCAGAAATAGTTTAAATTCTAGAAGGCCTCTTGCCATAACTAAGAAATACACAATCCTAAATTACCATGCTCACAGTAATTATCTAAACACAATACAGGATAGTCCAGTAAACACATTGCATTAGCACTTGAATCAATGAGGGTCAATAAATCAGTGAAGTTAATAGCTAATGTCTTGGACTTCAGAGGTATGTCTCAGAAATGCTGCTATGTCAGGGACATTTGTTTTTGAAAACTAGTTGTGTAACTGTATGCTACATTAATCTACCTACACAGTCCAAGTGGGAAATGTTGGTAATTAGACCGACTGTTTTCACTTTTAAAGTTCCCTGTTTCCCCGCTTCCTAATATTTGAGGGTTTGTGTTTCTAACACTTTCCTGCATTGCTATTACCTATTTCTTGTAGTCGTGGGAAATGGTGACAAATATTATTGTTTAGGATAATCATTTTCAATACCTTTATTTAATTCCTCTATATTATTATATCAAAGATTTATAATCTAAGAATACAAAATTCATGTTGCAACTGTGTCTATCTTTGTGATTTGTTCAAACATTGCCTATTCTCATGATTCAAGGCATTGGCAGAGTCTATTCACATAAGTGGATGGGTGTAGCGTATAACTTTGGCAAATACACTAGGTGAAACAAATCTAAGTATTCTCAGATTTTTTATGTATTTTTTAAAAGTACAACTAGAACTTGTGTTACGAGAGTAAAGTTTCTATTTCATTGTTACTGTCATATTTAAACAGTTGTGTGCTACCTCTAATATGGCAAATTTTTAATCGAGATAGATACTGATTGTGTGTTGCAGGTGTCTGAAGGTTATAGAGGCCCTACAGTCATGCTGTGAGAAGTGTAGTTATAATTCTACACATTGTGCATCCTTATCTGGGCTCTTAAGGACTAAGCCAAAAAAATGATATATTTTCCTTCTATGGTCTTATAGCATACTAGTCTTAATTTTATAGTTTTGTACTCAAATCCATTGTATTGTTAAATATCACATCAGAATTCATTTAGTTTCAACTGTTTGTGTGGTTTTCAGTCATCGTTGCACTACGTTGCTTGTTTTAAGCTGTTCTAATAGCAGCCATTTTGAATGCTTCCATGATATGGGTTATTTGCTGCTTGTGCAACTAGTAATTGCGATAATTGATTTTGGTTATCTCCCTAACCATGGTCTCAAATTTTTTCTAAGAATTATAAGAATTATAAGGAAACTTTAGTATAATAAGTAAATTTAAACTGCTAAACATAAAAATCATGGCAATGACTGAATTGAACTTTAACAATGGTGGCTAGAGTTTTGAGGGAAAATCCCCTAGTAGGGTCGAAAGGGTAGATCCCCCAATGGGTTTGAGGGGCAACACAAATTTAGGTGTTCAAGATCACACAAACCTTCATGGCAAGTGTCGTTTCACAGTTTTATCAAAATTCTTTGCAAGGCCAAGTTGTTATGAGTTAGATGCCTATTTTTAAATTTTTGAGCGCTTGGGGTTTGGGTGGAGTCCATATATCATTAGGGTTATGTTTTGTGGTTTGGAGATTGAAATCAGTTAATAATTTTTAACAGATATATTCTTTTTCAATTTCTTGCCATGGGGGGACACTTGGAAGTCCCAAGAATGGTTGGGAGACTTCTCAAAGCCTCCTAGACATTTCAGAGATGTCATGGAGTCCCCAAGCCATCCCCAAACCACGGGGGCATCACAAAACCATTCCCTCCTTGAGTTGGACATCCTGAAAATGCCCTTTGTCTTGAGTAATAGTGGTGGGACAATAGGGGGATATCCCCTCCAAGTCCTTGCATCCCCCTATGAAACATTTATATAAGTACACATGGTTATGTAAAGCTTAGCTTGTCATTGAAAGTTAAAGTTGGTTTATATTTAGTTGTGTTACCTTATTTTTCCTTAAATTGTTTGTTATATTCCATAAGTAATTAACATTAGCAATTTGCCATCTTATTGAATTTGTTTGAATGGTCATTTTGTCATTCAAGTTCTTGTGGGAGTATCAACTCCATTGCAAAATAACCTTCATGAGAGAATAATATCTCACCAGGAATGGATGAATTGTATCAAAATGATTATCAATGTATAATAGTTTTGCTTATATAGGTAAGAGCAAGAGAGGGAGCACTAATGAGGTGGGAGGATAGGTACAACTACCTGCCAACTAATGACACAGAATGCTAAATGAAGGCTTAAATAAAATATTAATAAGGTTTACCTATTCCCTAGGAATATGATATGCTCAAGTTAAACTAAGCATTTGAGTAAATAATAATTTTTCCAACAACCCTCTTAACAACTAGATGTAAAAGATGCAAGATGCAAGATGAGTCTTGACAACTAGACCGTGTTAGGTACCCGCACAATGTAATTGAATTCTTTCACGAAGCAGAGAAAAGGAGAAAACCACCTGGGAGAAAACTCCTCTCCAAAAGAGAGAAAAGAAACAAGATGCATGGATGGAGGACCCAATCACACCCTCCCAAGGACTACATACATCATGTATATACAATCAAATATCCCCCAATAGGAAAGAAGAGAGACAACATAGCCCCCCCATAATGAAGGAGCTCTAATGTTGAAGTATGCCTAGAAACAAAAGATGACCCAATGCCTACAATCAACACATCTCCCCTTTAAAAGAAACAAGTCCATCGGATGATGAAAAAGCCACTCCATATCCAACTGAAAGGAGGAAGTTGGTCTCCAAATAGAAATATTTAAAAATTGGTTTGAAGTCTTGAAGCACAAATAAGCCTCCACATATTCATGATCAAACTCAACCAAGGGATGTGACAAAGCAAGTGAATGGGGGAACTTATGAATATCAATCTCCAAAGACGAATCAATAATAGTGCTCAAGCTATCATCAAAGAGGAGAGAAAATCGCTCAAGTATGTTTCCCGAATTGGCAAGATGAGACTCTGCAAATAAGTTTGAAATATGTGCCAAATACTCATCACACATAGCAAGATCTAAAACAAGTCTGATCTACATGCCAAATACTTATCCAACATAGCAAGATTTGAAAAAAGAATGATCAACCTGTTGAATAGAAGCAATCCCCAAATTTGAAGAATCAGGCGGAGGAGGAAAAAGCTCAACATTAGTCTCAAAAACACTAAGGTTCAAATGACCAAACTTTTCCTCGGAAACATGATTCACTCTTGATGGAAGGGTGTGAACATCATCCAAAGGAATATTATCATCAAGAACAAAATGCGAGAAGTAATACAATTGAGATGCATGATCCACCACACTTGTAGCAATGATCTCTCTAGTCTCCACATCTCTAATGTATACATGATTAGTAGTGAACTCCACCATCTTACCTTGTGCACCATGAGTAATTTGATAAATTGAAATGATGTTAGTGGTCAAGGAGGGTACTCAAAGAACATCATTAAATGATCCTTCATGCACAACAATAGAACCTTTCCCACAAACCTTCATGTATGTATGTCACCCATCAAAATGTTGGTGAACTTCAAGGCTCAAAAGTAGAAAACATATCCATAGAATATGCCATATGGTGTGATGAACATGAATCAAGAAGTTATCTTACCATTCTTAGGAATGGTAGAAGCCAAGAGTGTGTTACCTTTCCCAAAATTTGAAGTTCTTGATTGCATGAATGAAGATGGAGAAGTTGTCGATGGTGTAGTTGAAGAAGAAGATGGAGACATTGATGTGGGCAACTGGATATTGCGCTTTGAAGGTGTGAAAGCTCATCAATATCTTAGTATAACATTTATGCTCATCAAGTTCTTGTATCTCGCAATAAAGTCACATTTGATCTTCTTTTTGGATGATGCCTCTTGAGAAGAGGTCTTGGACTCAGGCATAGGCTGTGAAGGGTGATCCTTAGCTCTCTCATTATACTTAGAATTTATATGTTGTTTCTTGTCCTTGCCACTTGGATCCTATGGATGTGGGTCCTTTGTAAGAAGTGCTTGATACATAAGAGGCGTCAATGTGCCCAACTGTGCCAAGTTTTCTTGTTCCCTTGTGAGTTGTGCTACAAAACCATCAAGAGAATGCATTGGGTGTGCACTACATAGAGCATCCATAGTAGCATAAAATGCAAAAATGAATACAAAATAATTAGGACCAAGCTTAGAGAGAATAGATAGTATCAACTTCTCATCATCCTTTGCAGCCCCATATTCAGACAACTGCTTTCTAAGAGAATTGAGCTTGGTGAAGAAGTCCTGGATACAAGAAAAGTGTCTAGGATTGAGGCTCATTAGTTCATTCTCCAAATGAAATTTTCTCATATTATCTAGGCTGCCAAGGAGATTCTCCAAAGTAGTCCAAATATCATTAGGAGTTTTGCAAAATGCAACATGATATCAGAGATTAAGAGAAATGGACAACTCTATGATGTCCCCTCCTAGCTAGAGTCATCATTCTATCTATTGATTAGCTTATCAGTGGACCCTCATAGGCTAGTAGAGACAGATAGAGGGTCAATTTGTGCATAGGGGAGATATGCTTATCTGATGGTTTGACTTTTGCAGAGTTCAGTGCCTTCGATTTGGTATGGAGAGATGATTCTGACTCAGTTATTTGAGTTTTGCTATTTTTAGCAATTTTTGAGTTATAGAGATGGACCCTAACTATTTTTAGAAATATGATTTGATCACATGAGAATTTATTATGCCAACTCCAGTTTCAAATGGTTAAGCCAGATTCACAATTTTGAAGGAGTTATTTAGTTTTCAGTGGTTATATATTAATTAAATGGCAAAGGATTTAATATTAAGTTGTAAATTGACTTTATATTAAATCACTTAAGTGATGGACCTAAGTATCATGAAGGGGGCCAAATTAATGTATTAATTTATTGGCACGTTGTCCTAAGTCTAAATCATTAAATTTATTTAATAATTATTTTTTGAATGCTTTTAAGAAAGAAATCACAAGCTTCCAAGAAATTTCGATTTAGGGTTGGAAAGCTTATTTATACTTGCTTGGGAAGAAGGAAGCCATCGATTGTTATTTGCAAAAATTGATCATTGTTGGTTTTGAGCTTTGAGAAGGGTTTACGACTTTACCATTGAAGAACATAGTTCTTCTGCGTGTCTCCATTTGAGCTAGTGAAATATTCAGTGAATTTGGAATATAAAAGAGTTTCATCCAAAGATTTTGTTTGCACTTCAACAGTATTGGGTTTCAACAGTTAGGAAGGAAGAAGACAATATTATTATTGCAGAATAAGGAGGAACAAGCTACAACTGGTGCTCAGGATTAAATTGGGAAAATACTGAAATCTAATTTTTCAAAATTTCATATGTTTTAGTAAATTGCAATTTTGAGGGTCTTCGGTGCATTTCTAGGAAAACATGCTGCCCGAAAATAGGGATGGAACATCGTTATTTCCAAAATTTGGTTCAAGATTATTTGAATACCTTTCCAATGCATTAAACGGTTCGCAATTCGGAGCTAGGATGCGAAAGTTATGCCTTCTCCAAGTGGACCTAAATTTTATATATAGTTTTTTGATAAATTTTGATAGTTTTAATAGTTTATTTGTAATAAACATTATGATGACTCTTCATTTCGATTCCAAGGGATTATTGTGACCCTTGGGATCCATCAGATTTGTATAAACTCCAATATTCGAATGGAATGGAACACTTTTTGGTTTGCAATCTTGTTGTTGATCTTATCAATTTTCGTGTTGAATTCTACAATACTACAGGTATCACACCAGGTATTGTAATCTGGTTTCATAAATCAGATCAGTGGTATCAAAGCGGGAATGCTCCTTTATGCCAATTTACACAAGGTCTTCCTACCAAAGATTGGGTTTGGATACACAAGATTTGTTAGAATATCCACCTTTGAGACGCACACGATCGAAGATGTCAGACGATGCTATTAAGAAGTTAGTGGAGGAAGCTTTAAATAAGCAACAAGAGGAGATGATGAGTCAATTTTCACACATCCTACAGAATAAAAAACCCTCTGAATTAGGAACATCATTTTAGGGGAATACCCCTTTCAAAGTGCAAGTGAATTTTGACATCCGGAATTTTGAAGGAAAAATTGATTCTGAAGCTGTTGATAACTGGTTAGCAAAGTTGGATACATATTTTTTTGTAAATAATTTCTCAGATGCAGAAAAAATTACATTTGCTCTCCTCAAAGCGGAAACCCATGTGAAATTAGCGTGGGAAACCCAAGTAGCAAATAAAGAATGAGAATCAGTTGCTGAAGATGGTTTTATAATATCTCTTGATAAGAAGCCCACATGGGGAGAATTTGTGGAATACATAAAAGAAGCTTATTTTCCGGAGGATGTATATGAGCAAAAATACATAGAATGGCAGCTTCTTCAACAAAAGAGGGATCAGTCTGTGCAAGATTACACCAATACATTTCATTCACTTTCAACAAAACTCGGTATTGAGGATTCAGAGAAGCATCGAATTTTGAAATATCGAAGTGGACTGCACAGGTATATTCAAACAGAGATGAAATTTTTGAATATTGAGACATTGGCAACTGCCTATAAATATGCTACAAAAATTGAAGAGAAATTCAAGCAGAAAGGGAAGAGGGACTACTTTGCAAACAACAAGCCAAGGGTTGAAGGTGCCAATAAATTTGTAGGAAAATAGGTGACCAAGGAATCTCATTCAAATTCACCCAAGAAAACATGGTGGTCTACTAAAAAGACACAAACAGACACAGGCATGTGGTGTGAGATGCATAAGTCTCCAACCCATAATACAAAGGATTGTCGAAGTATTAAAAATTTGATGACAGAAATACGAGGAGAGGAAGCTGAACCTGAATCGTCACCAATAGATAATTCTAAGAAAGAGGAGAATGATTCCATCATAGATGCAAACCCATATGCCGTAGTTGGAACTGCTAAAGTATTGCCCCGTGAAGATGAAGAGACTTTTTCATTCACAGATGTGGGTTGATGGAAAGCCTCTGCATTTTATTATTGACAGTGGGAGTCAAAAGAATTTGATCTCTAGGGAGACAGTCAAAAGATTAAATCTGAAAGTGACAAGACACCCACAACCATACTCTATGGGATGGGTAAATGAGGGACAAGATATTCAGATAAATCAACAGTGTCGTCTGCCATATTCAATCAAGCCTTTTAAGGATGAAGTGATATGTGATGTAGCACCATTGGATGTATGCGATGTCTTGCTGGGGCAGCCATACATGTATCAGAGGCATGGGGTGTATGAGTCCAAGCCACGTAGTGTTACAATCAAGCTTGGTGGGAAGAGGTATCGAATACCAGAGGTATGTCCAACACAAACTACTTCTTTAATTAGTGCTAAACAATGTAAACGCTTGATTGCTCAAACTGGAGCTTTTGTTCTACTCATGATTTGCCCTGAACAAACAAAGTCAGTTGTTCTTAATACACATGCTAAGGTAACCATAACAGAAAATCAACAAAATCAGATGGATAAAATTTTGAAAGAGTATCATAGTGTGTTTAAACCACCAGTGGGAGTACCAACACACTGTCAAGTCAAGCACTCTATTGATTTAATCCCAAGCACACCACTACCACATGAGCCAATATATAGGAGATTAGTTTTGGAAAATGATGAGATTAAGAGACAAATTTAGGAGTTGATTCAAAAAGGACACATTCGTCCAAGTGCTTCACCTTGTGGCAGTCCAATTGTCCTTGCCAAAAAGAAAGATGGGACATGGAGTCTTTGTATTGATTATAGGGCATTAAACAAAATATTTGTTAAGAATAGATATCCTATCCCTCAAATTGATGATTTGTTGGACCAACTTAGGGGGCTAATTTCTTTACAAAAATTGACTTGAAGTCTGGATACCACCAAGTACCAATTGATCCAGCAGATGTGTGGAAGACTGCATTTAAATCTAAGGAAGGTTTGTTTGAATGGTTGGTCATGCCTTTTGGCCTAACAAATGCCCTAGCAACATTTATGAGATTGATGAATGATGTGCTTAGACCATTCATTGATTCTTTTGTGGTTGTTTATTTGGATGATATACTCATCTTTAGCAGAACTTGGTCTGAGCCTTTGCAGCATGTTGAACAAGTGCTTTCAACTCTACAAAAACATAAACTTTATGTCAACATTGAGAAGTGTTCTTTTGGTATGCAAAGTATTCAATACTTAGGGTATATCATTGATACTGAGGGTGTTCATGTTGATTCAGCAAAGATTCAAATAATCCGAGATTGGCCATCCCCTAAAAATTTCATAGAGCTTCGCAGCTTCTTGGGCTTAGCCAACTTCTATCGCAGATTTGTGTTTGGTTTCTCAAATATTTCATGGCCTCTTAATCAATCACTAAGGGGTGGAGCACAAGCAAAATTTCAGTAGACAGAGGCAAATCAACAAGCATTTGAGGAGTTAAAGAAAAGACTATGTTCAACACCAGTATTGGTCCTGCCAGATTTACACCAAGCATTTGAGATAGAAACAAATGCATCTGATTATGCTCTTGGTGCGGTACTCATGCAACATGGGTATCTTGTTGCCTATCACAGTGAAAATTTCTCTGATACAGTACGTAGGTACCCCACCTATGATAAGGAGTTGTATGCCATTGTTCAGGCCTGCAGACAATGGAAACACTATATACTAGGAAAGGAAACAGTTATACATACAGACCATAAACCACTTCAATTCTTGCAAACACAAGGGAAGTTGCAGAATGATAGACATCAACGGTGGTCAGCCTATCTACAACAATTTCACCTCAACATCCGTCATAAAAAAGGAAGCAGTAACAAGGTGGCAGATTGTTTGAGTAGGCCTCCAATTGCAGGTTTGACAATAGTGTTGGATTCATGTGGTCATCAAGCATCAACTTGGGAACAACTATATGGTACTGACCCTGACTTTACTAACATCTATAGTAATTTGGTAGAAGGAAAGTTTGTCCCTGATTTTCACTTGCAGGATGGGTTGCTTTGCCATAACGGTCACATATGTGTACCCATAGAGGAATGACAAAAAATGATATGGGAAGCCCACTACAGTCGTGTTGCAGGACATTTTGGTATTAGTAAGACTACTGCTATCCTTCAAAAGTATTTCTATTGGCCAAAAATGAAGCAGGATATCATTTCACATATACAAGCTTGTGCAGCCTGTGCAATTGCAAAGCCAGCAAACCGCAAGTTGGGTCTATACTTACCATTACCTATTCTAGATAAGCCATGGCAGTCAGTTTCAATGGATTTTATGTCTGGACTTCCAACTACCAGGCGGGGGCATGATTGTGTATGTGTTGTGGTAGATAGGTTTTCTAAAATGGCTATCATGGTGGCATGTAAAAAGATGATTTCTGCAGAAGATACTGCCAAGCTATTTTTTGAACATGTTTGGGTTCATTTTGGTTTGCCAAAAACCATTATTTCTGATAGGGATAGCAGGTTCATCAGCAAATTTTGGTCTGCACTATGGGCTAAAATGGACACCAAGTTGACAAAGTCCATAGCTTTCCATCCCCAAACAGATGGGTAGACAGAAGTGGTGAATCGAATGATTATTCATATTTTACGGATGTATCATTCCAAACATCCTCGCACATGGGATGAAAGCTTACCCTATGTGCAACACAGCTACAATCGTGCACTCCATAGTACTACATGGCACAGTCCATTTGAGGTTTCCCTTGGGTACCAACCATTGGCACCTATTGATGTAGCAATACCATCTCTACAATCTAACAGTCCATTGAATGGTGACAAGGAGGTAGATAAAGCAGAAAAATTCATTGATAACATTAGACACCTACAATAGCAAGTTCATGAGATCTTGGAGCAGAGTAATCAAAAGTATAAGGAAAGACATGATAAACATAGAACTCCTCATCAGTTTCAGATTGGTGACAAGGTATGGTTACATCTTCAAAAAGAGCACCTGCATGGACCAAATATGAAGCTTTGTCCTCTTCGTTATGGCCCATATACTATTGTGAAACAAGTTGGTGAGAATGCTTTTGAACTTAATTTGCCATCATTTTTGGGATTGCATCCAGTTTTCAATGTGGAATTGTTGAGACCCTATTTTCCTCCTTTGTTGGATATTTCCCAAGCTACTGAACACATCCAAGCTGCAGAGTTAAATCCATCTACTACTGTTCTAGTCCAGTGTGACCATGTTACTGAAGTCATTTTAAAGACTTTGAGAAATTAGAATATTCCTTTGTATCAGGTGGTTTGAGCTGGCCAACATTCTCATCAAGGCAAGTGGTTTACTAAGGAACAAATTGAAGAACAATTTCCTCATCTGGTGCAGCAGATTAGTGCAATGGGGCCCATTGCCTCTTAAGGGGGGAGGAATGCTCAGGGTTAAATTGGGAAAATACTGAAATCTAATTTTTCAAAATTTCAGTAAATTGCAATTTTGAGGGTCTTCGGTGCATTTCTGGGAAAACATGCTGCCCGAAAATAGGGATGGAACATCGCTACTTCCAAAATTTGGTTCAAGATTATTTGAATACCTTTCCAATGCATTAAACGGTTCGCAATTCGGAGCTAGGATGCGAAAGTTATGCCTTCTCCAAGTGGACCTAAATTTTATATATAGTTTTTTGATAAATTTTGATAGTTTTAATAGTTTATTTGTAATAAACATTATGATGACTCTTCATTTCGATTCCAAGGGATTATTGTGACCCTTGGGATCCATTAGATTTGTATAAACTCCAATATTCGAATGGAATGGAACACTTTTTGGTTTGCAATCTTGTTGTTGATCTTATCAATTTTTGTGTTGAATTCTACAATACTGTAGGTATCACACCAGGTATTGTAATCTGGTTTCATAAATTAGATCAACTGGTTATCATTCAAATTGTAGCCACACAAATGAGAAAATTGCAGCCTACAAGCAAATTGGTGCAAATCTCCAAGGCCTACAATTTTTCTTAAAAAAATCAAATAAATTATATGTGATGCATATTTGAGTTTTGAGGGTTTGAAGGAGCAGGCTAGATCATTTAGACATAAAAAATAATTTACTACAGTAGTTGGGGTACTCTTCCAGGTTTTTTATATGCATTTCATAGTTGCTTTTTGTGCTCATTTTTCCAATAAAGAATTGTCTGGATTTTTACTTGTATTTCATTTGGAAGAATAAATAGTTGTAGTGGTTGATTAAATTGTTTTAGAATTTTAGATTATTGCATAATTGTTTTTTTATTTCTAAAACCCTTGAACTTAAAAAAAAATCATAAACTTCAAACTACAAAATTGAGACAAACATCTACAACAGTTAGGGACTGATTGGGGTTCTTACATTGGTATTAGAGCAAATCCTGCCATCCTGAGGGTTAAGGATTTTACATGCAGCCAGAAGAAGTTGGTCCTCACAGGTATTATACATGTAGGAGAGCCTTCCTTGAAGGTGAATAGGTTTTAGATGGGTAACTGACCACCATGGGTGATGGACGTGATGGTAACCCACCCAGGGTAAATAAGATTGATGAAGATCAGGAAACTAAAGAATTTTTTAGAGTCATGGCTACAGGGAAGCAACAAGTATTTCAGACATTGCAGGCTCTTACCACTATGGTGGAGCACATGAACCCACCGACAAGGCAAAATTTGGATCATGAAGATAACGAGAGTGCTATAGGATCTCCGTGGACACATAGGACACATTCTAGAACAGTAGACAAACCCACATGTCCTACCTTTGTTAGAGAGGAACTAGTACGAGAGCCAACAAAGGAGGCCGAGGATGAGACGTTTGTAAACATCCTTATGGTTGCTAATGATGAATGAGAACTATTGACACCACAAGTGCAAGAGAGGATGACTTTTGAGAGGTTTTTGAATTAGAGAAGAGAACACTACTATGCAATCAGACATGACATGAGAAGCAAGGGGACAAAATAATGAGTTGAAGCGTGCTACATGAAAGCTTACTTTGTCCACTTTTTGATGGTAATGGTAGGTTGCCAACACAAGCTTGGATCCACAAGCTTGATACTTTTCTAGCATTGAGGCCTGTGACAAAGATTGAGGAGATAAAATATGTCACTTTACATTTGGAGGGAGTAGCACACGGTTGGTGGTATCATGGGTTGGTCACTCTTCAACACAATTAGGTGACTTCTTACCAGGACTTCATGGACAGATTGGTTGAAAGGTTTGACAAGAAAGATTCAAAGATCTACTTTAGAGACTTGGCACAACTTAAGCAGATAGGGAGTTTAGAGCATTTCATTAATGAGTTTCAGCAGTCCTCAGTTATGGTGCTATATATATCAGAGAAGAGGTTGATAGTTTTATTTTTTGAAGGCTTAATTGAACCATTGAGAGGTTGGGTAAAGGCTTTTGATCCTTTCATGCTGAAGGATGCTATGAATAAAGCCAGGAGTATGGAGCATGCAGCCCCAATAAATAAATTTCAGTCCAAGGCAGCTTCCTCCAACACTGACAATAAACCATTCTTTAAGATACCAGAGATGAATAAATTTAAAAATGAGAATAAACATAAATCTTTTGCACCACTTGAAAAGGAAACACTTAATGAGTTACATAAGAATAAATTATGTTTCTATTGCAAAGAACCTTATGACATGAACCATGATTGTCCTTTAAGACCCAAGGGAAAAGAAAATAGGGTTATTTGAGCTTATTATGAGGATTCCAATTTTGAAAATTCGGACCAACAATTTGAAAATGAGGAATCAAGTGAATAAAAGGAAAGTACAAATGATGAAAAATTGAACAAAATGGCTATAGATGATTAAAAGACTGAGGGTAAACTTAAGGAGGCTCGTTTCACTAGTGTACATAAAAAGGGATCATTCAGGATGAGAGGACTTTTGGCTGGACAAGGAGTTATTACCTTGCTAGATACATGTGCCACTCATAATTTTATTGATTCCAGGTTGGTCGAGAGGCATGAGATTCATACAGAGCAGTTTGAGGGTCTGAGAGTGAGCATAGCTGATGGCCACGTCCTCAAATGTGACATGAAGATTACAGGTTTACCCTTAAAAGATTAATAACTTTGATTTCAAAGCTGATTTTTATGTGGTA
Organism: Chamaecyparis obtusa; assembly: GCA_027943335.1. NCBI lineage: Eukaryota > Viridiplantae > Streptophyta > Pinopsida > Cupressales > Cupressaceae > Chamaecyparis > Chamaecyparis obtusa. Next base: position 341,596 of record BSBK01004658.1, read on the forward strand.
AACATGGGTGACACAGATTTGGTATTTGGTATGACTTGGTTACATGATATCGAGGTGTTCACTCTCTATTTGACAGACATGGAGATGAAATTCAGTCAGATGGGAAGACAGATACACTTAAGGCCATCCGTGACAGTGAGTTTAGGATGATGTCTTACAGACCCATGGAGGGCTTGCTGAGACATGACGAGGTTGAGTGGGTAGCCTGTTGCACTTTGATGCCATCATAGGGGCATCATAAATTAGAGTATCACCTAGACATATAGGCACTATGAATCAAGCATTATAAGGTGTTCAATGATATTCCACAAGGTAGTCCTCCTGAGAGAGGTATTGAGAACATCATTGAGTTGGAGGAGGGGGCCAAACCCATTATGATTACACCATACAAGCATCCAAAAAGATTGAAGGATGAAATAGAAAATACCATCAAGGAGTTACCGGCCATGGGCCATATTAGACCAAGTAGATGTCCTTTTGCTTCTTCAGTGGTACTGGTGAAGAAAAAAGATGACACGCTCAGGATATGCATTGATTACAGGGTCCTGAATAGAAAAATAATAAAGAATGGGTACCCCATCCCTCAGATAGATGAATTGATAGATGAGCTTCATGGTGCTTGCTTCTTTTTAAAGATCGATTTGAGATTAGGATATCATCAAATCTGAGTTAGAGAGAAGGATGTAGAGAAGACAACATTTAGATGTCATTGTGGCCACTTCGAGTTTGTAGTTATTCCATTTGGGCTAACTAATGCTCCTGCTACTTTTCAATCCACAATGAATAGGGTCTTTCAGCCTCAGTTGAGGAAATTTGTATTGGTCTTCTTTGATGACATCCTTGTTTATAGTAAAACATGGGATGAGCACTAGCGACACTTGGACACAGTGTTGGATATTTTGAGCAGAGAGTCCTTGTATGTAAAGGAGTTAAAATGTGATATGTGATTGTTAGAGTTGTTGTATTTGGGTCACATTATCAGTGCACAAGGCGTAGGCATGGATCTTGAAAAGATTCGTGCTATCATTGAGTGGCCTACTTCAGTGAACCTTACACAGTTGAGAAGATTTTTGGGTTTGTGTGGGTTATGCAGGAGATTTGTCAATGGATATTCCAGACACACAACTCCCTTGACTGACTTAATGAAAAAAAGGGGCTTTCTTGTAGACTCTTGAGGCACATGAGTGTTTTGATAAATTCAAGGAGTTGATGACTTCCTACCCAGCGTTAGCTTTCCTAGATTTCAACAAACCATTTGAGCTACATTGTGATGCATCTAGTGAGGGTGTTGTAGCGGATCTTATGCAGGACAAGCACCCGATTGTTTATGCAAGTAGGAAGCTCAAGGGACCTGAGAGAAGCGTCAGTATTTATGTTAAGGAAATGTTGGGCATAATGCATGCTTTGGCCAAATTCAAACAATACTTAGTAGGTAGCAAATTTTGCATAAAAACAAACCGCAACAACCTGAAACATTTCCTGGGGCAGCGAGATCTTAATGAAAGGCAACCGAAATGGGTAAGTAAATTACAGTCATATGATTTCGACATTACCTATTTCAAGGGAACACAAAATGTTGTAGCAGACGCCTTGTCACATAGACCTCATTTGAGCATGATGACAGACATATCTAAGGATTGGAGACACTTGATCCTTGCAGAGTATGCAAAGGATACATGGGCATCAGGATTTATAATGGAGCCGTTCAGGATAGTGACTATACCCTTGTGAATGAGTTTATCATTTACAAAGGGTGCATTTATTTGGTTATGGGATCAGAGTTGAGGAGGATGGTGTTGAGGACTTATCATGATTTGCCTATGGCAGGACACCCTAGTTTCTACAAGACTTACTGACATATTACATAGCACTTTTCTTGGGAAGGGCTCAAAGCTAAGGTGTTGCAGTATGTTATAGAGTGTCCCACCTGTCAACAGAATACACAGGAACACTCTTACCCAACTGGTTTGTTACAACCACTTCTGATTCCTGACAGGAAGTGAGAATGTTTGTTTATGAACTTCATTACAGGATTGCCGAGAGCTCAGGGAAGAGATTGCATATATGTTGTTGTTGATCGACGTATGAATTTTTCTCACTTCTTTCCAATCACAACTACATACACTACTACTCAGGTGGAAAAGTTATTTTTTTGTGAGATATTCAGGTTGCATGGTTTACCTCAAAGCATAGTCAGTGACAGGGATTGTAGATTTATGAGTCACTTCTGGCAGGAGTTGTTCAGATTGTGCGGGATAGAGCTCACCCTGAGTATTAGCTACCACCCCCCAGACAGATGGACAAACTGAGAGTGAATAAGTGGGTGGAGGGATACCTCATAAACTACATAGCAGGGCAACAAAAGGCTTGGGTTAAGTAGATTTATCTATGTGAGTATTGCTACAATTCCACTTATCACATGTCTATCCAGATGTCACCGTTCATGGCATTATATGGGTATGAGGCACTCAATTTCATAGATTTGTTGCTAAGTGATAGTAGAGTGCCTACTGTTGGAGATTTGTTACAGGGGAGTCAGGACATTGTGAAGGCTCTTAAGGAAAATATTGCAAAGGAACAAAATCAACAGAAGTAGTGTGCATATTGTAATGCCCCTCCCATAGTCTGATTTTCTATATGATATGGTTATTTTAGGATGATGAATTATATGATAGGATATCATTGATGCTTATGGTTTTACTGACCCCATACTTGCATGTGTATGGTTGATGTGTTTGTTTTATATTTTTGTTTGACGTGCCTGATGTGGTTGAGGGACGAAGTCGTAGTTACTTGCTTGCGAGATCCATACAATCGGCCGATCCCCACCATTGTCTGTTATATATCTATACATGTATGTACATGCTTGTATTTTATGCAGGTTTGCAGGTACCAGACATCAACTTCCCTGAATTGTCAGGATGGGCATGCCCTATCGCAATATCTCAAATGGTAAGAGAGGAGAGATAATACACAGGTCCAAATCCTAACTTAAGCCATGATATTGTCCTAAAATAGTGGACAAGATTATGTTATCCTACCCTATTAAACTCATCCAATGGATGTGAGTTTATAACCCCTTGCTTGAGTATGAATGTGTGTCTATAGGTTCATATGATTTTGGTTGTTGATGTGTTTTCTATATTTAGATTATTTAATTTGATTAAATGGTGCAATTTTAAATAAATTGGATATTTGCTATTTTTAGCTATGAGAGATTATTTGATTTGGAAATTAATTAAATGCGTTTGTTAAGTTTAGTTTATTATGTGGTAGAAGTATTTAATTAATGAGGATAAAATTAAATGCCTTCGCCTTAGAATTATTTAATTGTAAATTTAACTTATTTTCAATTAAAATGCATTTATTAAGAATTTATTTTAGCATGTGGATATTATTGTAGAATAAATGTCTTATTTTAATTAATTAGAATGCATTAAGTTGCACAATCGAAATTGATTAAATTAAATTAAAAGTATTAGTTAATTTTGGTTAAGTGTTTTCAACAAAAGACAAGTGGAGGAGAGACTTTAGTTCAATTGAAATTGAACTGAAAATCAGAGTCTAACTCATGCAAAGCTTTTTGGTGGAGTTGAGTTCCAAACCATCGCATGTGGAATGAGAATTCCCCTATGTTGGAGTTTTGGCCATAATTTTGGAGCACATAGGTTGAAGCATTTTGGGAGACAGGGTGAAGAATTTTGGGTGACGGATTCGATTTTGGAAAAGCATCGAAAGTTTAGAATTTGTCTTCAGATCTAGTCTTCGTTTGAATATTATTCTTTGGTGTTTGAGGTAGGGTTTGATCTTCTTCATGATTATGTTGTTTTGCAATTTGAAAGGACTGTTTTCTTTGTGCATGTTTGTATTTGCATATCTGGAAGTCTATTCTCTCTCTCTCTCTCTCTCTCTCTCTCTCTCTCTCTCTCTCTCTCGTATTCAGAAAATTGGTTTTAGGGAAATCCTTGTTGTTATTGCCGTTAATTTCGAGTTCATATATATATTTTGAAATTAAAACTTGTCATTAATTTATGCTTTATTTTAAAAAAAATTATGTCTAGTTTAAAACAAAAGTTATTTAAATGGAATTTTTTATGCTTTTGTTTTATAAATGTAATGGTTATTAAATAATTTTAAAGTATTAAAAAAATGGGCTTAAATTAAATTAAAAATTTATTAAAAAAATAATAAAATAAAATTTATTAAGGTTTGGAGAGGCATTAACCCCCCCAAACCCCTCATGGCACCCAAAGGGGTGGCTACCGTGCGATAGTACCTTGTGGGGTGCTGACGCACGGTATTGCGTGGGCCTTGATATTTTGTGGGTATGGTTTATTTTCTTAAAAATAATAATAAATTAAATTTGTTTTGTTTAGTATGGTTTATTTTATTATAAAATATATATTATATAAAATTGTTTTGTTGTAATATATTTTGGTAGGTTAATTATTTAAGGGCATATTATTATCTTGAGAAGGATATTTTCTTTTATGTATTAAATGTTGGATTTTGATTTAATTATTTAGATGCATGAAATTTTTGTATAGATACTTATATTTATATTTAAAGTATAAAATATAAGTATTATATTGTAGTTTATTTATATGATTATTTACTCGGTTTAAATTGCATGGAATATTTGGGGATCAATTTTTCTATTTGCGGGGTATTTTATTTAATGTTAGAGATTTACTTTGCATGTGTTTATGAAGAAGATAATTTTGTTTCTTAAATTCTAAACATGAGTGTTTTAACCATGTAATTAATTGAGGTCATGTCTTGAATTACCCTATGTGTTAATTTAAGGGGATAGAATATCAGCCAGTAGAGATGTAATCCAGAGGCAATACTTAGATATTTTGTTTATCATGTTTGTTTACCTTGCATACTTGATTGTAATCGATTGACTTGACCCAACCTTATGTGAAGATTTTCTTATAATACTCTTTTGTGATGTTTTGTATAACTATGTTTTGCTTCATATTCTACATGGGGGAATATGGTGTTGACTTTATATGTCATATCCATGGGATCAAGAGTATATTTATTGTGGACACTTTGAGAGTGTGTATTGATATTATGGTTGTGAAAATCAATGTGTTCATGTTGCACTAAGGAACTGATTTGAAGATATTTTTATCATTTGATGCCATTTGACTTATGAGCCTAGGGGAGGTTAAATAGGTGCATCTTAGAGGAGTGGCTTACAATAGGGGTCCGGGACCCAAAGTGGTCAGTACTAGGGTAACCTATTGTAAGTTGTGTAATAAGTGATAACTTAATAAACTTGTTAGACAAATATTAATAAGATAATTGTATGCCTCGCCCTTGCCTTGAGTGCTTTATAGGCTAAGGATAGGAATATGATGATACCTAGAGGGTAGGTATGATTAGAATTTCTCATCTTCATGAGAGGGTATTTTGGTTCCGCATGGATCATGTTGAGGGTCCGAGGTCCAAAGTAACTCAACCTGATAAACGCTTGAGGGTCCGGGGTCTAGAGAGACCAGTCCAGGGTAACTCAAGTAGTTGTCCATGTGATGACACTCCCATAGTATGTAGCCTACGTCTCATCAGTTTATCTGCATTTGCCTTTGGTGGTTGTCTTGGTAGTTTAGTATTATTTGGTGGTGTGTCCTTGTCTCATTATTACCTGGTGGTTTATTTGATTTGATTTGGTGATTGAGTATGTGTTCAAGATTATGGTATTTGGGTGTTTTGGTGCATATTGGTTATTTGATGTTTATTTATCTTTAGTTGGTGGTACCTTGAGTTAGAAAGCCTTCAGGATCTTTTCTTAGATGTTTTGATTGAGTTTATTTTCCGAGTGGGGTTTGTGGTTATCTTCTCAGCATGGTGGGAGTGGACCTTGGGTTCCACGAGGTCGGGTGGTAGTGTTATCTTTTACCATTTGAGATTCTTACATTCCTATAGCGGTGCTGGAGGATGCTTGTTTCTCTTACCTTCCTCTTATTTTAAATTGGAGGCTTGTTCGTTCCTATTCTTGATGTTCATGATTATATCTTGTATCAGTGCTTCAGAGTTGCAAATATTGTATTCTATTTTGTATTCAATTATTGTGACATACCCTATGACTTTTGTAGAGGATGTTGTATCATTGTGTATACCTAATGGTATTGGATGTACTTTTTATTCATATAAGTTAATTGTAATCATTCTTAATCTAATTATTTATTTTTCTATACGTAATTCTATGTCATGGGATCCTCGAGGATTGTTAATTGAAATTGAGTTGTGTATATGTAATTGTTTATATCTCATGATTGTATTGCTTCCACATTGTTATCATCATTGTTTGTAAACACTTAAGAAAAAATTTATTCTGTAAACATAGTGACTTGTGTTAGGTTAAATTCTCTTGGGTTCCCTGGCGGGGCATTACACATATCAGAAGAGGACTGAGTGGACCTTTGAGGTAGGGGATATGGTATACTTGATGTTGCAACCTTACTGCCAGTCCACTCTTAAAAAGAGTGGTGTCAAGAAACTTAAGCCACAGTATTATAAGCCTTTCAGGGTGATTAGGAGAGTTGGAGAGGTGGCTTATGAGTTGGATTTGCAATAGAGAGTAGAGTCCATAATGTTTTTGATGTGCCACATCTCAAAAAGGCGTTGGGACACCATATTGTTCCTTCTACAATGCTTCCACCCTTGGATGATGAGAGAAAGTTGGTTTTGGTGCCAGAGGCTACCATTGAGTTCAGGGAGAGGAATTTGAGGAGACACACTATTAGGGAATACTTGGAAAAATGGAAGGACATGTAGGTTGAGGATGCTACATGGGAGAGCAAGGAGATTTTACAATATCCAGAGTTGAGATTGCTTGAGGAAAAGCAATTTCAGGAAGGGCAGACTATGATGTCCCCTTCTAGCTAGAGTAATCATTCTAGCTATTGATTAACCTATTAGTGGACTCTCGTAGGCTAGTAGAGACGGATAGAGAGTTAATTCAAGCACTGAGGAGATATGCTTATCTGATGGTTTGACTTTTGTAGAGCTCGGTGCCTTCAATTTGGTATGTAGAGATGATTCTGACTCAGTTATTTGAGTTTTGCTATTTTTAGCAATTTTTGAGTTATAGAGATGGACCCAAACTATTTTTAGAAATATGATTTGATCACATGGGAAATTATTATGCCAACTCCAGTTTTAGACGGTTAAGCTAGATTCACAATTTTGAAGGAGTTATTCAGTTTTCGACGATTATATGTTAATTAAATGACAAAGGATTTAATATTAAGTTGTAAATTGACTTTATATTAAATCACTTAAGTGATGGGTCTAAGTATCATGAAGGGGGCCAAATTAATGTATTAATTTACTGTTACATTTTCTTAAGTCTAAATCATTAAATTTAGTTAATGATTATTTTTTTAATGCCTTAAAGAAAGAAATTGTAGCCTTCCAAGGAATTTCGATTTAGGGTTGGAAAGCTTATTTATACTTGCTTGGGAAGAAGGAAGCCATCGATTGTTATTTACAAAAAATGATCATTGTTGGTTTTGAGCTTTGAGAAGGGTTTACAACTTTTCCATTGGAGAACATAGTTCTTCTGTGTGTCTCCATTTGAGCTGGTGAAATATCTAGTGAATTTGGAATATTAGAGAGTTTCATCCAGAGACTCTCTTTGCGCTTCAACAATATTGGGTTTCAATAGCCAGAAATGAAGAATATAATATTATTATTGCAGAATAAGGAGGAACAAGTTACAGTTGGTTATCATTCAAGTTGCAACCACAAAAATGAGAAAATTGTAGCCTATAGGAAAATTGGCACAAATCCCCAAGGCCTGCGATTTTGCTTAAAATCAAATAAATTATATGTGATGCATATATGAGGTTTGAGGGCTTGAAGGAGCAGTCTGGATCATTTAGACATAAGAAATAATTTACTACAAGAGCTGAGGTACTCTTCCAGGTTTTTATATGCATTTCATAGTTGCTTTTTGTGCTCATTTTTTCAATAAAGAATTGTTTAGATTTTTACTTGTATTTTATTTTGAAGAATAAATAGAAGTTGTAGTGGTTGATTAAATTATTTCAGAATTTCAGATTATTGCATAATTGCTTTTTATTTCTAAAACCCTTGAAAATATAAAAAAAATTCATAAACTTTAAACTATAAAATTGAGACAAACATCTACAACAGTTAGGGACCGATTGAGGTTCTTACAACTGAAGAATACCAAGAGCTTCATCTCTTCTATCAAGCCATAATCTCTTTTCTATAAAACCTAGTGCGGGTTCAAGATCTTCACCATATTTGATTCTATGCAATTTCATTATTAGCAACAATGACTCCATTTGTTATTTCCACTTATGATAACTAGCTTATATATATATATATATATATATATATATATATATATATATATATATATATATATATATATATATATATATATATATATATATATATATATGCTGAGAGTAATCCTTCTAGAGGTGCCTATTTTCACCAAATTGCAAGATTTGAAAGTTAGGGTTGATGAAAATAGGCGCCTCGAGAAGGATTACTATATATATATATATATATATATATAAGCTAATAGTAGTTGCATCGCAACACGGAAGACATTTAATATTTTATATTTTTTAAAAATAAATGGTGTAAGGGTTATTGTTATGGTAATGGTTGGGTTGGATTACATTTACAATTAGTATTAAGATAATGGTTGGGTTAGTGTTAGGGTTCCTTATACTATTATAGATAATGTTAGTCAAATTGTTAAGGTTAGTATTAGGGGAACTGCTAGGTTACATTTAAGAAATTTGTTAAGGATACTACTTCTATTACGATTAAGGTTAGTCATATTGTTAAGGTTTAGGTTATTATTAGGAATAGTGTTCCTATTATAGTTAAGGTTAGTGCTATTGTTACAGTTAAGGTTAGTGTTAGGGGAACTGTTAGGTTACATTTAAGAAATTTGTTAGGGTTATTGCTCCAATTACAATTAAGGTTAGTGCTATTGTTACATTTAAGGTTAGTGTTAGCGTAATGGTTAGGTTATATGTTGTAAATAGTGTTAGATAATTAAGAGGGCGGGGGGGGGGGGGGGGGGGTGAATCAGTTAGTTCTAATTATGCTACAGTCCCAAATATCCTAGATGTATATATTCAAACTTTTCAAACAAATTATCAACTCGGTAAGCTATCAACAATAACTTTCTCTTCATCCACCGATTGACAGTCAATTCAATACCGTGTTTACTAATCTGACTAGTTATGCAATGTGTAAGTAAAATAAAAATTCAATCACATCAAATACACATCACATAGATTTGTAACATGGAAACCCTGTTAGGGGAAAAACCACCTAGGATCGGTAACCCAAAATAATTCACTCTTCTGAAGTGACCTCAGTTAGGAGCCAACCCTCTCAGAGGTTACAAAACACACTATGAGGTGTGACCTGGTTAGAGGATTTATCACTTATAGTTATCTCTTGACCAACATTCAGTATGGGGTCAACAAGAAAACCAACAACATTCCTTGAATGTCATATTGAAATACAAAAAAGACTGTTAAGTCCACACGGTTAATAGATTTTGCTGTAACGATGGTTAAACTGATATAGTAATGATCTGATTCAAATACAACTAAGATTTGCAATTTTTCAGATCTATGCTAAGCTCAAAATACCTCCTTTGATCAATATTCACTTCAATCCTTCATATCCTCCAACTTATTCAGCTAGGTGAATAATACCTTGATGCTCGGTAATGCCTGTAGTTCAGCTCAGTTATGTCTATACCCAGTTTGATCATCGGTGCATGAAAATAGTTCTTTCACGCGAATTCTCCTGTAGTGTCAATAAGCTCCATACTCAATAATGAATCTCATGTGTCTTTAAATAGACTTCATAAACTATTTTCTTATCATCCGTTAGATTTTGCCTCTTAATATCCATAGTTCCTTTTGCCGCTTCAAGCTTCCTTGACAGATGTGTCTATAACACGTTTCATCCTTCTTCATTCGATCAATCTTGAATTTTGTCAGCCATTAGATCATCATAACAAACCTTTCTTTTACCTCAGAATCATAAGCAAGTGTCCAGCTCATCAATTTAGTCAACTATTATAAATTTTATTGTTTCTTTCACTCGGCCAATACCAGAATGTGTTGGTGAATACTTGCTTGGTTAATATTGTACTCGGTATACACTATACTAGCTCGGTGTATACAAAAATCTTTAATTATCGACCACATAAACTTGTTCAGTTCTGATCTTCAATACATAAAAAATTCATGTAATACAATCAAGTTAACAATATGATGTCATAGACTCATCAATAAGTTACCCAATGTGTACCTTAGCCATATCTTCCATATCGATCTCATCTTCATGTAGATATCTCATTTATTTACCATTTTTCTTCTTCAGATGTTTGTAACTATCATGATAAGTGTAGTCAAGGCTAGTTGACATCAATGACAATACATTGACTGATTTAATTGCCTTACATATCACTTTAGTAACTCAGTGATCTCTAATCACTGTCTTTTACTTGTCCATTCATTCATTCAATCAGTTGTAGGTTATCAAATAGGGTTATTGTTAATGATATTATTAAGTATTTGGTTTTTTTTTTTTACATTTAAGACTTTTGTTAGGTTTCATTTTAATATTACGATTAAGGTTTTTGATATTGTTAAGGTTAAGGTTATTGTTAGGGTTAGTGCTCATATTATGATTAAGGTTAGTTGTATTGTTCCACTTAAGGTTAGTGTTTATTTTATTTGGGGTAGTGCTATTGTGATACCTACAATTAGTGTTAGTGCTATTCTTACACCTAAGGTTAGTGGTAGGGGAACTGTTAGGTTCCATTAAAGAAGTTTGTTAGGGTTTGTGTTATTATTACAGTTAAGGTTATTGTTAGGGTTAGTGTTCGTATTACGATTAAGGTTAGTGATATTGTTACACTTAAGGTTAGTGTTAGGGTAACTATTAGGTTTTTTTTATGTGGGTTAGTGGTATTGTGACACCTACAGTTAGTATTAGTGCTATTGTTACACCTAAGGTTAGTGTTATGGGAGCTGTTAGGTTCCATTTAAGAAGTTTGTTCGGGTTCATGTTATTATTACGGTTAAGGTTACTGCTCATATTGCAGTAAAGGTTAGTGTTATTGTTACAGTTAAGGTTAGTTTTAGGGTAATTATTGTTATGTTATATGTTGTAATCAGGGTTAGTGTTAATGATATTATTAAGGTTGTGGTTGGCTTTTGGTAACATTAAATTTTTTTGTTAGGGTTCATGTTATTATTACAATTAAGGTTATTGATATTATTAAGGTTAAAGTTATTGTTAGGGTTAGTGCTCATATTACAATTAAGGTCAGTGTTGTTGTTATACTGAAGCTTAGTGTTAGGGTAATTGTTATTACATTATATGTTGTAAATAGAGTTAGTAAGGCCAATGTTATTATTATGGTTAAGGCCAATGCTATTGTTAAGGTGAAGGTTATGGTTAGGGTTAGTCCTATTTTACATTACTATGGTTCAAGATCTTTGCCATATGTGATTCTATGTAATTTCATTATTAGCAACAATGACTCCATTTGTGATTTCCACTCATGATAATTATATGGAGTTAGAAGTACAAATTTGGACCAATCCATGATCAAACTAGAGAATGCAACAAATATTCTTCATAATACCAAAAATTTACTCCTTTACTCACAAGTAATAGTGCAAAACCAACATGCAAATTCAACAGAGTAGATGGAGTAGCAAACTACCAAATATTAGAAAATTATCTCAACCACTAAAGTTAGTGAAAAGAGCTTTCCAACAATATATGATTCGTAAAAAAACAAAATTCAAACACAAAAGTTGTCCTAGTTTTAAAATAAGGCCTATAAAAGGCACTTTGGGGAAGAATACAAGCTCCTGGTCCCATCATATGACCACTGAGGTGTTGGAATAACTATTGCAATGATGGTAAGTGATTTATGGTATTGCCATGATAAAGATTTGATTGCATGATGATCAATTATTGGGTTATCATTGATGTCAAGTATTGACCTAGTGTTCCTAGTATGATGCTAAGTATAAGTATGGTGATCAAGGTGTTGCGACGAGTTTCAGTTGTAGCGATTCTTATGAGATACTTGGGGATGTCTCTGAATGTTAAATGCATAGCCACTACTGTTGATGTAGATTGGTAAGAAAGTTGTGATCAAATGAAGGTTATCAGTGCAACTGCTAGAACAGTTAGTGACAGGCGATAGGGGATTTGATTGGTTTGTCAAATCTATTATGAGTTTTATGGCGTGGTCACAGGAGAAGGTTATTGATAGTATGTAGAAGTTATGGTTGCGACCAAAATTAACTTGAGTGACCAGTGTGTAGGATAGGTGATCGGTGAGCAGAGTTAGAATTGTTAACATGTATGATTTTCTGTTAATATCTCCCTCTTAGGTCCTAAGACCTAATCATTTCCTTCCTAACTTCATCAACATCAATTGCTTTTTCTTTATTGTGATTTCTTACACTATTCTTCTCAACCGATCCAGTCATTCTCATTCCAACATTGTTATATTTATAAGGCTTAGCTATATGACTAGAATTATTGCATTTGTAACATATAACATTTGGATTTACATACCTTTGATTAATTGGGTTTGTCTTCAATTTGCATTCCTTCGCTATATGACCAAATTTATTGCATTTGAAGTAGGTAATGTTCTGTCGATTCATAGGATTGCTCATTTTGATTATGCATTTGTTTGATTTGTGTCCATATTTGTAGAAAGTGAAACAATATCCTATAAATGGTGTAGTAGAAGCATTGCTTTTGCATTATATTCCTTATATCGCCTTATCTTATTCACCTTTAAATTTCTCTTACTAGATCACCTATAACGCCCCGCCAGGGAACCCAAAATAAACTAACCTAGAACAAGATACTAAGTTTGGTGAATAATTTTTTTTATCTAAAGTTTACATATAAGATAAATATTCACATGAAAGCATTAACCATTAACTCACATAACACACATCGTAAACATAGGTTACAAATCCAGTGGGTCCCATGACGTAGTATTACTTTCTAACATAACTCATTTAATAACATAACAAAAGATTCCATAAATTAAATTCAACAATTACATTGTAATAGTTACATTCCATGAACATTCAAGAATCCTAATAAACATACATCCACTGCACATGTCGTAGGGTATGCAGTAATCACACTAACATCTAAATTACAATATCCAGATTAGGTATCACATGCGATACTCTAATACAAGATTTATAATAAAGAATATATATAAAGAACAATAATGAAGAAGTAACACAAGGATCCAATTGCAAAGACACCATCAAACACTAGTACCAGGACGTCGAATCTCAAATGGTAAAGAATCACTACCACCCGTCTATGTAGAACCACAAAGGCCTACCCCAGCGTGCTGAGAAGATAACATTGGACCCCAATCGGATAATCAAATCAAATCAGGAAACACTACTAGGAAAGGAAACCTGAAAGCTTACTAACTCAAGGTCAACAAATATAGTGATAGGATGACTCACTAATCCATAGGCAACTGACACATGTAGGATAAATAGACTATGTGTAGGAAGGTGTCATCATGTACGTCTAACCCTTGAGTCTCATCTTGGTAATCTCTCTGGATCCTAGCACTCAAGTGACCATACACGGTATCAATGACTTCTCGTACTGACAAAGCCACTAACTATGCCAGAACACACACCTCAATAGGCGGCAAGCATCATCTCATCCTCATCTCAGTCTGTACTAGCACTCGAGCATGGGAGAGGAAACTTATCTTATTAGGTTCATTTTAATATCTCTCAATGTTATATTAGGTTATCACTTGATTACAATAACTTACAATAATTGATCCTGGCAGCCACTTGTGGGCCCCGGTGCTTATTGCAAGCCACCTCTTAACACATATCTAGGTAAACTACCCTAGGCTCATAGATCTCTCTTAGATCAAATCACAGATAAAACAGATAGTCATATATCCAGAATCATCACAGAAACCAGGATTGACTACATAAACATAATAATTGAATCACATAGTACAACATGAGCCTATAAGGTCAACTGGAATATAAACAATACACACTCACGCCAAACATAATAAACATCATGATCATAAAAGACAATTCCCAAGCCTCTGTCTTTCCTAGGTTATCTAGTACCCATAAAACTGATAAACCCCGACAACTAGAAAAGATAAAGCCACATTGAACAAAACAACCAATTTCAGTAGGAAGAGTGCACGTAAATTTCTAATTAAACCATGTATAAAAATGCTTAGAAAATGATCTACTTGATGTCTATAGGATTAGCACATCCAACAGAATATCAAAGTCATTCGTTAAATCAAATAAATAGTCATCACTAATCACATAGGCTAAGACCAAATTAAGTGTTGATCTGACTCTACGATTGGTTAAGTAAATCAAATTTCTAGTTCAAATAATAAACCCTAACATTTCATTTAGTGCAACAACATTATTCTCATGAAATTGCCATAACTCCAAATAAAATCTAAATACATACAATAATAAAGACTATTAAAATTTTCCCTTATGAATTAAGATATTCATCTAATAAATTAAAACCATCTTCCAAAGAATACTACTATAAAACAACATTTATTAATATAAATAAAATAAACAATAATAATTAATGATACAAATAAAACTTATTAATAAAAGCTAAAAATAACAATTATTAATATAAATAAAAACCATTAATAAATTTATTAATGAAAATAATAATTAAAACTTTCTAACGAAATTTATTAACAAAATTAATTAACACAAAAAAAGTTAATTACATATTAAAAAAAATAAAATTCTAAAATAAGTATTAGGTGGAGGCGGGTCCCACATGCCCCACACCCTAGGCGGTCTCCCAAACCCCTGCGTAGGCAGGCGTACTACCTACGATAGTACTCACTGCCCATGGCAGTGCAGTACTGCTGAGGCAATATGCCTGTGTGGGTGGCAGAGGGGGTAGGGGGGTGTGGTGGCCCCCGACCCCCCCCCCCCCCCCCCCCCCCACATGCATTTTTTTAAATTTTTTTTTATAAACTTGACAACAGAACCAACAACGAAGTGGAAGCCTATGGTACATTGCTAGCAATTGAAATGGCGATGCAGATGCTTGAGGAGTAACTACACTTGGAGGGTGATTCTAAAATCATAGAACTTACACCATTGCTATCAAGAAATCTCATGATTGGAAAATGGATAAAATCATCTCCATAATCAGAAGGAAATTGGCAGATTTTTGCAATTTCAAAATCTCCCACATCTATAGAGAAGGTAACATAGTGGTAGACACACTATCCAATTTAGCCTCTGAACTACCAACTCAACAAGTAGGAAGGTGGTGAGGTGGACTGCCAAATAAATACATGCATGATGGTGATGTGACTTGGCTTGCAAGGGGCAAGGTGTGACATTGATGTCACTCAACTTTGAATTGGAGGTGAGGTATGTGTTGATGTGATGCAAAATTAATACCAAGGACGGTGGCAGGCATTTTGAGGTGGTCGAAAGGACTGTGAGTAAATGATCACATTGTCTAAGTACTTGGTAATTATAAAAGGAATTTGATGACATTTTATTTGCATTGGAGACATTGGTGGTGAAGCAGAGAAGGCTTGGAAATGGAGGTAAATTTCAATTTCGATGCCTCAAAACAACAAATGGCCTTTTGGTGCTGAGTTAGAATGGAGTGACTGAAGAATGTGTTTACAATGGATGATCCATTCTCCCTCATCATGGTGTGTGGATTATTGGGAATAGATTTCCTGCTGGCCAAATACAACATGAATATTTCCTCTTTGTTTTGCACATGGGAATTGGAGTTCAGTAATGTGAAAACGGTTCACAGGGTGATGGTGTAGTGTGTTCGCGAGGAATAGTAGAAGAATCTTGAATTATTTCTCCAAGTTGCAAATCTTGACATTGGATTTAGAACACAAAAAAGGATTTGGACACATGTTCCAAGATACCCTATGCATCTTCATCTCTTTGTCCTCTACCACGTTGTAGAAAATAGGGTGGAAAGGAAGATGAAGGCCAAGAATATGTGGAAAGTCATGTGTGATTACATCGAGGATTAAGAGTGAGTAATCACCTTTGGAATGATCAAGGAATAATTTGACAAGTTAGTTTTGAAGCATTAAACTGTTGACTATTGGAGAACTCCAGAGGTTGGTGATGAGGAGCTGTGCGGTGGACAGATTCAAAGAAATGGACCGAGGAGCCAAAGAAGGGGAAGAAGGAATGTGGTGCAAGACGGAGGTTGAGGTGAAGCCCTAGGCCAATCGAACAACACAAAGGATGAATGGAGATACACCAATGATGAGAAAGGTTGGCAATGCCAACAGACTCAGGTCCCTCAAACACTAGATTGTGAAAGTGCGCATCTCTGTATTTTTTGGTTTGTAATTTTGATCTTCTGGATGTATAAAACCCCAATTTCATAACATCGAGGGCTGAGTTACTATATAATTATGTCTGGGTAGTTTTTGTATAGACATGGTTGTTGATGGCCGAGGGCATGTAATGGGTGAATTTTGGTGTGGGTAGTTGCAGGTTTGTGGCATAGGGTAGTAGCAACTTGATGGATTCAAAATAGACTTTTGATGCAGTTGGATATGATGTAAAAACTTTAATTGTTATAAATAAAATAAACTATTTACTGACTATATATATATATATATATATATATATATATATATATATATATATATATATATATATATATATATATATATATATATATATTAACATTATGTTATATTATATTATAATATATAAAATATATATTATAATATAATATAATATAATGTTAATATATTAACATTATATTATATTATATAAAATATATATTATAATATATATAATATTATATTATTATATTATATATAGTAATATATATATAATATATTATATTATATGGGATGATCCTACAGAGTGATGATTTGTCATAAAACTAGTATGTGGAAGGTCGATTGTTTGACTCCCACATCCATTCCTTTATGTTCGGATTGACAAGTATTATTGTTGTTGATAGCAGTCACAAAAGGTGTACTTATTAGTCAAACTGCTCAGAGAAAGGGTTTGCATGCATAGATGAACGTGGCTTAGCTAACAAGGATGTATGGTGAGGGTTTGTAGCTATGTGTTGATGGAGTATAGTGTGCGATTGATGGAGGATGGTCGTGGGGCCTATAGGGAGACATAAGGAGCTCACATGAGTTATAAGGGTCTATGCATGTCTAGCATAGAGGAGTGATAAGTGGATGGGCATGGTAGTAGGAGTGATAAGGGGTGGACGTGGCAGTAGGAGTGATAAGGAGATAACGAGGAATTAAGTGATAAGGGTTATATAGGTGGGCAACCCACCAATGGAGATATAAGGAGTGTATTAGCATAGAGAGGATATGATTTGTAAGGGTGTTAACTTCAAATATATTTGGGGATGAGGTCCCTAAAAAATGTGGTCTCACTTGTTCCTAGCTTCAGTGAAAAGTGATTTCTGATAAATTTTTTTTTTTATAATAATAATAATAATAATAATAATAATAAAACTAACAGCTCCTACACGGGGTTGTGGTAATAAAATAATCTTTTTCGTACCCCATATCGGATACTGCTATTATATATATATATATATATATATATATATATATATATATATATATATATATATATATATATATATATATATATATATATATATATATATATATATATATATATATATATATATATATATATAAGGGTTGTGGGTCATTTTACCCACAACTCTTTGGGAGAGAAAATGACGTTTTCCATATTTGATATCAGATTTTATCTGATATCCGATTCTAAGAGACCATTTTCTCCACAAATTCATATGCAATTATGAATTTAATTATTTTTTCATATTTGTTTAAGTTTTTGAGTTCTATTTTCAGTTTTTGGATGAAAACTTGGTTTTTTCAATTTGAAATTGTTTGTATTGTTTAAAATTCATTTTAATTATATGAATTTGCAATTTAATTAGGTATGGTAGATAATATTAATAATCCTGAGCTTGGAAACCCACCCCCCAAAAAATACACAACCTGAAAACCCTCTAGTGACAAACTCTCGACCATTAGAAGATGTTATAACAAATAATTTGAATCAATTGAGGGGTATTACGAATGCTTATAATAAGATCCCTAGATTAGCCCCAATATTTGGTACAATAAATTCTATTATACAATTAATGGAGACCCTCACCATGCAACATATTATTAGATAACTTATTATGGATACACACTTATGTTTTTATACTTAATCTACTTATGTTTAATTGATGAAAAAGGAGGAGATGAGAGAGGTGCAAGACACCACACTCTTAGCCATTTCGTTTGGCCTTGAGAGCTCTATGGTATATATTTTCACACTCGGTCATTTACTTTTTTTTTTTCAATGTACATTCTTGTCATTTAAATTGCGATAATTAAAAATCATATACTAATTAACATTTTCATCTTATTTTACTCTTGAAGATGTCACCTACTACCAGGGGGTGCAATACGAGGGGGTTGCAGTGGCACACTTTGAGAAGGGAAAGGTAATTAAGATTTTGAGAATGATTATGCATGTACTTATTATTGGAGTGTACTAATTTTTATTTGCATGGTCTATGTAATAGGGCTTGATGTCTAAGGAGGGCATGACATAGGTTGAAGATCCTAGCCTCTTGACCATTTCATTTAGCCTTGATAGAAACATGGTATGTATTTATGTACTTAGTTGTTTACATTTTTTAACTCTATATATGTTTGTAATTATTTCAAATCTATATTAACTGATATTTTAATATTATTCTATTCTTGTAGGTAACACCAAGTGTGAGGGAGGTATAGTGGTAGGGACTTACATCCTTGTTGACTACACTGACACTGCCAGAAGAAGACACACCCACATAGGTACATTTTAATTTTAATTTGAGAGCTCAGTAAATTTATGTTCATATCAACAAAAACTTTATATGATAATTTATTAAAATTATGCTTGTGAACATATATAGGTTGGAGTTCCTAGTCTTAGTGACATCCCTTCACTTCCAAATATATATTATAGGACTCCTAACCATGTTAGGAGACACAAACTAGAGTTACATACAAGAATTCAATTTTAAATTTCAATTATAGTTCAATTATAATTTAAATAATCTCAATTGTGGTTTGAATTATTATTTTTTTGTGTAGGATCCTTCAGAGCTGAAGAGTGCCTCAAAAAAGATCCATTTTGATGATCCATTAGTACCCTAGGATGTCAAAGACACATTTAGTTTTCATATGTATATTTTGTAAACATTTTGAGATGGCATATGCCACATTTTGTAAAACTTTGTTTTGGGTTGCATTCATGCCATAATTTTATATGGACATACATACATATTAGCGAATTTCATATATAGAATATGATTTTTGATATAATTTCTTCCTTATGTGCACTAAATGTATTAATCACATTTATGGAATCATTACACGGTTTTTCTAATGTGAGTCATTGTTACTATGTTTCAATAATATTTGATGTGTTTGGAAAATATTTGTTTCATATGTGTTTCCATAATATTTGATTTTTTTCAATTTTTAATGATATGTATACATCACTACACATTAAAATCAAATAAAATTAACAAAAAATGAATGATCTATAATACATTTGGTAGTTAACATACGTAACATAGACAATTGACATAATAGGACCCATTATGGTAGTTTGACAAATGAATTTTCCTCCTATTTATATCTTCATGATGTTGGAGTCACAACCTTTCATTATTAAAACCTTTCTAGAGAATCACAACCTTTCATCCTTTATGCCATTTGAAAGAGTTACAACCTTTCATAATTATGAATTTTTGAGAGTTGTAATCCTTCAAGAAATTACCTTTGGAAGAGTTTATTTTTTCATGAGGTTGAATTGTCAACAAAAATACATCTAATTGGGTGGGTTTACCCTAGACATGGACCTTTTTTTCCTCCCCATGCATCAAAACTCTTGGTGCCATACCCTACTGATGATGTCCCTTAGGTGATCTAAGTGCACAAAATTGTCAAACTTTGATGGACCATTTCTAGAAATTTTTGGCATCTGTGGTGGATTCATCTGAACCTATAAGATTGCGTGAGGCCCCTTGACAATAAAATCTCTCAAATTTCAAAGACTTGAAGTGGTTTTCATAGGGCAGCGACTTTTTTGATGACACAAAAAGTGTCAAATGCATTCAATGAAAAGTTGCAAGGTATCCCAAAAAGAGTTTTTTTGTCATGGGGTTGAACCATCAGTGAAAACACATCTAGTTGGGCAGGTGTACCATAGCAATGTTCCTGTTTTGACTCCCCACATGTTGGAAGTCTGAGATCCATATCCTACTGGCGATGTCCCTTCAATGCCTTAAGTGCACAAAAATACCAAACTTTGACATACTATTTCTTGTAATCCATGGAACCTATGGTGGATCTGTTTGATCCTATAGGATTAGATGAGGCCCCTCTACAATAATCTATCTCATATTTTGAAGACTCAAAGTGGTTTTTGTAGGACAATGATTTTTTTTTATGAGACAAAAAGTGTCAAATGCATTCAATGGAAAGTTACAAGGTAGCCCAAAAAGATTTTTGTTTTTTGTGGGGTCGAACCATTAGTGCGAACGTGTCCGATTGGGTTGCTTTACCCTAGGCATGGCCCCATTTGGCCTCCCCACACGTCAGAACTCTCAGTGCCATACCCTACCAGTGATGTCCCTAAAGTTCCTTAAGAGCATAAAACTATCAAACTTTGACATACCATTTCTTGCAATTTGTGGCACCTGGATCTATTTGATCTTATAGGATCATGTGAGGCCCTAATACAATAACCTTTCTCAAATTTTGGATAATCAATGTGGTTTTCGTAGGGAAGCAATTTTTTTGATGATGCAAAAAGTGTCAAATGCATTTAATAGATAGTTTCAAGGTAGCCCAAAAATAGTTTTATTCATTGTGCGGTTGAACTGTTAGCATAAACACATCCAGTTGGGTGGGTTTACTATAGGCATGGTCTCATTTTTCCTCCCCACACACTAGAACTCTCGACACTATACCCTACCAATGATGTCCCTTAAGTGCCTTGAGTGCACAAAATTGTCAAAATTTGACAAAACATTTCTTTAAATTCGTAGCACTTGTAGTGGATCTGTCTAATCCTATAGGATCACATAGGGGCCTTCTACAATAGCCTCTCTCAAATTTTGAAGAATCAATTTGGTTTTTATAGGGAAAAATATTTTTTGATGATGCAAAAGTGTCAAATGAATTCAATGGAAAGCTGCAAGGTAGCCTAAAAAGAGTTGTGTTTGTCATGGAGTTGAATTTTTAGGGCAAACACATCTAGTTGGACGGCTTTACCCTAGGAATGGTCTTTTTATTCCTCCTGACTTGCTAGAAATCTTGTCACCATAGCCTACTGACAATGTCCCTTAAGTGCCCTAATGAACCTAAGCAATTTCTAGAACCTAGGATAGTCGCAATGAACCTAGGAAAATCGTAATGGACCTAAGACAATCATAATTGACCTAGAGATAACCTAATGAAGCTTTAGCTAGGAAAACCTACTGAACCTAGGACAAACCTAATGAACCTAGGAGAACCTATGTTAGGATCTTACATATCATCATTTTGGTCCCAAATGACACAAATTAAGTACTCTATCTTCCTCAGATAGTGTAACAATTATGTTGTCCTTCGTTCATTCAGTGAAGTAATCATGAATATCTTTAGAGTACAATGTAAAATCAATTTTCTTTAAGTTTTTGTGCTTAATCAACATAATACCAGAGCTTAATAAAAAAACATGATACATAATAAAAAGATTATAAGAGCTTCATCAACATGTTAGCAAGAAATACTAATAGAGATTGTTGTTTTGTCATTTCACATCAGAAATAGAAATGTACTATACCATCTAGAAATACATCAATTCTATCAAAAAATATTAGATACGCATGTCCTCATATACACATACATTGTATATCATCAATACAACCACATCATGTATAAATACATCAATGCTATAAAAAAATACTAGATACTCATGTCCTCATGTACAAATACATTGTATATCAAGAATACAACCACATCATGTATAAATACATCAATTCTATCAAAAATTCTATATATATAAATAATACATTTCATTTTGATATTTGTGCTCCATAATGTATATATCCAACCATTGGTACTCTTGAAGACACCTACATTGCAATAGTGTACAAAATATCAGTATTAGAGAAATAAAAATAAATAAATGTACAAATAAAAAATGAAAGTAAGATAAACTCCAAAGAACGATAGTGGAATATAATATGTCCACTGTATTTGTAATCCCTGCATTCCCAAGCCACGAGAAGACTAACTTTATTGAACAAAAATGTTAAAGTACCAAAACATAATAAATGGGATGAACCAAAAAACATGATGAACGTAAGCATATTGAACCTTGCCATCCCTTGGTATGAGCTATTTAAGTGTGCTTGAATCTTGTATGTCCATCATGTATTTATAAGAACCTACATTTACAATCCACTAGAGGACTCAGTTTATTGACCAAAGAAAAGAAACAAGAAAAAGTGTAATTAATGTAATGAATGTAAGAATACCGAGCGTAATAAACTTTACAGTCATTTGGTATGATCTAGTCAAGTGTTCTTGAAGGGTCATATCTTTTCTTAAGGGTATCCAATATTGCTTCATGATCAACATTACTAATAGTCCAAAGCTCTTTTGTCTTTGGTCTACCTTGATGCTTCAAAAACTTAACATTTTATGCTATAACAAGGTGCGAATGCATGAGGATAGATGAACTTAACCAGTAGGATAGATGAAATCATCATCATTTTTCATTGGTTTTGCTAGATTCTTATTCCCCTATACACATTGTGCCAACCATTAATATATTACCTCATCATTCCCCTATGGTGAAACCAATACAAAAATATGTCATGTTTATAGAAGATTTAAAAGATGGTTGTACTATTAAAACAAGGTATTTACTGAGCTACTCACATTCATATTTGAACCCTAGAAATGGCATCAACATCATCTGTTGCAGCTAAGAAAGGAAAGGAAGTGTTCAACGTTCAACTTGTAAGGAACGATGCGTGTAAACTGCACAAATTTCAAGTCGTTCCTGAAAGTGCGATAATGGGAGATCTTACGAGTGCCCTTTTGTCTATTCCTCCTAAGGCTCTAATGATTAACAATGTATGCACATGATACATGTGAAAAATTGGAGAAATAGGTGATTACAAGCTTAGAGAAGCTTATGAAAAACTATGCAGCAATGGGGTGTTGAAGGCTGAACACCAGAAGGTTGCCAAGAGAGGGTTACTGCATGCCATTGAATTTCCAATGAACTTTAAGGTTGAATGGATCAAAATCTTGTTGATCTGTGTACATGACATGAAGATTTGGTTGGAGGATGGACCAATTAATATTACAAAGGAGATGATACACTGAGTAACTGGTTACCCTAGTCTTAGAGGGAAAAATACAATGAGATGCCATAGCAAAGAAATTATACAAGCTAACACTTAGGCAATGTGGAACAAAAAAGGGATGACTATCTCTACAATCACAGATCCAGAAATTAATTTTGTAGTAAGAGTGATTGCACAATTCTACCAATCTAGTAGGTTAGATAGTGTTCCGTGTATAGTGGTGGACCAAGCATGGAAAATGGCGAAGAAATATCATACCTATGCTCATGCAGAGCTACAAATGACACAACTTGCTGAGAACCTCACTTCTATCAGGAAAGTGAAGAACTCAATGTGTAAGTTTGGTTCTTTTCTCGTTTGTATATTCTTCTATGTACAAAATAGTTTTCCTACTGTTGGTGATGTTGTATGGGATAAGAACCAACCTTTCAACCCATAGATAAATCAATTTATTGATCTGATAGGAGATAACTTTGAGAGTGTGTTGGATAGTTATTTTGTGGAGTTTAGGAAGAAAATGAGGAAAAGGAGTAGGATTCTTGTATCACTAGTTGAAATGTATTATGATGACATATGTTTCCTAGTCAATACCAACTTCACATATGCATAAGCAGTTACACCGAGGGTATCATGGCTTAGGCCATTTCCTTATGAAGTCAATATAGATGAGACAAAAACAACAATAAAAACCCTATTAGATGAGGAAATAGATAGAAAATAAAAATATTTTGGGACTTATGAGGAGGCTAAGTCCAAGATAACCATGGGATTGAAAACTAAAACCATAGAGAGAAAAAGAAAGAAGTTAGTAAAGAACCTAAAAAAATATGTTAGGAGACGGAGAAGAGGAAAATGTACCTCTTGCATTGACACAAGGGTTAGGAGAGTATTAGAAAAGTGAGGAAGAAGAGAGTGAAGAGGAGACTGAAGTCACTAAGAAAGGTAAGAAGGCATCATTTGTAGAGCCTAGAAAGAAACAATTGTAGAAACCTAAGCCTACTCCTCCTACAATATTAAGACCTAGAACAAGGGAAAATTCTACTATTACAACTGTCGAGCCACAGAAAAAGACCCTAGTATTAGGGATGAGGAAACTAGTCCAGGCTAAGGCTGTGTTGAGAAACATAAGGAAGAAACCAAGAAGGAAGCTAATCCTCTAGAAAGATGATGATGATGAGAAAACTGATACAGATGAGAATGTAAAGAAGAAGGCACCATCTCAAAGGAAACAATTGATCGTGGATGAGATATGCCACAATATCAAGAGCACTATTGGATTAGCAGGCTTTAAACAGGTAAGGTTTGAGAAGTTAACTAATGAAGATAAAGAAAAATTAGAGGAGGCTATGCTTGAGATGCCGTGTACTTTCAAAATGACACGATTACAGATGGGAAATTTGATACCTGAAGAATTATTTAAGAAGATAGATTAGAAATGATAGTATGCCATGATGACTGAGAAGTAGATAAGAGAGAGCAGTCTAGGTCAAGTAATACTTGATCTAGCCCCATAGTACATACAACAATCAATGGAGCAATATAGAAATAGGTTTGTTCCCAAGCTCTGAGCATACTCCATTCTAGAACATAAGGTTGAAGATGTTGTGCAACAAAGCACAAGTACATGTAAGATTATCTTTGGAATAATAGTTGACAAGAGATCAAAACCAAGTACATTTAGTGGAGTGGAATTGGATAACAAGGAGGACATTGAAGAACCAAAAAATGGAGAGAAGGAAGCTAGAAATAAGGCTGAAGTAAGTGAATCAGAGGATGTGATAACTATTGTGGATATCACTGAGGATACCCCAGTGAAAATAAATGTGTTAACTGAGGAGGAAATTCAAAAGCAAATACAAGTTGAGGTAGCCTCAGATAAGTTTCTACCAAGCACCAATCCAGTACTGATTCAAGTACAAGATTATCCATGGATTGAGAGTACAAAAACTGTTGACACTACATTCGTAAACCCTCATAAAGTCACAATTGAGCTTCAAGCCTCACAAAGTACTAGTGCCCAGAAATAGAACAAGTCGACACTCACAACTGAGATTACACCTGTTGAGGAGAAACATAAAGAACAAGCTGAGGAAACTCTTAAAGAGAAAGAAGATAAATCTACATTAGTTGTAATAAGTCCTCGTGTGGAGGACAAAGGAAATACTGAAGAAGAGAAATAAAAGGAAAAACTAGAGCCTAAGGAGAAAAAGGCTATAAAAGCTCTTATACAGATGCCGAGTGGAAACACACCGAGGAAGAAATCACAAAAGAAGAAGGAGATATCTCCTGCGATACAGGTGAGGGTAAAAGCACAATAAGTTGTCACCCTTTTATAAAGGAAAAGGCTAACAAAATCAAAGTTGTTCAACTTCAATAGTATAAAAATGACATTTATGTTTGGAATTTGAAGATGTTGTAAACTAATTAAATGTGATAAAATGGATGAAGTTTATGATTAATATTTTTTAATAATTTTTTTAAATAAGAATTGATATGTGTTTTTAATTTTTAAAGATGATTTTCAGTTGCTAAAAACTGCCGAAAATTAGGGGTCTAGTTCCCACCAAAAAATTATATGTAAATAAACCTTTTTTCCCCTAATTTCAAAATATGTCATAGATGACATATATAGATAGTTCATGAAGAAATAAAAATTGGTTTGTGACTTATGTTTTCTCTTTTATAACAAGTCAAATTCCAACTCACTAAAATTGACATTTTTCATCTGGCAACATATTTTTCATAACAAACCTATCCCAATCAAAAAAAGAAATATACATTCTTGAAGAGGACTCTCTCATCTAGCCATATGTTTTTTAAATTTATTTAATATGATTTACTATTTTTTTCTTTCTCTGAATCAACATCTCCTTGATTTTTAAAATACATACTTCCAGTATTTTTTAATTACAATAAACTATGTCTAATTAAAACACTATAAAATCTATATGAGGATATTCTTGACTCCGATCTCTACAAAAGGGTATTTTTATATTTTTGAAAAAATATCATTAAAAAGATTAGGAGTTATTGAAACACCATTTTTCTGAAATAATATTTTTTTATGGTAATTAGACCCAAAGTGGTATAAAACATGCATTTAATAGATATTTCCAATTGGAAAAGTTAAAAAAATTATCTAACTTAGCTATAATGAATCTAGCTAGACCATATGTTTGACCAAAATTAATTTTTAGTTAGAAATACTAAAATTCAGATGTGTTGATAAGTTAGCCTAAAAAGTGACACCTGATTATGCTTTTACCCGTGACTCTCAATGAAGTTATAGTGATTCCTAAGTGGGACATTGATAACTTGACCTATGAATAAATAAATATTGTAAGATTTTTTGAAGAAGAGCAAACAAGAAGAGCTGAGAAGGGAGCACCAACAAAAACAAGTATTGCATGAGATCAAAGGTATTTTTATTGATGCTTTTGAAATGGATGATGTGAATGAGTCAGTACCTATTTTGGAGAAACTTATACAAATTTTTAAGAAAGTGAACAATGATAACAACGAGGCAAATGAGAAGTTGTTATAGTGGGCTAAGAGAAAGTTTCAGACCAAGGTATTGGACAAGGTTTCAACTGACATTGTAGTCAAACAGGTAGAACTTTCTACCTTAGAAACAAATGTATAAGAAGTTGTGCAAAATGCTCATTCTCTGTACAATAAATTATGCAGTGTTGAAGAGTTCACTAAGGATAATCAGGATCTAATAGATAAATTGCAGTTAGACTTAAATTCTATAGGACATTGACTAAACATGGATGCAAGTTCCAGCTCCATTCACTTTACCATATTGCTATACGCCCAAGGTAGATTAGCCAAGTTGGCGGCGAATGATAGAAAAATAAGGGCTAGACTAATTTTAATCCAAACAATGTTGACACCTCATCTCGAGGTTATGCAGAATGAGTTAGTCACAACAAAGGACTTAGTGTAGAATGACCGTCATCTTTCTATTGCCTAGAGCCTAGTTGAACTAGCTATTGAGCTAGAAATTAAGTCACAAGTTTTGGAGTTTATAAATACAACCACATCATGTATAAATACATCAATGCTATAAAAAAATACTAGATACTCATGTCCTCATGTACAAATACATTGTATATCAAGAATACAACCACATCATGTATAAATACATCAATTCTATAAAAAAATCTAGATATATAAATAATACATTTCATTTTGATATTTGTGCTCCATAATGTATATATCCAACCATTGGTACTCTCAAAGACACCTACATTGCAATAGTGTACAAAATATTAGTATTAGAGAATTAAAAATAACTAAACTTAGAAATAAGAAATAAAAGTAAGATAAACTCCAAAGAACGATAGCGGAATATAATATGTCCACTGTATTTGTAATCCCTGCATTCCCAAGCCACGAGAAGACTAACGTTAGTGAACAAAAATGTTAAAGTACCAAAACACAATGAATTGGATGAACCCAAAAACATGATGAACGTAAGCATATTGAACCTTTCCATCACTTGGTATGAGCTATTTAAGTGTGCTTGAATCTTGTATGTCCATCATGTATTTATAAGAACTTACATTTACAATCCACTAGAGTACTCAGTTTATTGACCAAAGAAAAGAAACAAGAAAAAGTGTAATTAATGTAATGAATGTAAGAATACTAAGTGTAATAAACTTTACAGTCATTTGGTATGATCTACTCAAGTGTTTTTGAAGGGTCATATCTTTGCTTAAGGGTATCCAATATTGCTTCATGATCAACATTACTAATAGTCCAAAGCTCTTTTGTCTTTGGTCTACCTTGATGCTTCAACAACTTAACATTTTCTGCTATAACAAGGTGCGGATGCATGAGGATAGATGAACTAAACCAGTAGGAAAGATGAAATCATCATCATTTTTCATTGGTTTTGCTAGCTTCTTATTTCCCTATACACATTGTGCCAACCATTAATCTATTACCTCATCATTCCCCTATGGTGAAACCAATACAAAAATATGTCATGTTTATAGAAAATCTAAAAGATGGTTGTACTCAACTTAACTTTCCATGTCATCATTTATCATGACTATTATTTTAGATAAAGGAGTTAGATACTGAGGAACTCATGCATCCACTCACTCACTTGACTCACACTAATCCCAATCACACTGAAAAATAGTTGGGACAAGAAAAATCCAACTCTCGTGTCCAAAGGGTCCATGTAATTGCGTATGATATTCAAAATGAATGCATATTCGAAGAATCTTTGTCTATCTTACAATCCAATCTGTCTCCTAATTTTCCATCCTTAACCAGCCAAAATAATTTGCGCACTTTTGGATCAAGTGTCCCAGCTCCCTATGATAATGCTAACCTACAACAACCAACTATTGATCCCTAAGTTTTGTTGTCTATTAGTGTCTTACACTTAGTCATTTATAGGCAATATTGGTCGGACATCATTGCGACCGAGTCATCATGTATAGGCCAACTTATGCCTAGAATTGTATATTGTAAATTTACCGAGCAGCAGTTACTGCCGAGCAAGTCAAAGGTCACCGAGTATTTCAGTAATAGCCAAGAAAGCTTATGCCAAGCTGTGTAGATATGTTAGTGTTGAGAACCAGTATATGAAGAATAGTTAATACCGAGTGCCAGAGATTTCAAATGCCGAGTAAGCCAGCTTTTAAATATATGTGTTTGTAATGGAACAAACACTTAGGTAAACCATTTTGGCCGACATCTACACTATATTTATTATTTGTTGAGGAAATCATGAAGGTGATTATGCTTTATAATTGTAAGCATTGATCCCTAGGAAATCTATCTAACCAATGAGAATTAGGGATTGCTTAAGCGACATAAGTAGACAATCTAGACCATTGATCTTGATTTATGGAGTTGATTTGTTTTCTATATAAGATGAGATCCGAACCCTAAAATGATGTATGTGAGAAGAGTATGAAAAGTATGAGTATGAAGGGGATCTCATACATGTAGAACAAAGAAGTGTTTTGATTATCTGAGATCAGTGATCGAGCTAAGTAGTGAAGGACAAAATAGAGACATATTTGATAAATGAGATCAAATCTATATTGGAAGGAGAAGATCTATTATTAGCATCACATTGAAAATTGAAGGATAAGGTACTGAGACATTCTAACAGGTGAATCAGGGTAAATCTCTTAACAAAGTGGTCCTAACAGGCCTAAGTAAATATCTTAACCGAGTCCTTACTTTGTTGTAAATTTAAATCCTTTTTCAAGGTAGATTGTATAAGTATTAAAGATCTTAGTAGGGCAGACCCCTCATAGGGTAGATCATTATTTTATGATCAAATTTTGTAGCCCTAACATGTAAACTTTAACACTCCAGTAGTGAATATTTGTGGGTGTCATCCCCTACCTTTCAAGGGTTTATGGGTAACCAAAATCTTTGTGTTATGTTTAATTTTCATGGATGAAGATTAGAATGTTAGATCTATTTTAGCATTTAATTTGATGTTTATGTTATTCGAGTGAATTTATGTTAAAATAGTGATAATAGTAGATATCTGACTCACCCCCCCTCTCAGTATCTCACTTTCCCATATTAGATTTCCAACAATTGGTATCAGAGCTTGGTCTCTTAAACAAGTCTAATCACTTGTGAGTTAATGATCTTGGAGATGGAGGTTTATAAGTTGGGAAAGATCATAGAGAATCAAAAGATTGACATTCATCTTGCACTACATCAGCTTGAAGCAGCCATAGGTGAAATGAAGAAATCCTTAAGCAGAAGAAGAGAGTTGGCAATACAACAGAATGAGACTCAATATCAAGAAGAAGAAACTAGAGGTCTATTTGACAATGGTAATTCTACTGAAAGTGACAAAGCCATAACAGATCTGCTAGAGAAAAACAACATATTGAATGAAGACATCAGAAATATGAAGAGAGAATAACAAATATAATGAGGAAGATTTTGTGAAGTTGTTGAACATAAAAAGAAAGCTAAAGAAGATAAGCCAATGGCCGAAGAAGACAAAAGATAAATATTTATGAGACTTGATGAAAGGACATGTGACATACAAAGGTTGACAAACAAACAATTAGACATGGTGAATTAACTATTACATGCTAATCAAGAGTTGGGCAGGAAAGATGTGGAAATTACAAATCTAAGATAAAATAATAGTCAACTAAAGAATGAATTAAGATCTGAAAAGGAACTCAATGAAAGGATGAAAAATCCTAATGAAGTCATGAGACACTTTGAAGAACTATTAAGGTCATGTAGAAGATCCAGTTATACTTCTGGACTTGGACATGATGAACACCTGTCATCCACTGAAGAAGGAGAATCATCAAAGAGTGGAGAACAGAGGAATGCAAATCCAAAGAACAACAAACCTACATGCCATCATTGTGGAAAGCTAGGACACACAACTAACATCTGTAGAAGAAAATATGGTAAGTCTAATCCCAAACCAAAATTCAATGGAAATTGTTTTAATTGTAAGAAACATGGGCACCAGGCACATGAATATAGGAAAAGGGTCAATAATTCACCTACCTCATCTATATTTCAAGGACATTGTTTTAACTATCAGAAATATGGTCATAGAGCACAAGAGTGTAGATCCAAAGCTCAGTGGACATCCAATCAGCATGACAAAGTACCAAGGAAAGGTAACACATACAATTGGGATTACAATACATGGTATAGTTATGATTATGGAAAATATGGTCATATTGGAGAAAACTATTTGAAGACACATTTTAGAGGCAAATCCAAGAGTTGGATGAGTGGAAGTTTGGTTTGTTACAAATGCAATAAGATTGGTCACTTAAAGAGAGACTGCATAGCACATATGCTGAGCAATGAATAAGTCAAGAATGAAGAAATTGTTGATCAGATGAGAAACCAGATGAATAAGACAAGGAAGAAGAAAGAGAAAGAAAGTAGTAGTGGAGGTAGTGAACCTAAGGTCACCCAATCCAATGGATCAGGAGATCACACTACTTTAAAGTAAGAAAAGAAGGTATGTGTGGAACTGAATCTTATAATGCTTTATTTTACATCAGTTCCTAATATTTGATATGTTAAAGTCCATATCTGCATAGATATATTAAAATGTATTAAGAAAGATTTGAGAAAGAAGCCACATTATATATTTGATGTTGAGCATCAGTATTTTAAGTTCATAGTGACCGAGTCACTAGTGTATGTCAAGCTCCTGTGGTAGCTGAGATGTGATATGTATCGAGCCAAAATCGAATGATAGTATTGACCGAGCTTATGTTAACCGAATTAACACAAGATTGATGAGATAACTGTATCTTACCTAGAAATTGTACAGATCATTAATGAAGCCCTAATCTAACTGTTTGAAGTCTATAAAGTGGAATTTTACCATCTATTCTCATTTCACTAATGATTTGAGAACTTACAGAGCGATTATAGAGTGATAATCCAGAGCTATTTGTGATAAGAGAAATTTGTAGAGATCTTCATAGCGTGTCATCGAAAAACATATGAGAACTATTAAAAAAAGGTATTTACCGAGCTACTCACATTCGTATTTGAACCCTAGAAATGGCATCAACATCATCTGTTGCAGCTAAGAAGAAAGGAAAGGAATTGTTCAATGTTCAACTTGTAAGCAATGATGCATGTAAATTGTAGAAATTTCAATCCTTTCTTGGAAGTGCGATAATGGGAGATCTTACGGGTGCCCTATTGTTTATTCCTCCTGAAGCTCTAATGATTAATGATTTATGCACATGATACATGTGAAAAATTGGAGAAGCTTATGACAAACTATGAGAAGCTTATGACAAACTATGACAAACTATGTAGCAATGGGGTGTTGAAGGCTGAACACTAGAAGTTTGCCAAGAGAGGGTTAGTGCATGCCATTGAATTCCCAATGAACTTTAAGGTTGAATGGATCAAAATCGTGTTGATCTGTGTACATGACATGAAGATTTGGCTAGAGGATGGACCGGTTAATATTACAAAAGAGATGATACACCGAGTAACTAGTTACCCTAGTCTTAGAGGGAAAAATACAATGAGATGCCAGAGCAAAGAAATTATACAAGCTAAAACTTAGGCGGTGTGGAACAAAAGAGGGATGACTATCTCTACATTCACAAATCTAGAAATTAATTTTTTAGTAAGAGTGATTGCACACAAATTCTGCCAATCCAATAGGTTAGATAGTGTTCTGTGTATAGCGGTGGACCAGGCATGGAAAATGGTGAAGAAATATCATACCTATGATCTTGTAGAGCTACAACTGACACAACTTTCTGAGAACCTCACTTCTATCAGGAAAATGAAGAACTCAATGTGTAAGTTTGGTTCTTTTCTCATTTGTATATTCTTCTATGTACAGAATAGTTTTCCTACTGTTGGTGATGTTGTATGGGATAAGAACCAACCTTTCACCCCATAGATAAATCAATTTATTAATCAGATAGGAGATAACTTTGAGAGTTTTTTGGATAGTTATTTTGTGGAGTTTAAGAAGAAAATGAGGAAAAGGAGTAGGATTACTGTATCACTAGTGAAAAAGTATTATGATGACATATGTTTCCTAGTTGATACCAACTTCACATATGCACAAGCAGTTACACCGAGGGTATCATGGATTAGGCCATTACCTTATGAAGTCTATATAGATGAGACAAAAATAATAATAAAAACCCTATTAGATGAGGAAATAGATAGAAAAGAAAAATATTTTGGGACTTATGAGGAGGCTAAGTCCAAGATAACCATGGGATTGAAAACTACAACCATAGAGAGAAAAAGAAAGAAGTTAGTAAAGAACCTAAAAAAATATGTAGGAGAAGGAGAAGAGGAAAATGTACCTCTTGCAATGACACAAGGGTTAGGAGAGGATAAGACAAGTGAGGAGGAAGAGAGTGAAGAGGAGGAGACTGAAGTCACTAAGAAAGGTAAGAAGGCATCATTTTCAGAGCCTAGTAAGAAACAATTGTAGAAACCCAAGCCTACTCCTCCTATAGTATTAAGACCTAGAACAATGGAAAATTCTACTATTACAACTATTGAGCCACATAAAAAGACCCTAGTATCAAGGAAGAGGAAACCAGTCCAGGATAAGGTTATGTTGAGAAACATAAGGAAGAAACCAAGAAGGAAGCTAATCCTCTAGAAAGATGATGATGATGAGGAAACTGATACAAATGAGAATGTAAAGAAGAAGGCACCATATCAGAGGAAACAATTGATCATGGATGAGATATGCCACAATATCAAGAGCACTACTTGATTAGCATGCTTTAAACAAGTAAGGTTTGATAAGTTAAGTAATGAAGATAAAGAAAAAGTAGAGGAGGCTATGCTTGAGATGCTGTGTACTTTTAAAATGACACCATTACAGATGAGAAATTTGATACCTGAAGAATTATTTAAGAAGATAGATTTGAAATGGTAGTATACCATGATGACTGAGAAGTAGATAAGAGAGAGTAGTCTAGCTCAAGTAATACCTGATCTAGCCCCATAGTACATACAACAATATATGGAGCAATACAGATATAGGTTTGTTCCCAAGCTTCGAGCATGCTCCATTCTACAACATAAGGTTGAAGATGTTGTGCAACAAAGCACAAGGATATGTAAGATTATCTTTGGAATAATAGTTGACAAGAGATCAAAACTGAGTACATCTAGTGGAGTGGAATTGGATAACAAGGAGGACATTGAAGAACCACAAAATGCAGAGAAGGAAGCTGGAAATAAGGATAAAGTAAGTGAATCAGAGGATGTGATTGTGTGTGTGAAAATTATACCTGATCTGTAGACACAACACTTCAGTAAAACATTAGAGGTTAGCTATAATCAAAATCATGCAAAATTGAAATCTAATCTAACCAAGCGATTTACTGCCTTCTAATAGGTGCCAGATTGATGTTCTCAGATTGTAATCGAGATCAGTGACCTAGACGACACCTAAATGAAGGATTTGAATGAAATTGATCTATTTTTTTGGATCTTTCTATGCAATAAGAATGATTAATCTGATATGAATCTAATCTATATGAAAAACTTGATATGAAACTATCTAAGAATGATATGCAAAAAAAAAAGATTGATCTCACAAAGATGTTGATTCGCAAGAGCTTTGATTCTCCCAATTCCAATTCTCCAGCGTGATTGTGCAAATTTGTGGATTGATTTGTGAAGAGCTGAAGCCTTAATTTATAGAAATCCCAGGCTTTGGAGGTGCATGGAAGAAAGCCATAAATCACTCAAATAACTCAGGTTGATTTTTGAGTTATCTGATCATGAAAGATAGTTAATTCTTGAAATCATGCAAAAACATGCAAAAACAACTTTTTAACTCAAATTAGAGTTTAGATCAGCTTTTTGAACTCCAAAAGGATGTTGAGTTCCAAAAAGTCAATAACTTGCATTGATTTTCTGATTTGGAGTTTAACTGTTTCTTTTGAATGTGCATAATTATTAAGAATTAAATAAATAAATAATGTGATTTATCCTCAACTTAACTGATTTTTGAAATAAAATAATTAATTTATGGGTTAATTAACTATTTTATCAAACTTTTATTAAAAATTATATTATTAAATAATGACAACATGCTTTAATTAATTAAATAAGAATTTAATCAATTAAAGATAGGAATTTTGATTTATTGTCAAAATTAAATAATACAATTAATAATAGATAGAATTAAATTTAATTAAACAATTAAGTGGCAAATATTAAATCTAATTAATTAAATATGCAAAATATTTAATTAATCAAATTTTAGGATAAATGTGATTTATTGCCAAATAATTATAAAATTAAAGATAATTATGATGATTAGGAATATTACTAGGAATATTCCCTGATGTAGAATTTTAAGATAATCAATTAGGATTCAATAATGTTCAGATGTGCCTTAGGTTAGGACTTTGATGTCGATTTCATTTGATTTGTAGATGTAGGAGATTAATGAACTTATAGCCCATTTTTGGGGTATTACATTTTGCCCCTCTTTGAATTAATGGGCGAAGCGCAGTGGTTCAAAGATAGTCTGTGTTTGATAAAAATATGAAACTGATGTTTGAAATTGATAATTGATATGAGACAGAAGCTGATTGATATTGATTTGATATGGAGATAATAGATCCTGAATGACCAAAGATAATGCTCACTGTAGCAGCAAATGAACCTATGATTGCGAAAAAGTGTCAAAACGCCTAATTCCAAACCTTAAGATTGCAAAGAAGTGAGTGACCCGTTCTAGACTCAATTGTCTTAGCAGAACTAGCATGTATCACATCCGAACCCTTCAGTTGTCGAAGAACCAAGGAAATAACACTAATGAACCGATGGTTGCGAAAAGCTAATACAGATTACAAGATTAAGAGAATACCAGATTGATATGGATCGATGAATTTGATATGCCCGAAGTGATGATAGATTTGCCCCGAGCGATGAGGACTTTTGATGAATCAGCGACTAGATGTGATTGTTGTCTTGATCACTGATGAAAGATATTGATAGATTTGATCGATAGAATTTGATTTACAGACTTTGAATGATGTGCAATACCATGCCCCCTTCGGGATTAAAATTGAAATCTGACAAGAAAAGTTAGCGTTGATAGTTTAGAAGCATGTTAATTGATTTGAGAAGTGGTTAAATACGTCCGAGAATGCATTCTACATCGTTTGGAGGTCCTAGAGACCAAGTTTGACTAGGTTTGACCATGAGTTGACCATGGTTGACCAAGTTGAAATTTTGATAGTTTGATGAAAGCTAATCAGTTAAGTTGAATTCTGAATTTCTGTGAAGATTGAAGGTTGATTATGCAAGCAGTAAACCGTCCTGGTCCCAAAAGTTTTAAATCATGATTTTGACATAATAAATGATCTCAAATTTCAATTTTGATCCCGAAAATAGATTCATAATGTCAAAATTAGCCAGGGGTGCAATTTTCATGGAAAACAGAGCACTTTTAAAAATTAGGTCGAAAGCTATATAAAGGTCGGAAGGGTCATTTTCAATTCATTTCAACCCTTTGACTTTAGAGATTCTGTGGAGCCCTTTGAGTGAGAAAAATGGTAGATCAGCGAGAACCGAAGGTACCTATGAGTTCACACCATTTTGAGCATAGCCAGAGACATGACAGACCTCGACAGCATGGACATCCGATAGGTGGACCTCTGTTCCCTGCTGAAAATGCAGGTTTTTGATGATTTATAGCATTTTAAAAATTTTTTCATACGCGTTTTTAGCTTTAGAATTTCACATGTGTAGAAACTTGTACGAGTCCCAGTCCAGACTCGTACGACATTTCATTTGAATTTGCATTGTCATTTCAACCACGCCCAAGTGTCGTATGAGAGGGACCCTTGTGTCATACGACATTTCATTGAGTCCCTCGAAACTCATATGAATCCGGGTGCAATGTCGTATGACTATGGATTATCGTTTGGTCTATTGTGGAATGTCGTACGACATTTGATGCCAGTCTAGAATGTCGTTTGAAAAATAGAGTGTTAAAAACTCATTCTTAGGTCAAAAATCTAACTTTTCTGATCCTTCTGCCTGATTGCGAACACTTTGCCCCACCTTCTGAAACTTCAAAAACTGTGTCATTCTAATACTTTTGGCTTGATTTTGAACTGAATTTCTGATAAAACACCCTGTTTCTTTATGATTTAGGTCACATATCCCGATGTACATGTTTGCCATTCTTATCCGGCCACCTAGAGATTATGTATCGCCTTGCCAGACCCTGTGAGGGTTCATCTTGCTACATGTGGTTTTGAGCACTTGATACATTTACCCAATATTAGGGTAAATCACGGCCTACTAACTGCGCTGATAGAGCGATACCATTCTGAGACACAGACCTTTCACTTTCCTACCGGAGAGATCACTGTTACACCAGGGGACATGTATAGGATCCTTCGTATTCCATTTCATAGTCCTCGTCAGCCTGAGTATGTGAGCGGAGGATCTACTAGTCTGCATGCTTTCAAATGACTGTTCGGTGATGATACCCAGCTGACTAGGTCTATATCTTAGGAGACACTCATGCAGAGATATGGGTAGACACATCGTCTAGAGTGTATCATTGCGGGGATGATTGGAGAGTTGATTATGCCTGGCCGTCAACAGAATGACTTTTTGATGGGATGGGCACCTATGGTAGCACTTTTGATGGCTACACCCACTGAGCTTGCTTGGGGTCAGTGTTTGCAGGCTCACTTGTATTCTAAGATGCACGAGGTCGTGTATCAGGACTGCAAGACATTTGCTTCAGGAGTGTTGGTACTGCAGATATGGGCTTGGGAGCATATCCCAGTTTTGAGGCCAATTTTTCAGACGCAGAGGTAGCCACAGGACCCTGTCATTTATGCTTATTCCGGCTATGTCACACAGGTTCGCATGGGACACACCGAGTACTTCTACCGGTGTTTAGATGATATGACCTTCATGATCTGGAGGCCATATTGATAGATAGAGGCCTGGCCTACTGCGAGAGAGCAATTTTCATTCTTTTTCCAGAGCAGGATACTGATAGGACGGACCTCCACCATCTTGGAGAGATTTTTAATTACTAGAGTCTGGTGTCAGTATGGATGTATTCAGGATGTCCCTCAGGAGTATACTACTTATGCCCGCGTTGTGCATGAGATAGGGCTCAGATGGACACCACGGCTCAGTTATGCTTTATGTGCTGATGAGTACAGTCATATCATTGGGAGAGACTGGGAGTATCACCCAGAGGTGGTGGATGCAGGGGTTACAGATGCATATGTGGCATGGCTTGCTGATCACCAGATTCACCGATTTTCTGATCCTACAGAGCTGATACCCTCCATGGAGGAGGCTATGGATGTTACAGGGGCTCCTATGAGAGCAGGACTGAGACCACAGGTGGTACACCCTACTCCTCTAAGATAGAGAGCCATGGCAACCTCACAAAGAGCACCAGGACTTGTGAGGCCTCTGCATCCTTCTACATCTATAGCAGGTACATTTTTTGGGACATAGAGATGGAGCAGAGGTGAGAGTGGTACACTGGGCGGAGTAGGATCTGCAGATGATGTTCTAGGAGCTGAGTAGTTTGCAGGTGGTACAGGTGTGGATGACACATTTGATTTGGGTGCTAAGGTTAGACGTCGTAAGGTGCACAGGGTTAGCACTTCTTCACATGCAAATTAGCCAGCACAGCCAGCACAGGACACAGATATGCCAGCAGCTGATGCAGAGCCTGCAGTTCCTCTTACTTCGACTGAGATTATCAGATGGCTTAGAGTCCAGGTCCGGGACCTGAAGATAGAGAATGCCAGATTACAGGAGAGGCATCGAGAGGCAGATAGGCAGTGTACAGAGTAGCGCATAGAGATGCAGAGATTACAGGTAGAGGTGATTCATTAGACTGCGCGGGCCTCATATTATGTATCTGCTTACTATGTAGTAGTCCCTGCTGCACAGAGAGTGCCCACCTATTCTCAGTACATGGCAGCATCAGAGGGAACTAGGGCACCGAGAGTGGAGGTGATACTAGATGCACGACCTCCTCCTCCACCAGATGCAGAGGAGCATGCTGACAGTTGATTTCTCTTCTCATCTGTTACTTTCTCACTGATACATTATTGTGTCTGATAGCTCTACGGAGCTCATTCATTTGTACCCTGTGCCAGTAGTGCACCCCTGACTATTTAAGATTTTTGATATATAGATGAGATCGATATTTTTGGTTGTGACATCATGTGTACTTGTCATTTTTGTTATGTATGATGATATCATGTGATGTTAATGCTATGAGTAGTGTAGAATGTATTTATGGATCAATGCAATGCAATGATTTCTTTCATATGTATGAATGTTATGCAGATGTAATGATTATGGAAATATGTATGTTTATGCAATGGATGTAAATGTAATGCAATAAATGTTTATGATATGATATGTAAAGGCAACGATATACATGATATGTTTTGCAGGTTGATGAAGACAAGTACTCAGTCTTATGTCAAAAAGATGGTTAACCCAAGAGGATCATTGCTTGTGATTCTGTGAAGAGACCTTCGAGTTAGGTTCAACTCTTGTTAGATTTGAAGATGTGATTAAAGAATCATTTAAGCTTCGAAGTTTATTTAGCCATTGTGAGATCATGCAAACATGTAAAATGCAAAGAGACATGCAAGATGAAATGCAACCTAAGACCTAGGACCTAGTCACTGATCATGTGTCAATTTGTTATCATCATTGAACTTTTAGGTAACCGGATAAATCAATACAATGCCCACTAGCCATGATCTCAATGTGAATCAGTAAGCATACAAGGAAATAATACTAAACGGTGGGCGCCAGAAATGTGTGTGTGAAAATTGTACCTGATCTGTAGACACAACACTTCAGTAAAACATTAGAGGTTAGCTCTAATCAAAATCATGCAAAATTGAAATCTAATCTAACCAAGTGATTTACTGCCTTCTAATAGGTGCGAGATTGATGTTCTCAGATTGTAATCGAGATCAATGACCTAGACGACACCTAAATGAAGGATTTGAATGCAATTGATCTATTTTTTTGGATCTTTCTATGCAATAAGAATGATTAATCTGATATGAATCTAATCTAGATGAAAAACTTGATATGAAACTATCTAAGAATGATATGCAAAAAAAAAGATTGATCTCACAAAGATGTTGATTCACAAGAGCTTTGATTCTCCCAATTCCAATTCTCCAGCGTGATTGTGCAAATTTGTGGATTGATTTGTGAAGAGCTGAAGCCTTAATTTATAGAAATCCCAGGCTTTGGAGGTGCATGGAAGAAAGCCATAAATCACTCAAATAACTCAGGTTGATTTTTGAGTTATCTGATCATGAAAGATAGTTAATTCTTGAAATCATGCAAAAACAACTTTTTAACTCAAATTAGAGTTTAGATCAGCTTTTTGAACTCCAAAAGGATGTTGAGTTCCAAAAAGTCAATAACTTGCATTGATTTTCTGATTTGGAGTTTAACAATTTCTTTTGAATGTGCATAATAATTAAGAATTAAATAAATAAATAATGTGATTTATCCTCAACTTAACTGATTTTTGAAATAAAATAATTAATTTATGGGTTAATTAACTATTTTATCAAACTTTTATTAAAAATTATATTATTAAATAATGACAACATGCTTTAATTAATTAAATAAGAATTTAATCAATTAAAGATAGAAATTTTGATTTATTGTCAAAATTAAATAATACAATTAATAATAGATAGAATTAAATTTAATTAAACAATTAAGTGGCAAATATTAAATTTAATTAATTAAATATGCAAAATATTTAATTAATCAAATTTTAAGATAAATGTGATTTATTGCCAAATAATTATAAAATTAAAGATAATTATGATGATTAGGAATATTACTAGGAATATTCCCTGATGTAGAATTTTAAGATAATCAATTAGGATTCGATAATGTTTAGATGTGCCTTAGGTTAGGACTTTGATGTCGATTTCGTTCGATTCGTAGATGTAGGAGATTAATGAACTTATAGCCCATTTTTGGGGTATTACAGTGATAACTATTGTGGATATCACTAAGGATACCCCAGTGAAAATAAATGTGTTAATTGAGGAGAAAATTCAGAAGCAAATACAAGACAAGGTAGCCTCAGATAAGTTTCTACCAAGCACCAATCCAGTACTGATTCAAGTACAAGATTATCCATGGATTGAGAGTACAAAAATTGTTGACACTACATTCGTAAACCCTCATAAAGTCACAATTGAACTTCAAGCCTCACAAAGTACCAGTGCCGAGAAACAAAACAAGTCAAAAATCACAACTGAGATTGCACCTGTTGAGGAGAAACAAAAGGAACAAGTCAAGGAAAATCTTAAAGAGAAAGAAGATAAATCTACATTAGTTATAATAAGTCCTTGTGTGGAGGACAAAGGAAAGACTAAAGAAGAGAAAGAAAAGGAAAAACTAGAGCCTAAGGAGAAAAAGGCTATTAAAACTCTTATACAAATGCCGAGTGGAAACACACCGAGGAAGAAATTACAAAAGAAGAAGGAGATATCTCCTACAATACAGGTGACACTCGATGAAGCTATAGTGATTCCGAACTGGGACACTGATAACTTGACCTATGAATAAATACAAATATTGCAGGATTTTTTGAAGAAGAGAAAACAAGAAGAGTTGAGAAGGGAGCACCAAAAAAAACAAGTATTGCATGAGATCAAAGGTATTTTTATTGATGCTTTTGAAATGGATGATGTGAATGAGTCAGTACCTATTTTGGTGAAACTTGTTCAAATTTTTAAGAAAGTGAACAGTGATGAAAACTCAACAAATGATAAGTTGTTGCAGTGGTCTAAGAGAAAGTTTGAGACCAAGGTATTAGACAAGGTTTCAACTGACATTGTAGTTAAACAGGTAGAAATTTCTTCCTTAGAAACAAATCTAGAAGAAGTTGCGCAAAATGCTCATTCTTTGTACAATAAATTATGCAGTGTTGAAGAGTTCACTAAGGATAATTAGGATCTAATTGATAAATTGTAGTTAGAATTAAAGTCTACAGGACATTGACTAAGCATGGATGCAAGTTCCAGCTCCATTCACTTTACCATATTTCTATACGCCCAAGGTAGATTAGCCGAGTTGGCGGCTAATGATAGAAAAATTAGGGCTAGACTAATTTCAATCTAAATGATGTTGACACATCATCTCGAGGTTATGCAGAAGGATTTAGTCATGAAAAAGGAGTTAGTGCAGAAAGACCATCATCTTTCTATTGCCTAGAGCCTAGTTGAACTAGCTATCGAGCTAGAAATTAAGTCACAAGTTTTGGAGTCTATAAGGTTTGGTTGGGACAATGCATTAGGTATGGTAATGCAACTCCATAAACCATTTTTGGACAAATGTTTCAAAACCCCTAAACCCTAGAACTTTAAGTGAAAAAAAAGGGGGAAATAACATGACAGAATATAAAAGGGGAATGATAAGGGAAAATGACAAAGTTCAAAGTTCAAAGCAAAAATAGGGAAATGACACAGTGGAACTATAATGTTATGACATACTATTTTTTGTAAATGTATATATTTAGTTTTATGTCAAAAGAGTCTTATGCATATATGTGTAGAACCATTTGCAGACCGAGTCAAAGTCTTAGGTGGAGTATACATATAGGAGTTTTTCATATTACTAAGTACTCATGTAATGTAATAAAAATTTCATGACAAAGTATTTTTTCCACTAATGTTAAAGGGAGAGATTGTTGATCCCTAAGTTTTGTTGTCTATTAGTGTCTTACACTTAGTCATTTTCTAGGAAATGTTGGTTTGTCATCATAGCGACCCAGTCATCATGTATAGGCTGAGTTATGTATAGACTTGTATATTGTACTTTTACCGAGTAGTAGTTACTATTGAGCAAGTCAGAGGTCACCGAGTATTTTAGTAATAGTCGAGAAAGCTTATGCTGAGTTGTATACATATGTCAGTGTCGAGCACGAGTATATGAAGAACAATTAATGCCAAGTGCTAGAGATTTCAAATGCCGAGTAAGATAGATTTGATAATGTGTTTGTAATGGCACAAACACTTAGGTAAACCATTTTGGCCAACATCTACACTATATTTATTATTTGTTTAGGAAATCACAGAGATAATTATGCTTTATAATTGTAACCATTGATCCCTAGGAAATCTATGTAACCAATACAAATTAGGGAATGCTTAAGCAACATAAGTAGACAATCTAGATCGTTGATCTTGATTTATGGAGTTGATTTATTTTCTATATAATATGAGATCTGAACCCTAAAATGATGTATGTGAGAAGAGTATGAAAAGTATGAGTATGAAGGGGATTTCATACATGCAGAACATAGAAGTGTTTTGATTATCAGAGATCAGTGATTGAGCTAAGAAGTGAAGGACAAAACAAAGACATATTTGATAAAGGAGATCAAATCTGTATTGGAAGGAGAAGATCTATTATTATCATCACAGTAAAAATTGAAGGATCAGGTACTGAGACACTCTAACAGGTGAATCAGGGTAAATCTCTTAACAGAGTGGTCCTAACAGGCCTAAGTAAATCTCTTAACCGAGTTCTTATTTTGTTGTAAGTTTAAATCCTTTTTCAAGGTAGATTGTATAAGTCTTAAAGCTCTTAGCAAGGCAGACCCCTCATAGGGTAGATCATTAGTTTATGATCAAATTTTGTAGCCCTAACAAACAAAATTTAATACTACAGTAGTGAAGATTTGTGGGTGTCATCCCCACCCTAGTTTTATCTTTCAAGGGTTTCTGGGTAACCAAAATCTTTGTGTTATGTTTCATTTTCATGGATGAAGACTAGAATGTTAGATCTATTTCAGAATTGAATTTGATGTT
Source organism: Chamaecyparis obtusa (assembly GCA_027943335.1). NCBI lineage: Eukaryota > Viridiplantae > Streptophyta > Pinopsida > Cupressales > Cupressaceae > Chamaecyparis > Chamaecyparis obtusa. Next base: position 385,515 of record BSBK01004658.1, read on the forward strand.
TATGTTATGCAAGTGAATTTATGTTAAAATGGTGATAATAGTAGATATCTAATTCACCCCCCTCTCAGTATCTCACTTTCCCATATTATATTTCCAACACCAACAATAGAATGAGCATTGTGAAAAGTATATCTCCTAAAATCATCAGTTTCTCCTTAAGTAGATCTCTTTTCACACATGCACGTACTCCATCATGATCCCCTTTCCTATGCCTAGCTTAAAAAAAAATCCAAATATGAGGTACACCCCTCTTTGCATGTATTCTAGTCAAAAAATAAAATATACAAGTATTCTTGAATTAACACGTGTAATTATCTCCCCAAATGAGATGTCTATCCATTACAATATCTTTTTCCCACAATAAATCAAAAAATATCTCAAAACAATGTTGCACATAATTTGAAGAGTGAGATCTATCATCACTCATCTCTCTGATTATCTTTCTATATTGTTATGTACTATCAGGTGAATGACTATATGTTATGTGGTCAAATATAACAATCTAAATGGACTTTTAATACTAATCTTGCAACTCATTTTGTGGTTGCAATGTGTAGTTTTCTGTGACATCAACCACTAATATAATATTGCCAATTGGGAAAGAATCCTTACACATCCTGAATTGCCAATCCAACCACTAAGACTTGTGACTATACCTTGCATACTTGTAGAATATTCTTTCCTTGAAATCTGAAATAAAATAAAAAACACTACAATCTTTTGTAACCAACTCACATCTGGAACCTTCACCTCCACTCTTCAAAGTATATTTGACTATCTCATATATCTTTCTTTGAATAATTTTATTTCCAAATTCATGTTTCCTTCCCTCATGAAAAAATTCAACGAACTTCAACAAGCCACCACATTGTGAGAAATTATCATTTAAGAAATCATTTCTATAGAACAAATAACCATCATCTATAGGACATAAAAAATGATCTAGCAAGTCTCTCGATGATTTTGGAAGATGAATCACACCATAATCCTATAACATTTTATTAGTATGCACAATAGAATGAATGTAGCGTAATAGTTCATGGTGCATTGAAAACACCACATGATATTTGCAACAAGTATTTCTAATCTTAAGAGATACACAATAAAATGGCTTTAAGGATTCAAATTCTCTTTGTGATATATGCAATATTGGATGTTTCTCACAAATTTTTTTGAACAACATTGTTTGACTTACTTCAAAATAATTTTTAGGACGTGTTGTGCGATCTCGATCACCAATTCTGAACTTCAATACATCCTTAACATTTGGTGACACTTGTGAGTTAGAGTGCCAAAATAGTTGAATTTCCTCCTTTAGACTATCAATTAGCTTCTTATAAAAATGTGGAAGCCTCCCATCATAAGCCCATGTGTCATTTTGAAGAGGATCATCAAGTCTTAGTCTTCTTTCAAGTGCTCTATCCAAAGTTCTATGATTTATGTTGAAATCAAGACAAGTTTGTCTCATAAAGCGAGCCATTCACAAATGATGACTTATTAAGGAGGTTGAAATAACCCTTCGAGCGACTCTCTTATCTTTTTTATTGCTATTATTCCTGATAGAATTAAGAGAACTAAAAAGATTTATCACAATAATAGAATTTCTCTTCATTTTATTGTTTACACAAATCTTCAAATTTTCTAGATTAGGTCTCATCTTTTGCATTTTTAGAAATCATACAAAAATTTGGGATTTATTAGTCAATGTCTTCTTGCTAAAAAAAATTGTCAAAAAGTATTGAAGTCCACAACCAAATGATTCTTGTTGATCTCTTGCCTTCAAAATTTCTCATAATGTTCTCATCCATTTCAAGTAACCATTTAGGTGTTCTTGAATGTCTTGAATTTGGAGTTTGTTCTTTTTGCACATAAGGCACTTCATTTCTCATGTAATTTGGAGATGTATAATGTTCAATTGGTTCATCAACATTATTTTCTATGCCAATCCTAAATTAAATATCTTGTGCAGCATTTGCATGACCAATCTCTACATTTTCATTCTCAAATGCATATCTTGTGCAATATTTTAATTCCCAATCTCTACATTTTCATTCCCAATCTCTAAATTTTCATTATCAATCACTAAGTTTTTATTCCCAATCTCTACATTTTAATTCTCAATATCTACATCTTTATTATCAATCTCTACAGTTTCATTCTCAATGTGAAAATTATATTCAATATTTCCAAATTCAATATCCTCTTCACTTGGAATAACATTTATGGGTGGACCTTGGGCCTCACCTCCACTAATATTTAATATACATTATCTCCTCTTCCTATGGTTTTCCCTATCGCTTTTTCTATATGCCTCAATTTCATCTTTTGAAAGCTTTCTCTTTTGTTTACATTTTCGATGACTATTGCTCCCCATTATACAACAAACAATATGACCAAATATGATTGCCAAACAAGAGTTTGAGAAAAAGATGCTCCAAAAAGTGTTATTTTGTTTATTGCAGTATGAAAATCCATGAATGTCGCAAAAAAAGAGAATATAGGGTCTGTTGAAATTAGAAAAATGGCCCATTGCCCTATTTTGGTTTATTAAGTATCCAATATCAGACATATATCTGATATCAGGTATGTATATGATATTGGTTACCAGAAGTATGAAAATTTTGTATGCAAAGGAGCCATTACTTGGCCATTGGCACCATTGGAAAGGTATTCAATATCATATACCCTTTCTGATATTGGATATGGTATCTGATATCAAATACCATATTAGATATAGGATATGGTATCTGATATCAAATACCTAGAGCACAAAAATTCCACCATTTTACCTTTGGTGCCAACATTTTACCATTGGTGCCATTTCCAAAGTATCTGATATTAGATACTTCCACTATGAATTATTCTTAATATGCATTATACATAGTGCATTGCATATACAATGAATTACTTGTGTAATGCATTGCATATGGAATAGGGAGAGGGATAGAGATGAAGGGACAATGAGAGAGAGAGAGAGAGAGAGAACCCTCAAGTTCCCTTATTTCCCTTTATGACCCCTTACCATAAGTTAATGTATCCTAGGGACTTCTAAGATATATTAATGGATAATGGGGGTCGTAAGGGGTCATAAGTGGTCCTAAGGGGTCCTAGTGTATCCTAGGACCACTTATGACCCCTTAGGACCCCTCAACATATATTAATGTATCATAGGAGTCCCAAGATACATTAATTAGTAATGGGTGTTGTAAGGGGTTCTCAGAGGTCATTAATATATCCTAGAACCGCTCTAATGGGTCCTAAGGGGAGAGTGACATTCATCTAGGGTTGTAAGAAAAATCTCCCCGCCCAAAAAATATGATTATGACTAACATTATCTAAATTGCAAGATTTTGGATTTGCAGGAATTTAGTGGCTTATCATATTAATTGAGGGTACAATTTTATATGTCAGACCCTAGGTGGGAACATTTACATATAATATAATATATATTATATATTATCTATATTATATTATGTATTATATATATCATATATAATTTCCATTATATAAAATATCCATTATATATAATATATAACATATAATATATATTATATAATATAGTATATATTATATATTATATATTATATAATATATAATATATATTATATATTATATATTATATATTATATTATATATTATATATTATATATTATATATTATATATTATATATTATGTATATTTTATACAATAGATATTATATATAATATATAATACATAATTTTTTTTATTAATTAACATTTGATATCGCATATTATCTAATATCGGATACCAATACCATGAAAATTCTAATTTTTTGCAATGGCGTCCACATTCCACCGTTGGCGCCATTGCTAAGGTATCTGATATCAAGTACATAGCTGATATAATATAAGTATTAGATATCATATATATATATATATATATATATATATTAGATTCCTCTCACACAAATCAACAACCCAAAGATTTACCTTGGGATTGCTATGGGTTTTGGCTTGGGAATGCCAAACCTCGAAAGTCAACCCAAAAAACATGTTTTTGAAATCTTCCTATATTTGCGGACTTCAACATTATAGTTGACGCCTTTTTAATCCAAAATATGATGAAATGAAAATGACTTCTTAAAAATATTCTCAGCTTTCCACCAATATAAATTTTGTCAAGTTTTGAGTTTAATAAATAATTATTATTTATTTTCTAATTGGATTACGTCTAAATTCTTGATTAATAGGCTGATTGAAAAAACATCTATAACTTTCAAATGGTATAACATTTTATAAATCCAAAATATGCATCACATTCTATGCTTTACATACTATAAGAAAAAATATTAAAATTTATTAAGTTTTGACCAAGTTAAGGTGGTTAGACACGAGAGTTTTTATATTCCAAAAAAGTTGTAGTAAAAAAATCATAATTAATTATTTATTTAGAAATAAATTACATAAAAATATGCATCCCATTTGGACAGGAGTCTTCTACTTATATATAGAATTTTATAAAAAAACATTATCATTTGATTGTGGTTAGGGTGGTCAGAGATCACCTACTTATCTTTTTCTTGAAATTTAGGTACTAGTGCATTAAAATTTTAAAATTTCACCATATAGATTAATTTATTTTTAAAAATAACTAGTATCTTAGAAACTACATGACTGGTCAGTATAATACCTTAGTGACTAAGGATTGGACATCCTTTTATAGTGATTCTATGGTTAAATAACATCAAGTATCATACTTAAAATAGCATACTAAACTCATTAGATTTATCAACCGGGAATCGTAAAATTGAAATGATGCCTGCAAAATATATGCTCTAATCCATTTCCAAAGTCATTACAACTTAAGCGAGGGAAAAACTGTAGGAAATCTATATTAAAAATTAGAACAACATATTAGCCTAGAGCTTAAAGTAATGTTTCGATCAGTAAACTAGCTATGTATCTATGCTGTAGGGTCGAACAACCAATGGTTTTGTTACCAAATGGATGTAGGAGCAACAAAGTATTAAATATTCAAGAAAACTTAAGTCTAATTCCTACTTAATCATGAACTGAGTTCACCTTCTGTGTGGGCCCCACGGAAGAGTGAATGGACTAAAAACTCAAAGGTTAAGATTTGGAAATGTCATTCATTGATTCATAAAAACATAAGTACAAGTTGCAGTAACAAAGTTGTATTCACTACTTGCTAGATTACAAAAATGATTCCCTGAAAAACTAGCTAACCAAGAATCACGAACTCCAACTTATTTATTAACAACTTAAAACATAACTCCTAAGACTAGGATTCTCCAATACATGGATATGACAACTTTTCGGATATAAAAGAAACAACATCAATTAATATAGGAGTAAGTTACATTCAACTACACAGGTATATAGGAACGCATGACTGCTAGATTTCCTCCAAAATGACTGTGAGTTGAATTGACCCAGTCCACAACAATAACTGGTACCGATTGGAAATGGCGGAACCATTATGAACCTTGAAAATAGTTATTTGTCTTAATGATGCCACTTCATTTTTTGATGCCGAGTCTTCCTTGTCCGCTAACTTATCATTTTCTGCAAGAGATTAGTGCACACACAAAAACCGCAACACATACCCAAGATAAAGATTTACAATAAGTTTCCCTACTCTAGTATTGTCCTCATCACATGGATACAAGATACATTACCCCATTAATGCGGAATGGAGAGAATACCATATTTCATTCTACATAACCATGTAATACATATATATATTCAACATATTCTTTCAGTCTTAAAAGTATCAAAATACACACATATGCATAGCATCAAAACATTAAAAGTCTGAATAGTGTCTATGAAAAAATCATGAAAGACTCAAGTTTCAACCAGAAAACCATAAACTAAATAGCCATAAACTAGGCTCATCATTTCCCCCTAGCTTGACCTTTTGCTAGTCCCACAACAAACATAAAGTTTTTGAGTCTTGCTGTCATTCGGTAATTTGTAGCTGATTTTTGTCCACTGCCCCCTTTTCCATTACTCCAGTAAAATCCCTTTGTCTCTCTATGTAGGATTTGAGCAATACAAATCCATAGAACACCAAGATCGCCTACATACAAAAAACCTGTTACAAGGAAGTAGAGAGAAGAAGAGGCCAAGGGTTTGACTCAGAATATGAAGAAGAAAATATCCTCAATAATGAATGAATAATAGTGTACAATGGATCATCCATATAAAGGAGATCAAAGGCCTTGTAAAGGAAAACCTAAAAAGTAGAAGTGCATGTAATAATCAGTTAAACTATTACAAGACTAATGCATGCAAAAAACAACTGATGCATAACTAGTGCATGAGTCAACTAAAGCAAACTGATGCATAACTAGTGCATGAGTTGACTAAAGAAAAGAGTTGATATCTTAAGAAGGGAGTAAAATATTAATAAAATTAATAATTTACTCTAACACCCCCCCTTAAGATGAGCAACGATGCAGCTACAAACAATGCAAGAAGAAAGCAAAGGAAAGTACAATGTTGAAAGCAGAAATGGATCCCGACAACATGGCCTGATGAGGTACCCAACACAAAAGAGAGTCTCTGAAAAGCGGAGAAATAGAGAAAACCACATGGGAAAAACTCTACTCCAAAAGGAGACAAAGACTAGTTTGAAGGACTGAAGAAGCCTCCAAAACTAGGAATGTTCCAGAAAATAGGAACAAAGATGAACATGTACAACATCACTGAAGCATGAAATTGCAAACTTTGTCAATATGACCAGGTAGAGAAGACTGTAATCTGCATGAGTGCCCTCAAATAACACTACTTGAATTAGGAGGAAAACAAAGGCAAACACCTGAACTCGAAGATACAGATGGCATAAACACCAAAAGCCTAAAGAGATAATCAATCAAAGCTAGAAGAGTGCATCCAAAATAGGAAAGAAAAGAGTGTTCATATGGTAAATGATCCATCTCACTGGAATGCATAGGTACCCAACCACTGCAACCGCCTAGTACATAGGATCAAATACTAAATACATGGCTCACACAATCGAACCAAGGAAGCAGCAAAACCAATAGTAGAAACCCCCCCATACTGCTGACAAGGGAGTAATGATAGGTACACTGAGAAGATTGTCCAATATGAACTGCATGATGAAGAAGAATCTGGAACATCGAATGTGCAGAAAGAGTACAAACACATATAGAGATACTTAAGGCTAATGTCATGGAAGGAACACTCACTTGACAAAAGAAGATGGAAAACATCAAACCCCTCCAGCACTTTATAATGGAGTGCGAGTACAAATAGCATGAACATGTGTCAGATCCCATCAAAGCAATAGAATGGCACTTTATCTCAGTGCGTGTGCATAAAAGAAGGCTACAAAAGTGAAGTATGCATTGCTCAAAGAAGATCAAAGGTTTCTAAACCAAAAGAGCAACCTAAGATGAGCCATCCCTCAAAGGGAAGAGATCCCAGGACCTGAAACAACCAAGATATCCACCATATTGCAAAAAAGAAAGAATCTAAATAAAATTAACCTAGAGCAGAATATGGAAAAATGACTCACAACACTAAAAATCTCTCTGAACAAGCTTTCCAACGATATATCATTTTCCAAAAATGGAGACCGGATGTGCAAGATAGAGCTCCCGGAGTGCATAATTGAAGATCTAGCTTTGACAGAGAAAAACACCACTAGAAAAAATAATACCAAATAAAATAACCTTTAGATCTGGAAAGATCTCAGAATTAGCTTTCTGACGATATCTCATTTGCCAAATTTTGACACCGTATGCTCAAGATGTGAGCTAAAAACCAACAACTGCGTTGGAGGGCCCAAAGAAGGTGTCTGCAAGGATCTGAGGATTGGTGACGTAAGAAAAAGGACACAAAACCCCATAAAAACATCAGATCTGATAAAAGCTTAGAAAGGGATTTCTAGCAATATCTCGTTTGCCAAAAATGGATCCCGGATGCAAGAGAAACGGATCCTGGAAGGCAGAAGGTCTGAAACGCCACAATCACAGAGAACATCTGACTTTGATAGAAAAAAAGAGCATCAAAATGGCAAAATCAAAAAACCATACCAAAAAATTTAGATCAGGTTTGGAACCAGCTTTCCGATGATATATCGCATGCCCAATTATGATTCCATATGCCCGAGATATCGCAAAAAAATGCCCAATGACCCCTAAAACAGAGCCCTGAAATACATGCAATTTTAAAAAAAAATAAAATTATTGCATGTCTCCTGACATCATGCTGATGTTAGCAGGGGGCCTAGGGGCTAAAACAATAAGCCCTTGGTCACGTGCGTGACCAGGGGGCTGGAGCTTGAGGGCCGGCGGAGCGGTGGTGGCGCGGGGCCGGCGGCGGCGGAGCGGGGACCAGCGGTGCAGGCGGCGGTGGTGCGGGCGGCGGGGATGCTGGCGGCAGCGCTGAGAGCTCTGGCGGAGGAGGCCGCGGGGCGGTGCTCGGGTGGCTTCTAGGCGGTGCCCGGGTGGCCGCCCATAAAAAGGTTTTTATTTTTTATTTTTTAAAACAAAATATCATCGTACAACACCTTGGAGTGCGTGCTAGGGCCGTACGACCCTGGCATGCAAAATTTTTTTGCGACAGAGGCTAACTTGTCAAAATTTGACTAGTCTTATATGAATTTTGACCATCTCAGGCCTTTCGGACGCAACCGTGGGGTTCGTTTAGGCTAAAAATGCTCCAAAAAATAGTGATCACCTCAGGATCCGTGTCGGGGCCGATTGCAAAAAAAATTTCTCACAGATTCCAACTGTGTCCAAATTGGACAAATTTTTATATGGATCTTGGGGTTCTTGGATGCTCTGAATGAAACCGTGAGGTTCGTTTGAAGCCAAGATGACCAAAAAAATAGGTCCCCCTTAGATTCAATAAAAAAACCCCAAAAAAGGCCCTCATCTGAAATAGATGAATTTCATCTTTGAATCCTTTAAACGTGAACAAGCTGTAGTAGATTAGGCTCTGATACCATGTAGGATTTGAGTGATACAAATCCACAGAATGCCAAGATCACCTGCAGACAAAAAACCTGTTACAAGGAAGTAGAGAGAAGAAGAGGCCAAGGGTTTGACTCAGAATATGAAGAAGAAAATATCCTCAATAATGAATGAATAATAGTGTACAATGGATCATCCATATAAAGGAGATCAAAGGCCTTGTAAAGGAAAACCTAAAAAGGAGAAGTGCATGTAATAATCAATTAAACTATTACAAGACTAATGCATGCAAAAAACAACTGATGCATAACTAGTGCATGAGTCAACTAAAGCAAACTGATGCATAACTAGTGCATGAGTTGACTAAAGCAAAGAGTTGATATCTTAAGAAGGGAGTAAAATATTAATAAAATTAATAATTTACTCTAAAACTCTATGATTCTCCCACCTATTCACTTCCCCCTCCATATCACAATCTTCTAAGGTCTCTGAGTTTTCCAACAAAGGGGAAATGAGTAAGGGTGGCTGAAATGTGAGAGGAATCCAAAAACTTTGCCTTACTCTTCCCAAGGAATTGTACCATGGAGCACGCCTATTTTCCATACTGAAGTTAAGAGGTGAATGCAGTGCCTTATTCCTTAATTCCCTATTCAAGTTGATCCATCACCACTGAATGAAGTTCATATCTTCTAGAAACTCAACTTCAGCCATTTGAACATATTTATCAAAAGCTGCATTCTGAAGAGGGTAAATGAGTTTACTCCCTGAGTCTGAAGGAGAAATCCTTAACAAGTCATAGTAACAGGTTTTAGGGTCCTTGGCCTCCGGTCTTAGATAAAGAGGAATTTCTTCCTCCAGCTCTCTATCCACTTTTTCTTGGGATTCTTGAATGATTTCATTTTGAATCCATGATATGAGAGCTCTCAGTTGGATATCCCCAACATACAATAGGGGATTCCAAAATCTATCATTAGGGACTGCTAGATTATGGAGGAAAAACTCACACAACAAATTTTTTAATGGCTACAAGAGAGTTATGAAAAGCTTGGGAAAACTCAAGGGGTTCTTGTAACAATGGAGACCTATCTTGCATTATGCAAGTCATTTGGTAATTCAGAAGCCGCTCCTTAAGAAATATGGAATACACAGGAGATGGAGATCTACAACTCATTAGCTCAGGTATAAGGGATGTTACCTTATTAAGCTTTGCATGGAGTTGCTCCACCTCTTCTTTTTCAAGGGATTTTTGATAATGTTGGTCAATGACTCTATTCAACTCTTTCTTTTGTTTCTTCCATTGTTCCCTCTCTATAACTAATTGTTTAGACAACTGGAAAATAACAAAAAACAAGGACATGAAGCAAGAAACTTCTGACATAGCATTGACACAAGGGTTTCCTGATGAATGTGAAATAGGAGACTTGCCATTATTCAAACTCATTTCTTTTTTCGGATCCATCCACACCACCATAGATCTCTCTGCATTACTATGTTGTTGCGCAGCAGAAGCCAATACGTCCAAACCCTCGCTTAATATCTGCTCCACTATTTGATTGACAAAGTTCATGTTAACATCAGGGTTCTCTTTGAACAAATTCTCCTTTGCTGCTGCAGGAGGTGATTTTGGTACATCTTCTTCTTCTGCATAACATTCCTCTAACATTACATCATTTTCTGAATCATTGAAGTTATCAATTGTCTGAGGACCTTTGGAAGATGATCCTCTTCTTTGGAACCTATAAGCCTATTCATCAGAACTAGAGTCATCTCTAATTATTATGCATTCTTTATTCATTTTCCTCAAAGGAGATTCTTCTTTTTCAGCCTCATAAAATTTCTTAGGGAAATCTAGTTGAATATTTCTAGGTTCCTCTTTCCTTGGCTCAGAGACTTCAGGTTCAATAATTGACCTTGCTGGTGGTATATTTGTAGACACATTTTTCTTATTTCTACCACTCCTTCTCAATGGGGTGTCTGCTTCTTTTTCATGAATTTTTCTATTTCTAGAAGTGACTGAAGCTACAGGATATTTCTCTTTTGTCTCTTGACAAGCACTAGGAACAATATTTCTTCCTTTACTTACTTTCCTCTGGGAAACCCTATTTGACAAGGGAGTAGTCTTTTCTGTAGAGGTTTTCTCCTCTTCCTCTTTCTAAGCTGACCCAGAAGTAGAGAACTGAGGGGAACTTTCAAGGGTCTTAAACCTAGACCTTCTCCTCGAGGAAGACTCTGGCTCAAGTTACACAATGATTTTCTTGGCCCCATGTTCAGTTTGAACTCTTTTTCCAACTCTTTTCCATATAGGCCCTAGAGTCTTTTCCTTAAATCCTTCTAACAAAAAATCTTCCCTTGACATCCCCAACTATTCTCTCAAAGCTTTCTCAATAATTAACTTAATTAAGCAGTGATGAGAGACATTATTAAGCTTACCTTCTTGCACAAGAGAGGCTCTCTTCTTCAAAATATTGAACATGAAACTGAGTACATTAATAGGTCGATTATCATACCATAGACAACTTAAGAACTTAAAGTGAATAGAATGCAAGAATGTTTGGCATCCTTCACAATTAAAGTATTTGATAATGTGGACTGCACACTACCTGAAGGGGTTTGGAAAATATATCTTGTGCATACCTTTCTTTCTGTCAACTTCTAGCCGTGGATCTGAATACAGAGTAAACTGTGCCTTGGATGTTTTTGGATCAAGGCTTTTCGAGAACTCTTCTCCTTCCTGTGGTAGACCCATAATGTCAGCCACAATTTCCTATGTAAAATGTACCCTTAGTCCTTTAATCATGGCCACTCCTTCCTTTAGTGTGCTTAAAAGTTGCAATGCTACCTCACCATCCTAGTTGGTGAGTCTCTGAATATAATCAAGCCACCCTCTGGTTTGGAAATATGACATACATGCTTGATCATTTAAAAAAATATCATGCACTGTGGGCTCACATCGGATGAGATCTCCTCCCATCTTTAGATTATTAGACTACTCAAAATAATGTTGTAGAAAATCTAAACAAACTACAACAAAGATTGAGCAAGGAATGCTTGAAATGGTAAGCTATAGGAAAATTCAAATGTAGAAAGTTCTGGAATTTTGGAAATGAAAGCACTTAACAAAATATGAGTGCAAATCTAAAGTATATCATGCATTAACTTTTCATAATTATTCCACAGACTTCATACTAGCCACCTTTGCATGTTATGTGCAAAATAATAGCTCCTTCAAGATTGTCAAATCACTCAAAGATAAATTTGGCAAGAAGTGTATAAAAGTTTAGGTAAAGCTTTAAAAGAATCGAATATGATGATTTTATGAACACAAAACAAAAAAAAATGATATATCTCCCCCCCAGCTTAATTTTGTAATTGGTCCCACAATTGCACTTGTGATGAGGCATAGCTAGAAGTTTGAAAAACAAATTAGAAAATAAATATCTCGGATAGTGTACGAACCTAAGAAATTGCTAAGGGTAGTGCCTATCATCATCCATTGGTGGAGAATGATGAGGTGGAGGGGTGAAAAGACTAGAAGTGATGAGATGGAATTTATTACGGAGAAAGTACTTTCATGAAGAAATCTTTTATTATGAGGTGAAGAGAACTTTTAAAGAGAACTTAAATGAGTGGTGTTAGTACATTTTCTTCCTGAATCCTAAAACACATCCCTGAGTGCTTAGATAGAATTCTATGATTCCTAGACTCTTGATTCACACAAGAAAAGACTAATTAACAAAGGGAAACTCCTCCTTCAATTTGAGCTCTTGGCTACAAGTGGGTGTACCTATCTCAGATCTACTTCTTCAAAGGATCAAAACACTAGCTTATATCCTTGATACAAATTTAATCTTCTCAGTCCTTTCAAAAATACATGAAAGTAAATAATCTTTTAAGTTTTGTTGATGATGAAATCCTGCAAATTGAGGATAGACCAGTGCCTTATCCTAGGGCAGAGAGTCAGATAGAGAAACATACATCTACATAAATCTTCTAAGTGAAACACAAATAGAACCCAGATGGACTGCCTTACAATTCATCCTCTCTTAAACACATTTGATCATCAAATTCTTGCAAAAATCCTGAGCTCTCAGAGATTAACCTAAAGATTTTACTCTTTCCTTGAAAGGAACTAAAGATTAAAATCACAAATACCTTGTAATGGTGCACTAAAACTGCCTGACAGATTCAACACACAAGAGCTTCAAAATTTAGACAAAAAGACAACATAGATATGCAAGGGAATTCTATTGTATTTTAGGTAGAAATTCAATGCATCAATACATTCCAAATCTAACAAACATTCCCAAGAAAATCAACAATGGAGTCCAAGCCTCTCCTTACAGTAAAATTTCAACATCCTTTACAAAAGAGAGAAAAACCAGAGATATAGTAAAAGGAGGGTTAGTTACACAGAACTAATAGGTGTCCATTTAGCATCAAAATATCTCCAATATTCCTCTCACCACTTGATCTGCAATCGATTCTTCCTCAACTGATCCACATTCTTGCAATCATTTCCCAACAAATTGATTTGATTCCATTTTCCAAGAAAATGATCTGATCCTGAAATGAAAAAGCCCATACTACCTTTTCCCATCACTCTGAAACTGAAAATAATCATTTCCATCAGATTCCTTGTCTTCTCCCATTTTTGAAAAATATAATTCTCCTATGTTCGGGTAAAAAATGAACTCCCAAGCATTAAATCTCTTATCAGGTCCAGTCATTTAAATTTTTGAATTTATGTCAAAAGTTTGGACTATGTTGCACATTTAAATCTTTTCAAATCTACCTTTTTTATATTATTTTTGCATATGCTCTTAGAGACCACCAGGAAGAGCCACTTGTCACCATGCGATTTGATGCTCGAACTTAACTCAAGGTTGACCACCTGATTGGGAGAACTAGCGACTACACACATTCTCTAGATCTATGAATTATGACTTTAACCATGGTCAAACCTGGCGATCTCATGAATAGACTAATCTCCCGATCTCTGGATGAATTTGTTAGGATGAACAAGGCAGAAATAACAATTACATGCAAATATAACCAATATCAGAAAGCAATAAACCACACAGAAGAGAACACAATACATAGATTTAACGTGGTTCACCCAATCCCTGGGCTACGTCCACCAACATCGAGTCCAATATTATTATTATGCAATGATTACAACCTGATTACAATTTGTAATCCCCTTACAACTCAATTTCACTGCAAGTACTAAAATCATGAATTATGAAATCCCTAACCCTAAGCCATATTATACAATATTTTTTTTCTTTAGGGTTAGAATGAGTTACAATCATGTTGGGAAGAAAAGTGTATAGTACTTTCCTAGATAGTACTTTCCTGATCAGTCACAACAAGCTAACAAAATTCCTAACCTTGGGTTAAATCTGGAGAATGGGCGACTGAACCCATTCTCCCAATCTCTAAATGTCTTGCCTTGACTGCCAGGGATCCAGTGACTCAGCGACCATGGCAATCTCCAGTTCTCTGAATTTTTCCTCTAACCATGAACTCATCTGGTGATTGAGTGACTGGCTATCTCTGAATCATGAAATGAAGTCACCTTAACCATCAACATTCAGCAACCTAGCGACCAATGGCAACTAACCGCATTCGCTGAATGTAAAGATCTTTGGCTAACCGCTAGCTTGGTCTCGCAACTGCTTGCCATGTGTCTAGCTTTTCATTGTCACCACCATTGTTTGTCTACAAAATATCCTTACATGTGGGCCCACTGGCATGGATCCCGAGGTGACCTCCAAGCATGTGTGTGCAGAGAGGCTCCGCTCTTCATTCTACCTCATATGTGAGCAACGTATGTTTTAAACATCTCATAGTTCATTTTTGGGATGAATGTGGGATAATTGTTTTTGAGTGTTTTAAATTCCTTCTCAAAATGTTGTGCATAGTGACAGCTGGCATGCGCACCAAGGCAAGCCCACAAGGTAGAGGCAACCACAACCTCCTCTCTTTCTTCAACTTGCTTGGTATGTGAGCGTACTTGGTTATAAACTTCACATTTCCCCAACACCTGGTGCATGTGGGATTAACCACACAATGCAACCTAAAGCTAATGTGCAATTTATGGTTTTGTTTTAGAATGCACTAGTCTCAAATCCACTCCACTGACGTATTCCATGAAGATAGCATATGGAAGATTTGTAAGACGTGCACCCAAAATGGCTGCCAAGGTCCTCTCTCTTCATTTTATCTTACACTGCCACTACTCCTTCAAAGCTTAGGCACAAATTCTCTATTCAAATGTGTGAGGCTTCCCTCCCTCTTGCGTGAGCTCGCATTGGATTTGTGCAAGACCCTTCTTAGACTCCTCCATGGTGGCCTTCCTTCTTATTGATGTTGGTCTCCCTTTGTATTTAGTCTTACGCTAGCAGATTTCACTTAAAGTATTGGCAATTTTTGCTTCATATTGTGTAGGCCTGGAACTCTCCACCTCCATGTGTGAGTCACCTCCTTCATCTATGTAAGGCAGCTTGCCCTCTCATTTCATGTGCAGACACCTCTTCATTCTATTTTTTATTGGTATCGTGCATAATGAACTCACACATTATTCTTTGTTTGCTATGTTGGTCATTAAACAATGCCTTTCCATTTTGAATGATCCTCCATCTTGAGCGTGGGCTCCATTTTATATACACCTTAGCCTTTGTGATGGCTGTCATCGAGATCCACCAGCCTTCTCAATTCCTTACGCAGGTTCCAAACTTGTAGGCTATCCTCCTTAGCATTCACGCTAGCTTCCCCAATAGCTATTACGTGAGGCTCCATGCATATTGTGTAGGTCCATCACTCACCTTACGCTGGCCTTTAATGGATTTGTGCTTCCCTTTCATTTTGTGAGTCCCCAATTGTGCTAGCAATCCTTTTCTTTGTATTACGCAAGGGACCAACTTGCTATTTCCTCCATTGCGCAAGTATCCCACCAGCATCCTCTATGGTGGCATTGTGTGAGCCCTTAGTCATTTAATGTTTGATGCCTTGGCTCCATCGAGGCATCTGGCACTCTCCATTTCATACTCATGTAGACCCCTGGCTTATCTAATGGTAGGTAACACTCTTTGATTGCATTCAAATAGAGTTTGTAATCAGTTTCTTCAATTCTTCTATCTCCTTCCCTCATTGCAATACACAAGCCATTAATTTGTATATGCTTTCCCATTCACACAATAGGCAGCTCCTTATACTATTGTGTGGGCTTTCTTTTGCTAGATGGTGGCAATGCACGAGTTGGTCTTTAATGTGTAAGTCCTCCTTTATTTATATGCGTAAGTGTCCCCTTCTAGATTCACACCTTTCTCCAGTTTTGAACACAGATTCCCATTTAGACTTACATACTCTCCTTTATTTGGTGTATGAACGAAGCTTAGTGTGCACCATTTCATCTCACTGTGGTTCACAAAATCTTGAAGAACAAGTGGTGGCTTCAATCTTTTCAAACCATTAGACTTAAAAATAAGTGATATGGAATAAGAAGTAGCACTTCCATCCGTTACTAGGGGCCTTGGCAATAACAAGAGATTTCATTTCCTTCGGAACCTCTAGACTGGTAAGCTCATATGGCCTTTTCACAACAATCTGCATGGGAACAACCACAGTTTCGTTTCCCTCCATGATTTTTAATTTTTCTACCCCCCGTAACATGGAGATCCAATTATTCACCTTTCTTGCATGATCAAAATCACAATCTCATAGTGCACTTCGTAAAACTTGTCGATAACACTAACTGGCCTCCAAAATTGACCACAAAAACTGATTAGATGGCCCGATAGGAAAGTGCCATCAGGAGCATACACTGACCTCCAACATGATAGTACTCTGGTTAAAGGAGAGCATCTCAGAAGATTCCATCCAAAAGATAATAATGATCAAACATTGCCACTTAGAAACATTGCTTGTCCGCACCGCCGAAATCACACAAGTCAGCTCCAGAATTGGCTTTAAAAACTAACCCACAAAAAATTTCAGGAATCAGAATCTAAGGCACTGATTCAACCTCATACAAGGAATATGAATCCATAATTAACTCGCCAAAAATATCAAGTGATGATTTATCACCAAATACCAAAGTCAGCCTACTAGTCAAATTCAAAATTTAAAATAGTGAAATAAGCAGAAATTGGGTTTGGAATTGGCTTGGGAAAATGATCAAATGGATTGGTAGGGACTTGAAAATCATCAGGAAAGTAGTCTTCCAGGTTTAAAATATGAAACAACTCTCAATTATGCTAGACTCTCATAGGGAACAAATTACAAAGCCTCAAAGTAGGCCACTTAGAAAATTGGACAGTGCACACTCAGAGAATTTTGACAATCTGCAAACGGAATGTCTCTGGAAAAGTGACTAAATGGGCACATGGGGAGCTTAAAATTGGCAAGATGAATCACTCTCATGCCTATAGTATGATGCAATAACTAGTATGCAATGACCAATCACCGGGCAAGAGATTTAGACCTCCAAAGTGAGCTACTTTATACAATTCTGGACAAACACAAAATGCAGAATTCTGGGAATACCTCCAAAAGCCTATTCCCTAAACATGCCAGAACTGAAACTTGAAAGTTCAAACCCACTACACATGTCAAATGAAAGATAATGAACACCCTACCCCAGTGGTTCATCATGAAAAACAACAAGCCCCACTTTCCATGCACTTCAAACTAAGCATCTTACAATGATTTTCAAGGGACTAATTCTGACACTTAGACAATTTTCTGAATATGGACTCAAAAACATAAACTGAATTTTTGAGCTCCAACAAGCGGAAGGCTCATTTCTAGAGGCTTTAGGAGAGATGTCGTCGTCAGCGGAAGAGAACTGTTGCATGAACTTTTCTTTGCTTTGTAGCTTGTGATATAGTTTTAGCCTTTGCCCGTTAACCAATAACTTGAATCATACAGGATCAATAGTGGATAATTGAACCACTCCATTTGAGAACACAATAACGATCTCATACGGTCCCAACCAACAGGTTTGAAACTTCTATGGATTATGTTGATACCTAGAATAATAAAGAAGTGCCCAGTCACCAACAATAAACATTTTATCTTTCATAAACTTATCGTTCCATAGTTTCCATTATTTTTGGACCAGTTCGGTATTATTCAATGTAGATTTACACCATTCATCAAGTCCATTCAAGTTTAGAATACTTCTTGTTGTGCAGAAGTAAGATCCAGACCAAGTTCCATGGCTGTCCTTAATGTCTTATCTTCAAATTCCATAGGCATGATAGCTGACCTACCATAGACTAGCTTGAAAGGAGTGAAACCTGTTGTAGATTTCCAGGTGGTTCTATAAGCCCAGAGAGCTTGAGGAAGTCATGTGGCCCAATGTTTCTTATGGAGTGCTATTATCTTGGAAAGAATGGATTCCAACTCTCTATTAGTAACCTCTACTTGGCCATTGGCTTGGGGGTGATAAGGTGATGATTGACCATGCCAAATTTTATATTCTTCCATCAAAGTAGCTATCATATTTGAATTAAATTGAGTTCCTTGATCAGATGTTAACTCCCTAGGCACACTAAATCTTGTGAAAATAAATTCATATAGAAACTTGGCAACATTTTTATCCATAGGATGTTTCATAGGTTTAGCCTCTGCCCACTTTGTGACATAATCAGTACAGACTAGAATATAGGATTTACCTTGTGAAGATGGTTTAATAGGACCCACAAAGTCAATCCCCCATTTATCAAAGGGTGCTACAACTACCTGAGGATGCATGGGCATCTCATCTGATTTGGTAGGTCACCCCATGCGTTGGCACTAATCACATTTCTTTGTGTACCAAGCTACATCTTTGTGTAAACTTAGCCAGTAATATCCAGTAGTCAAGATCTTGAATGCTATTCTCTTGGCGGAAAAATGACCTCCATAGGGCTCATCATGACATACCCTTAAGATATCATATGTTTCATCTTCTCATATGCATCTATGCATTACTTGATTAGGACCAGTATAAAACATAAATCTAGAAATCCAAGAGTAGTTAAAGCTCTTTTCAGCTAACAACTTCCTTTCTTTAGCAGAGAAGTGAGCTGGAGTCTTACCGATGGTTAGGTAATTAGAAATGTCAGCATACCATGGATTTTGTACTAACAATAGAAAGAGGTCTTCATTTGGAAAACTATCATCAATGGCTATAGGATCATCAAGGACATGCAACCGAGAGAGGAAGTCAGCTACTACATTGGCCTTGTTGGGCTTGTCTACTATAGTGATATTAAATTCCTGCATAAGTAACAACCAATGAGCCAATCTTCTAGATATAGCAGGTTTTTTCATCAAGTACTTGATGGTGGAGTGATCAGTATGAACAAATATTTCATACCGAGTAATATAGTGCTTGAATTTATTCAGTGTATAGATAACTATAAGAAGTTCCTTTTCAGTTACTGTGTAGTTGAACTCCGCACCTTGCATATTTTTCTTGATGAAATAAATAGCATGCTCAATTGAGTCTACCTTCTGACCAAGTACTGCACCTATAGTGTAGTCTAAGGCATCTATATGAATGTGGAAAGGCAATCCCCAATTAGGTCCCCTCAAAACTGGTACTATGGTGAGAACCTCCTTAAGCTACAAGAAATACTTGTTACACTTAGAGTCCCAAGAAAATTCACAGTCTTTTTTTAACATGTTATAAAGAGGTGCTGCAAGCTGACTAAAATCCTTTATAAATCTTCTATAATACCCGACATGCCCAAGAAAACTTCGCACATCCTTCTGCTTTTCTGGTGCGGGTAAGGTACTAATTACCTCAATCTTGGCTGGGTTTGCTTGAATGCCTTTTGATGAAATGAAATGACCTAATACAACACCCTCCTCCATTATCATGAAGTATTTCTCACTGTTTAGAGAAAGGTTGTAGTCCTGGCATCGCTTGAGAACCTTTTCCAAGTTTTTCTTAGCTTCATCCAAAGTGTTCCCATAAATAGTAAAATCATCCATATAAATCTCCATACAATCAATAGATATATCAGTAAAAATACTTATGACAAATCATTGGAATGTGGCTGGAGCATTGCACAAGCCAAAAGGTAAGACTGAATATGAAAATGTCCCCCATGGGCATGTGATAGTTATTTTCTCCTGGTCCTCGAAAGTTATTTGTATTTGATTGTAACCACTAAAACCATCCAGGAAAGAGAAATATTTCTTGCTAGCTATATTATCAAGAACTTGATCTATGAATGACAATGGAAAGTGGTCCTTCTTAGTTGCTGAATTGAGCTCACTGTAATGTACACACACTCTCCATTTCCCTCCCTTCTTTGGCACTATAACTAAGGGTGAGACCCATTGGCTATTGGAGATGGGGTAGATGAAACCAGCGTTTAACAACTTCTACAGTTCATTCTTAACTATATCCCTCAAGATTGGGTTGACTCTCCTCTGAGGCTAATGGATAGGTTTATATTCAGGACTGATGTAGATCTTATGATTGTAGAGTTTAGGATCCAGTCCTTTCATGTGTGTGTAGTCCCAAGAAAATGCTTGTTGATTTTCTTGCAATAATTTTAGTACAATTTTATGATGTGGCAGTGATAAAGCATTGTTGAAATTCAATTCTTTCCCTAGACTAACTTCCATCTTGATTACCTTATCTACCATGGATAGTTGAGCAACTGGAAAAGAATCCACTTCATGAGGTAATAATGAGTGAATCAATTTGGATGTTTCTGAATACTAAGGTGCATTTGGAGGTGGTAACATAGTTTCCAGGATATAGTCCATTTGGGAATACAACTGAGACCCTACCCCATATTCATTCATGATAATGGATAAAATTATCTCATCTTCTTCCCTAGAGGCTACAAATGTCTCTTGGTCTATCATCATAAGCTGGTGTATGGAATTGACTTCTGGATCAACATCGCCCAAATCTAGCCAGAATATTTGATCATCTTGCAACAGAGGCTGAGCAGGGGAGTATAAAGTTAGGTTCTTAGTATGGATGCCATTGGATATTGTCATCTTCCCTGATTGAAAAGCTATATAGGCATCTGCAATAGCCATCCATGACCGCCATAGGATTAGAGGATACCCACCCATGTTATCTTTTGGAGAAAGGACAACAAAGTCTACTGGATACTCCCAAGAGTTTAATGTGACTATGACATCTTCTACCATCCTGTCTGGTTTGATAGTAGAACTATTAGCAAGCTGAAGTATAGCTGGTGTTTCTTTGAGGCCAATGATATGCAGTTGAGACAATACCTCTTTTTTCATGACATTTATTGATGCACCTAAATCAACTAGAACATTTTGGACTTGCATTCGGTGGATGGTGACAGTAACCACAAGACTCCTGGGATCAGAATATTTGGGTATAGTCAACTTCTCCAACATCAGGTCAGACAATTTTCCTAAGATGTGAATAGTTTTAGGATCCTCCTTCTTTATCCCTGGCCATTTTATACATGCCTCCTTAATGGCTTTAGTATAAGCATGAACTTCCTTAATAACATCAATTAATGGTATTTTTATTGTCATCTACTTCAGCTGATTAAGCAAATCTGTCATTGCTTGGTTTTCTGTAGGCTAAGCTTGTTCTACCAACCTATGAGGAAATGGGGGCTCTTTAACTACAGGAGAGGTTGGATGAGTTGGTACATCCACTTGTTCAGATGAGGAGTCTTCAACTTCTGTTATGATAGGCATTTGAGGTGAAGTGAGAGTTGTGCCCGACCTTAAATGAATATCATTGAAGGAGATAGCATAACTTTCCTGTTGTGCTAGCATCTTGGTATTGTTGGGATTAGGACTAGGCTGAGTTGGCAGCTGAGTCTACTTAGGGGGTGTATTGTTGGCTGTAGGAGGAGGTATTATAGCCTGTTGTTGGGGTGGTGGCATTAAGGCTTGTTGACTAGATTGGTTAATCCAATTATGAGGTTATTTCCACCCTTGCTGGGATTGTTTCCAACCTTGCAGAGGTTGTTGCCAACCTTGCTGAGGTTGCTACAAACCTTGCTGAGGTTGTTGCCAACCTAGCTAAGGTTGCTGCCAATTATTATACCCACTAAAATCCATAGTTTGATGAGTTTTCCATTGACTATTATTATTATACCTTTGGAGAGGATCTTGTGGCATACCTGGTCTTTGGGCCCATGGCCTTCATTGAGCAATGTAGAGCACTTCTCCATTTTCATCAATGGCTTTAAACTCAGTAGGCATTGGATGTGACTCCAAGCTTGCAATAGTCTTGCATCTACAGTTCCATTTATTTTCTCTACAATGCAGACAATATTTAGCTAACATAGCATTGGCTTCATCCTTCTTCCTTCTTGCCTGCATGGTATCTAGCTGAATGGTGACATCATTAATGATGTCTTGCTTAAAATCTGACAACAGGTTTGACAAGTCCACCTTGGATACCCCTGAACCAGTAGACTTATGAGGTAGGTCTCTTAGTCCTCTACCTTTCTTCATGGTAGCTCTTGAATAGTTTAGACATATATTCTTTATGTCAGCCCAACTCTTCTTAGTGATGTCACCACCTACCATAAGATCTAAGGCTTCAATGCTACCATCATTTACACCTTTTAGGAAAATATTCTTTTGTGATTCCTCGTTCAGCTGGTGTTGCATATTATGCTGCAGGTTGAACATGAACCTTGAGACATAATCCTCCAAGGTTTCATCTTCCTTTTGAATTTTTTTGAAAATGTCATCTCCTTTCAAATCTTGACTCCTACAACACTCTTTATATTTTGAAAGGAACATATTCCTCATTGTAGGCCAATCTACTACATCATTGTCACCCAACCCCATGAACCATCTTAAAGCAATGCTACCATAAGATCTAAGGCTTCAATGCTACCATCATTTACACCTTTTAGAAAATATGCTTTTGTGATTCCTTGTTCAGTTGGTGTTGCATATTATGCTGCAGGTTGAACATGAACCTTGAGACATAATCCTCCAAGGTTTCATCTTCCTTTTGAATTTTTTTGAAAATGTCATCTCCTTTCAAATCTCAACCCCTACAATACTCTTTATATTTTGAAAGGAACATATTTCTCATTGCAGGCCAATCTACTACATCGTTGGCACCCAACCCCATGAACCATCTTAAAGAAACCTCTTTTAGAGTAGATGGAAACAACTTCAGCTTGTGGGCATCAGTTGTATAGTCATAGCTCCTACAAAGGATGTCAAACTTGAAGAGGAAGGTTTCAGGGTCTTCTGTGATAAGGCTGTAGAATTTGGGAAGTGCAGAGGAAGGTATGTTCTTCAAATTTTGATTACCTTGTTGAGGAGGGATAGGGAAAGGAAATGTAGGTTGAGCCATCCTTGGAGGAGGTCTTGGCTATTGTGGCTGATAAAAAACAAGGACAAGTGGATTATCTTGATACTCAGGGTTAGTGAAAAGGTCATTTAAATGAAATGATTCTTCAGAAGATGATGGTGAAGGCAATTATTCATATGCATCAACAAATGGATTCTCAAATGGTTCTTCTTCTTGTATGTTCTCAACTTGGGGTTCCTCAGGCTTTGGATTAAAAATATCAAATGGTTCGTCCTGAATAATGTGAGGAAGGAATCTCCCAAGATGGCCTCTTCTTCTTCTATGCATGCAAAATAATGCAAAATTTAAACTAACACAATGACTTCAAGGTTGAACTAGATTGACACCATCCCTAACAATGATGCCAAAAATGACTGGTCAGTATAATACCTTAGTGACTAAGGATTGGACATCCTTTTATAGTGATTCTATTGTTAAATATCATCAAGTATCATACTTAAAATAGCATACTGAACTCATTAGATTTATCAACCGAGAATCATAAACTTGAAATGATGTCTGCAAAATATATGCTCTAGTCCATTTCCAAAGTCATTACAACTTAAGCAAGGGAAATACTGTAGGAAATCTATATTAAGAATTAGAACAACAGCTTACCCTAGATCTTAAAGTAATGCTTCAATCAGTAAACTAGCTATGCATCTATGCTACAAGGAACAACCAATGGTTCTATTACCAAATGGTTGTAGGAGCAACAAAGTATTAAATATTCAAGAAAACTTAAGACTAATTCCTACTTAATCATGAACTGAGTTCACCTTCTGTGTGGGCCCCCATGGAAGAGTGAATGGACTAAAAACTCAAAGGTTAAGATTTGGAAATGTCATTCATTCATTCATAAAAACATAAGTACAAGTTGCAGTAACAAAGTTGTATTCACTACTTGGTAGATTACAAAAAGGATTCCCTAAAAAACTAGCTAACCAAGAATCACGAAATCCAGATTATTTATTAACAACTTAAAACAGAACTCCTAAAGACTAGGATTCTCCAATACATGGATATGAAAACTTTTTGGATACAAAAGAAACAACATCAATTAATACATGAGTAAAATGCATTCAACTATGCAGGTATATAGGAATGCATGACTGCTGGATTTCCTCCAAAATGACCGTGAGTTGAATTGACCCAATCCGCAATAGTAACCGCTACCAATTGGAAATGGTGGAGCCATTATGAACCTTGAAAACATTTATTTGTCTTGATGATGCCACTTTGTTTGTTGATGTCATGTCTTCCTTTCCTACTGACTTATCTTTTCCTGCAAGATATTAGTGCGCACACAAAAACCACAACACGTACCCAAGATAAAGATTCACAATAAGTTTCCCTACTCTAGTATTGTCCTCATCACATGGCTACAGGAGACATTACCCCATTAATGAAGAATGGAAAGAATACCAAATTTTATTCTACATAACCATGTAATACATATATATATTCAGGATATTCTTTTAGCCTTAAAAGTATCAAAATACACACATAGTACGCATAGCATCAAAACATAAAAAGTCTGAACAGTGTCTATGAAAAACTCATGAAAGACTCAAGTTTCAACTAGAAAACCATAAAGTAAATAGCCATAAACTGGGCTCATCACTACATTCAATTTCCTAAAGATTCTCTTGTTACATCTTTTTGATATAAGGTTGATAACATGTTCAAATTTTTACGTCAAGTTGTGTAAACCTATTTTTCTTAAATTTCATTGTCACTTAAGGGCATAGTTTGACATACCATGATCCTGGACACACCCTTCATCTAACTCTCAATAAATTACCCATCCATTCTTACTCTTCTATTCAAAATCATAATTTAAATCCTATTTTTAGTATAACTAACCTTCATCTTCCAATCTTGCACCAACCATATTCTAATCCACTCCTCAATTCACACCTATCCTTATTATGTTCTAACTATCTTATCTTAAATTTTATCTTAATAAAATCTAAAAACTAAGATTTACACAAGAAATCTAACCATGTAATCTAGCTTCCATCAAATATAATTTATTTTAATCCCATATCATTTATCTGCACCCAAACCAACATTATGAATCCATATCCTACCCCAAAAAGGCCTAATATAATAATCTAGGGTAACACCAATGACGTTGATGATAATAACATTAGTCTTATTGACCAACCCAAATATAATCCTAATGATCATAATGACAGTCTTTTTGATCAAAATAATATCCCCCATCAATAAAATTCCAAACCCAAGCATCCAATAGTCACACTTCCAATTCCCATGATCCCTTAAATTTCATCCTTTCTTACCACTTCAACAATGATAAATATTATGTAGTTAGGTACCTCCTAAAAATTGGGTCTAAAATTACATTCTCCCTACCTCCATCAAATTTAAATTTATCTCTTATTGGTCATCTACCTGCTTCCTTTGACATTGTAAATTGACTCTCTATCCAAATTTCTCCTCGCACCCCATCCACATCCAAAATCACAATCTCCAAATTCTTTTCAAGATTTTCATCCTCATCCTCAATCCATAAATCATTGAAACATCTACTTATTATTCCACTTTCTCATCTCCCACATCCATATGATCCCCATCGCCCAATCCTACAAACCCACTTCATTCCACATCCATCACAATTTCATGCAAGGACTATAGTAAAAGAACCTAATTCCATACACATAAATAATATTGTTGAATATTATCATATCATGAATCAACATCCATACCCTCCCAATAAAGAAAAAACTAAATCCCCTAAGTGTCATAAATATCTCACACCTTTATCTATTCAAGTTGAAGAATCCATCCAACACTCCTCCCCCATTGCACTGGAAATACAAATCTAAACATGTTAAGAGCTTGTTCCCAAGAATGATAGCATAGATTCCTCTCTAACTCAAGATCAAATAATATCACCATCTCATCAAACTTTTCCCTTCCCCTCTATATCATGATCCCATTGGAAAATCAAGAGAAAAGTGTCCCTTCTATGCCATCTCATGACCCCTATCCAAATCAAGAAAAAACCATCCCTCCATTATAAACCCCCTCCCTCTCACTCCATCTAAAGATCTAAGCATACTTCCTAAACCCCCACATGATTTCCTTTCATCTCAAGAGAAGAATACACCTTCCACTCTATCCTATGATCCTCCCCCTCACGATCCCCTCTAAACTCAAGATAAAAGTATTCCTTATCTTAAATATCAATCTAACTAAGATAGAGGTGGCCTTAACTTATTATAGAAGACATCCAACTATAATGTGGGGAGGTAGATTTTTCTAGCTTGTAAGGGGAAAATATGAAGTTAAATTTTTTTATTCTTTAATTACCTTGAGAGGGGAGTGATCTAATTGGCTCAAGATGTTGGGAACAAAATAGATTCAATAGTCCCTCATGACGAGTTTAAAATTCTTATGTAGTTATGAAATGGAATTATCAGAACTAGGGAAACTATGAAAAAATGATGACTTTCAACATATACAATAGAACAAAAAATAACTATGAAGATTTTGGTAGGAGATTTGGAAAGTATGGAAAAAGACTAAACTATGGTCAATATTTGGAGAATAATTAGAGGGACTCATGCAAGTAGGGAAATTGAGCCCTAGAAATTAGTCAAATATATCAACATAGTCCCATCTATTTTAGATCTGCAAAATAAAATTTTATAGGTCTTTTGACACTTAATCCACTCCTAAAGCTGTGCATTCACCACCTATCACATGCACACAAAAAACTGAATTTTTTTTTTGTTGAAATAGATTTGAATAAGTCAAACCTCAATTTAGGAATTAACCTTGAAATTGAAATGAATTAAAATGGAAATTAAAATGTTCTGATATGTAGCAAAGGGGGGATCTAAGAGTTCAAATGCCTTATACCTCGTTGATGCAATCCTCTTTGAATGTGATCACATGTGTTGATGAAATAACATAGCTCCACCAGACTTGAAAGGAAAATAATGAACACATGCTTGAATGAAGGTTGTGGAGGCTTTTCACAATACTAGATTTGAAGAAGAAGTCCGAGAATTCTTGAATAGTTGAGCTTGATATGGTTTTTGGATGGATCTTGTTTTTGTTTTATACAAATGGGGGGGAGGTGGGGTTAACCCACTTTTATACCTCTCTCTAGCATTTCAAGTTTTGAATTTTGGAGAAATCCAACACAAGATTGACTTTCTATCTCCCATAAGCTAGCCATTACATGCTTCAAATTTAGTCCCCAATTGGAAAGACTCAGTCCCCTAGGGTGACCTAGTCTTGGGACTTACTTGATCAGATTGACTGAGTCCCCTCAATATAGGCCAACATCAGGACCAAAGATCCAAAATACTATGATGATGTCATATTTTTAGCTAATGAAATTTGGAATGAACACGATTGTGAATGTTAGGCCTTACATACTAAAATGGTGTCCAAGTGAGAAAGAAATTGTAGAAGGATCTAATTTACAATGCTACATTTGGCCCCCACTTTACCGGGAGTACAAGACTACACAAATACTTTTAGTAAATTAGGAGAGAGAGAGAGAGAGAGAGAGAGAGAGAGAGAGTTACTAAGTTCAAGGTAATAAGCCCCCAAAACATAGGATCTTAAATCATACAACCACATGCAAAAGAACAAAAGAAAAACAAAGAAAAAAAAAGAAAAATAGACACACAAAGGGGTTAGTACTATAAAATAAGACTCCAAGTCAACTAGTTGAAGAGACCTTGATAATCAAAATGTCTCAACTGTTAATATCATGTTCTCAGAATTTTATTGTAGGAGCACAAGTGGTCACATAGAAAAATAAAGAGCATACATAAACCACAAGATAATGAACCATGATCAAACCCACTAGAAAGGTGTGTCATACAATGGGATCATGGAAAAGAGAAATAAATCATGAATTCCATGATCTAGAAAGTTGTGTTATGCTAGGTGACCCATGAGATAGAAGAGGAGGAAGGGTCAAACATAGTCTATCAAGTTGTGTTATGCTAGTTCCACTCATCCCAAGATAGTTTGGTGCAAAAAGAGTTGAATATTCTAGCAAGGTGTGTTATGCTAGTCAAACCATCTTGAAAATGTATCAGTGCAAAGGAAAGGTACAATGGTCTAGCAAGTTGTATCGTGCTAGTCAACCAATCCCAAGGATAACTAAGTAAAGCATTGTATGCAAGGAAACTCACTAAGAATGATACAAAAGGATAACCAAGAAAATCAGTGTATTCTTGAGGAAATCCACTAAAAATGGTGCAAAGGATAACCAAACAAAGAATTTTATGCAAGGAAATTTTCTAAAAGTGGTGCAAAAGGATAACCAAGAAAAGCATTGGGTGCAAGAAAATTTGCTAAAAATGGTGTAAATGATAACCACAAAAATTATTGTATGCAAGGAAATCCATTGAAATGGTGTAAAATAATAACCAAGAAAAGAATTGTATGAAAGGAAATATACTAAGTAGATTCAAATAATCTAACAAGACTTTTTTTTCTAGTCAACTCATCTTTAAAACAAGTTTATGAAAAAAAAACCAAAAAAAGAACACTATTTGAAAGGAAATCCTGCCATAATTAAAACAAGGTCACATATATTCCCACTCCTTAAGATGGAAATATAGAACTATGGTGATATCTTAAGGAAAATAAGAGCATAGATAAACACCTTCAACACCAAGGAGATATACGTAAAGAAACAATGTACACAAAATCCAAGACAAAGAGGCACAACTCTTGTGAGGCAAGGAAGAGATAGCTGTAAAAAATATATCTTGCACCAAGTATAAAAGGGCTCATTTTGGGGGATGCAAAAGGAGAGGGGGAAGATATATTTTCTTGAAGAAATCTACCTCCAAGAGGATATCTTGAACAAAAATAACATCATTGACCAAAGGAGGGGAAGGAGAAAAAGAATTCACACTTTTCCCATTTCTAGGTAAAGGGGTTCTTGATGAAGGATAACACACTTTGAACTCCAAGTGACATATTTTTTATTATCAACATATACTTTTAAGAAAGATAGAGGTTGTAAACAAGGATGCAAACCTCCTTAAAAAAAGAAAATCCTCACGTAGAATAATTAATTCTATGTAATAAAGGACATCATATGATAAAAAAATACCACTCGACTAAAGGAAAGTAGATCCTTATAAAAATTATGAGATTAAAGAGATAACCCTTGCCCCAAAGTGTGAAGACAAGGAAAATGATCTATTATGTTTCTCACAAAGTAAGATTGTATATGAAATCATAGAACCATGAAAAAAATGAACCCCCAATAAGGAAAGATTATAAGGCTACATAGTGTGGAGAAAAATAAAAGGTGAAGGGAGTGCTACTATCAATAAGTTTATATTACTACTATCAATAAATTGTTTCTTTTTTATTTGGACTTGATGATATTACTAAAAAGAAGTTATTGTATTTTTCTCATGTTTTTATCATGGTTTAGGTAAGATACAAGTGATCAAGTCAGCCCGAAAAGGGTTGTGAAAAATATTTTCTTGAGTTAAAAATCCTAAGCCATCTCTAGTGCATTGCGAGGGAGGAGACACTATAGGGAATTTTATTCCTTGTTCCATATTTCCAATATTTTGTTCACTATGTCTTTCTTAGAATTCATGTTACAAATAGCTTAATAACATGTCTTTAATTTGGAAGGTGGAAGACATTCATTATGAGTTTTATTGAAAGGTGTTGTCTAGGGATGGATAGTAGGAGGATTGATTTCTATAGGAATATTCTTAATCCTATCATCATTAGTCATATCCACCTTGATTGGTTGGGAAGAAGTAGGATCATATAAATCTTCATCTTTGCTTAATGTTATGTAAGGAGATATTTCATGAATGAAATACATAACATCATCTTGTCTGAAAATATGTTGATGGTTAAAACAAGATGTAGGAGAGTAAGAGTTTCTAGAGTGATGGGTGTTCTAAGATTGACATATTTATCTTATTCCTCTTGCACCAAAGTATCTTTGTAAGAGGATGATCCATTACTAATATTCAATGTTGCATCTCTACTAGGGAGATCATTGATAAGAGTTTTGATGTTTTACTCATTGACAAAATATATCCTTTGGGAGGTACAAGTGTTATTCATAAATGCTTCATATATAGGAGATGTGCCATTATGAGTAAAATGATCTTTAGGAGAGGGACAAACATAGTTCATTAGGGCTCTATATCTAGAGGGAATGCCATTGAAATAAAAATAAGGTGGCCCGTATCAGTAGGAGAAATATCCATGACATCCTCTTACACCAAATGATCCTCATAGGGTAGGTACATTTTAGGGGAAGGGAAAATATCATTCTTTAAGGTCTCTTCCTTAGGAGGGAGATCCTTAAAACAAGTGTTGGTAGTGTCTTCTTACACTAAAATGTCCTCATGGGTGGGATCAACTTTGGGAGGGGGTAAATCATATCCATATATGAAAGGGAGAACTGAGTTTTCATCATATGCAAGAAAGGGAACATCTCAAGTATAAAAATTTAAATTGAACTATGAAAAGAAGATAACAACTCCATTCATAAAATGGACTATTTTCAAACAAGATATACAAATATATATGTAATGCAAGTGTATAAATGATTTATTTTAGAAATGATTGAAAATATGATCTAATGATATACACACAAATCAAATCTCAAGATTAGAATTATGTAAGAAGAGTTGGGTTCACCAAAATCTAATGTGGGAAAATAGAGTTTGCTATCTTGTATGGCCAAACTAGGAAGCTACATCTATTCCCACTTTAATAACCTTGAGAGGGGAGTGATTCAAATGGTTCAATATGTTGGACACAAAATGGAATTAGTAGTCCCTTGTGATGAGTTGAAAATGTTAATGCAAGTATGAAAGATAAATGTAAGAACTAAGGAAAAGTCCGACAAAATGATGACTTTTAACATATATGACTGAACAAAAAATAGCTATGCAAATTTCAACAAGAGATTTAGAAAGTACAGATAGAGACTAAATTATGGTCAAAATTTGGAGAAGAATAAGAGGGACTCATTTGAGTAGGGTGATTGAGTCATGGGACTCAGTCAAGAAGATTGACCCAACCCCACACTTTTTGACTCTACAAAATGACGTTCAGTAGGCCTTATGACACTAAATCTGCTCTTAAATATAGGTGTTCACCACTCATCACTTACACATAGAAAAGATAAAATGTTGGATTGAAAGTGGTTTGCCTAAGTCAAACCCTAATTTAGAAATCAACCTTGAAATTGAAATGAATTGAGATGAAAGTTAAAGCACACTTCAATATGTAGTAGAGGCTAGATCTATGAATTGAAATGTCTTATACCTTGTTGATGCAATGTTATTTGAAGGTGACCACAAGTGTTGATGCAATAACATGACTCCACAAGAACATGAAGGAAAACCATGAACATATGCTTGCATGAAGGTTGTTGAAGCTTGCCACAATGCTAGATTTGAAGAAGAATGCTTTGAATGCTTGAGATTGATATGATGTGTGGATGGATCTTTTGTGTGTGTACAAATGGGGTGAGGGTAAATTAATTTTATAACTCTCCCTAGTAATTCAGGTTTTGAATTTTAGAGCAAGCCAACATGGGATTCAATTTCCCACTCATGCAAGGTAACCATTACACGATTCACATTTGGGCCTTAATTGGAAGGAATTTGTTTCTTGGGGTGATCCAACCTTAGGAATCACTTGATCAAACTGATTTCCACCATATCGACTGAGTCCCCCTAATATAGGCTAAAATAAGGACTAGAGGTCTAGAATGTTGTGGTGATGTTAGATTTTTAGCTTATGTGAGCCAAAATGAACAAGATTGGGCATGAGATGCCATACATGCTAAAATGGGGCCAAGGTGAGCAAGAAATTGCATAGGGATGCAATTTACAACACTATACTAACTACCATAAATTAAGGATTCATGATGTAATTGTGTCACATGTGTACCCAAATTCTAGGTGAATGTTACCTACTTAGATGAGAAAAAATAATTATTCATAATATCCTTTGTACTTATTAGATAGGTGAAAATCACACCTAGGAAATATATGTATCTAAAGTGAAGGACACATTACACTAATAAGATCCAAACCTTAATTAAATATGAAATAAATAGGTTTGCAATTAAAAATAAGATATAAAATGCTAAAGGAGAAGGACTAAACTCTAGAGTAGTGTAAGAAATATGTGTTCACCAAAAAAAATGTAAAGAAATAAAATAACTCTTTACATTAATCATATGACTCACTTTGGCTAGACTATTTGTTTATTATTGCTTTATCATTTTTACCTGCGAAATTGAAAGGATACACATTTATCATTTTCCACTAGGTGAACCCCTCTACTCTTTACACCCATTGGGGCTTAAATATTCCAATTTTCATGAAAGATTTTTTGATCTAAGACTAATTACTTTAAAAAAAATTCACATTTATAGCTTTTCTTGATCTTTCATTATCTTTCTAAGATTTTTTTGTGCTAAGAGCCAGTTGAAACTATAACTTATCTTTGTGAAGGATCACTTTTTTAATTCCTCATAATAAGTAAGTTGTTTTTTCTCAGAATACAAACATGGATAAACATGACATAACTCTTATTGGATAATTACTAACTTTGTAGTCCTAGTGCATATACTAAGTGTTGGATTTAAAATGGAGGAGTTGGCCATACTTTTGATTTGACCAAATAAGCATCTTTAAATATTTAAAAATATATAAGTAAGATAATTAGACAATTAATTAAGATAATTAATGTACATGAAGTAGGTTCTAGGGTGGTAGCCTTAGAGATATCCTTATACATTTTTCCTTACCTTGAGTAGCTTATGTTTGAAGATTTCTTTAGACTATTTAGATTTAGGAAGAGATGTAATGTATTCCTCTACAATAAAATCATGCCCTCCTTGTAGAATTGGGTACTTTTTTTGGTATGATAATAAAATCTATCGAACAATTGAGCTTGTGGATTCTTGAGGTGCTAAGAATATGATTCCAATGTGATTTAAAAATATTTGTTGGAATTTGACTTTACAAAACCACATTAGAAATAACACTAACCTATCAATTATAAAAATTATAAGGAGATAGTAAAGTAAGAGTGTTAATATAAAAAAATGAATTTATACAATGGCTTAAGAACTTTGAATGGGCCATAATGGAGCTTGGCCCCATGTAAGCCAAGGTAAAGAAAAACTTTCACATGTATTAGGGTTGGTTGAGCTTCATTTGTTAGTAAAGAAATATTGAAACTTTATCTTTACTAACATATTGACATAAATGGAGGGAACTTTCTTTATCTATTGAGGAAACATTTAGAGAGAGAGAGAGAGAATCTATAGGATGACTTAGGCACTTTATACATCCAGGCTTTGTTGGAGCTTGGGCCATGTAAACCAAGGCAAAGTGGAGTAACCCTCACAAGTATTTAGGGTTAGTTGAGCTTATTTTGTTCATAAAGAAATATTGAGCTTTATCTTTACCAACTTACTAATATGTAGGGATGGTACTTTTTTTATCCATTGAAGAAGCACACTAAAAAAAAAGAGAAGAAAAGAAAAAGAAAGTTTATAAGGAGTTTGTTTGCAATCTAACTCAAGAAGCTTGCTCATTCAACACTTAAAATATTGATAATGTAAAGCCAGACCATTGACATTAAATGTTGATAATGTCTGGCCAACCACCATCTCCATCAATCGATGATCAATCATTGATCAATCATTGATCAATCACTACAACCACCAATAAATATGTATACATATTTATAAATTAAGAAAAACTGACGTATATATTCATCAAAAAATATTGATCTAATATGAAAGCACATGCCATTGACATTAAAGATCACCTAAACACGTAACATGATAAAAAATTAAGATGATAATGAAACATACAAGCCAACTTCATCCTTTAGTTAAATATTAATAATGTAAACACAAGATTATTGACCCTAGAAAGCATAGACCATTAACACTAAAAACCATCCAAACAACATAAAAGACAAAACTAGAACAGTTGTGAAACATGCATGACAACTACATTCCCTCCCTTTTTTTATGTGATCCATGAAACTCAAGTTTCCTAGCCAATCAAGTGGGTACTTGTCTAGACAAAAAACATGCTTATCCCCATCAAAAAATGTTGACTTTCACCTTAATCAAACCATTGTCAATGATCTCACAGATAATTTGCTGTCTTCTCCTCCATTTCACAATTTTGATTTATATACTTGTAATCTGCCAACTCAAAAACATATGATGAAGATGCCTCAAAAGTCCTTTGAGGCGTGAGAGGCCCGGCAGTTCCTGTCTGGTGTTAATACTGCCATGGCGACAACTGAGAAAAATGTTGTGGTGGGATTTTTAAAAAAAGCTATGCATGTGGGAAGGACAGTACACAGTATGCATGTTAGTACTCGTGAGCATCTTCTATCTGATCTGTCTCATTTGCTTCCCACTCGCCTTACACAGTACACCATGTGCTGCCCTGCCTTTATGCATTCACTAATTTTCAAAAGTCAGCTCATGATATCCCATGAGCTCCTTGACCTTTGCTAAACTTAATAGTTGGTTTCAACCATCTTTGGAAGACCCAGAGTTAAACCTATGTGGATGAATTCAGTCTTGTTTGGGTTATCAAGATCTTTTTGGGAAATTATGATTGTTTCAAGATGAAAGTGAATAGAAGTAGATTTCATTACCATCTTTAAATGATCATATAGAGGGTTACTCTTTGTCGTCATGTAGATTAATAGGTGAAGTTCTATTTATCTATTTATCTATATCTACATATCATTTTACGATAATTTCTTAGGGTAGGGTTTTTCTTGATGAGCAGTACATGTTCTTACATCACATTGTTTATTGATCTATGTATAAGAAGAAATGACTACTCTTTAGTTTCAACATTTTTAAGACTTGCTCAACAACTAGGGGAGGAAAAATTATACTGTGAGTTATGTGTGACTTAAGATTCTTCTCTACACCTCTCGATTGATAGGTCCTTAATCACAACACATTCATTTTCAAAGTCATTTGTGCTCTGCAAGATTTTCTTCCTTCACAATAAGGAGGTTGGACTTCAATGAACACTCACAATAATACTTCCTTTGTTGTTCCTCCATATTAGTGGGCCTCTCTTATGTATAAGGTTGTGGGTTTGAGTGATTTTGCTCCTTTTTCTATGTACTTTTTTTTTTTGCATTTGCTCTTGAGGGCATTAATTTACATGACTAATGAGATAGTCAAATCCTTTAATGTTAGATTCTCTTCAATTGAAAGATAATAGTATTTCTAATTGTTAATATGATACTATTTTAACTCCTTCAAACTTGTGATATTTGGATGTTGTCAATCAAACAATTTGTGGATACTTGACAAATACTTTTTTTTAATTATAAATTATATTTAAAATTTATTTTCTAATGTTTTATTTTTTGATTAATGGTAAAGATGGATTTTTGAAAAGGTCTAAATTCATTACAAAAGGAAAAAAATAAGATTATGAAGCCTAACAAAACAACAAAAATAATCAATACAAAAATTTCGTTAACATTATCACTAAGAAAGAATAATCAAATAATAAATAATGGTAAGTTTCTAAAGACCATTTTTTTCCAATTTAATAACAAAAACTAAATTCAACAATATTTTTAATTGACATTCAATATTAATTACTTTACATTAACAATAATGAATGATTACTTTTGAATAAAATCACATCCTCTCCAAGGATATTCATCTTTATTAAGATTACCTATCATATGATATCTGACTACTCTATACTCAAGTAATTAATATTTCAAAATATATAGCTCCTATATGCATGTCTATTTTAAATGAATGTACTCAATATTCAAGAGTTACATTTTACTTTTAAAAGACTGTTGACTCTGTTGTCTAGCCTGCTTTTGCTTTGGGTGCGCCCAAAGGGGTTTCTCTTAGGGAGAGACTATTGTTTGGGGTTGATTCTTCTCGGGTTGGTCATTCTTCTGTTTCTTTAGGGGTTTGGCTGAATGATGCTGCTAAGTTGGAGGACAGTTGGACAATTGTGAAAGGAAAGAAACCAAAGTCTTTTGTTCTTCCTTTGGATATGAATCTTCGGTCCTACAAGGGTGGCTCAAAATTTAAATCTTAAGGTCCCTTGTTGAGGAATGTTGTTCCTTGGTGGGGGTTTTTGTTGGTAGTTCCCTCTGTTGTGTTTGTGGTCTCCACTGTTGTATTTGGGCCTTTTATTGCTATATCTTTTAGGTTATTGTACAAGGTTTCGGGTCTTTTCAAAACCTACTTTTACTTAATCAATACATTTTTCTTTTAAATAAAATTAATAAATTAATAAATGTTAAATGTTAGATGAATAGTTTAAAAATCAATAGATTAAATTTTAATTTGATTTATTAAATTAAAAAATAAATTAATATAATATTTAAATATAATATTATTTTATTTATTAATATAATTTAATTAATTTTTCTATAAATATATTAAAGATATCTATTAAATTATAATTAATATAATTTTAAATTTTTTTTTTTGATATTTTTATTAATATATTAAATTTGTGTTTATGTAGTTTTAAAGAAAATAAATAAAGAGATTTTTAAAATTTACAAGAATTTAAAAAAAAAGATTTTTTTTTTAACATTTCATAATACTTTTGTGAAATATGTAAATGGAAGATTACTTAATTAAATTTTTAGGCTGACTTCAAAAAATTTTAATAGATTTTTTTATATAGTCTCTAAAATATAATTTGAAATTATCACAATCAAGATCAGTTTCACAGGAGAGAAAATAGTTAAAATTCATAAATAATAAAAATAAATAAACAAAATTATGAAATAACAAGATTAATTCTAATATTAGATAAAATAATCTTGTACATTATGACTATCCCACCCTTTATGACATATTTTTATTATAATCCAATCATCAAAATTGAATCTACACAATTCTCAACAAATATTTCACTTTAAATAACACTCAAATTAATTTTCTATAAATTATTTTTTTATAATATACAATATGTAGCCTTTGAAAGATAATTATTAAAGAGGAGTAAAGAATCAAAGTACAGATATTCTGAGACTTTGAACAAATCTAAACCACCACTTGTTAGCTTACACCATACTTTCAACAACCAATGGGAAGAGAGACTTGCAAAGTCTATTCTCTGATTTAAAATTTTTTCTTTTATTACTTCAGATTCATGAAATTTTTACAGATTTTAATGATCAATATTCTTCCACATCATAAGAAATGAAGCCTGAATCGTGTCCCAAAGAAATTTTTTTGTTACTAACATTTCTGCTCAAACCCTATGATCTATCATAATGTACTGATTGCTATCTTCTTCTGAGCTGCTCCATTCACTCTTAAAACTCTTATCATAACCTGGCTGCATGCAACATATGAATTTCTTCCATTAGATCAATATGCACTTTCACATATTTATATTCAAGAAACCTTAAGTATAATGATCACAGTGCCTAGATTATTGTTCCGAAGAGTTCATATTTCCAATGCAATCTCCACAACTTCTCTGAATTTGTGCACGAACACAATATTGCGAGATTTGAAAAATGGATGATAATCATCTGAATATATGAAAAAAATCTACTTTGGAAATTCAAATCAGATCTGTCTGAGTTGAAATGTAGACATCACATAAGAAACCTTAATATATACATGAAATTCAGTCATGCAGTATATATGTATATATGATTTTGCATCATTGGGTGTTAAGGACTCTAAAGGAAAATATTAGTTATGGTCCCTAATTTTTACACGATGTTTGAGCTTATTACACATCTTAAATCAATATTACACTTATTATTCTCTTCTTTTTTATGATAGATTATTGAGCGTTATCTAAAATGTCTATACAGAAACAATTATAATAGATTTTAAAATAATCTTTTAAATAGATGAATTATGATCTCTTATTTTGCATGATGTTTGAACTTATTACACAACCTAAATCAATATGACACTTATCACTCTCACTTTTCTGATGATGAATTACTGAATATAATCTACAATGTTGTAAAAAAAAACATTTATATCTGATTCTAAAACAATCTTTTAAATAGATATATAACATTGCATGTCAAATTCTTGGATTTCATAACAGACTAGAGAACCCTTACCTCAATATCCACAAGAGATTCCACACTGTTGATTTCACCTTTCACAAGCCTTCTCTGCCATGAAGGACATTGATACAGTTATATATACAATAGATGTATTTGTATCAGAGAACATGTATTGAAGATTCTGATACAAATACATATTTGTATCAGAGGAGATTGATCCTCATCTTCATGAAGACCCTCAAACTTCAATATTAGAGATTGCAAATGTCAAAAGCAGTTAATCTATTTCAACTGGGTAACTGCAATCATTTATTTTCTTATTTGATATTCCTAGGCTAATAGAAATGCTAAAGCAAAAGATCTACCTGTGAACTCTGAACAGAAGAGCTTGCAGTGTCTTGAAGAGAAGAACAAATCTCAGCCTCCTCCCTATATTCAACCCTTCTGAGCTTACATTTTCTGGGGTTCCCATCTGTAAAGGAACAAGATGAAACATGATCCAAATCCCTTTGTCTACCATGTATTCTTGATGGATATGATGCAGAGGCTTGGTGTTCTTGTTCATGGTGAGGCAAAGGCAGCTGCTTGGGACCAGAAGAAGCATCTGAGATCATAGAGGATTCCTCTTGTGTATTTCCTGCATTGCCTGATGCCTTCTTAAAACTTTTAGACACACTATCAAAGTGGGTGGTACTTCTGTGAGTAGGTGATTTATCCAAATACTTTGTCCACCCAGACTCAGAAGTGTTTTTACTGCTACACATTGCTCTGCAGCTATATTTGCAAATATATAGATATACAAGTAGTTTTCAGCTGCAATGGAAGAGACTCTGTAACACTCATCAACTATTCCTCATACACCTACCATGACTTATTATGCTATAAGCAAAGAAATTGTGACTTTTATCTTCTTAAAATTGTTTCATTTTGATGATGAATTACAGAGTGTAGTTCAAAACATTAATAACAAAAAATCATACACAGTCGAATTTAAAAATGACAAATGATTTTTAAACACAAATTATAAAAAATCTGATAACATTAAAAGAAATTGTGGTCCATATCTCTAGACCCAACACTCAGCAATTCACACCTCAAGAATTGAAACTCAATCCTCTTATATAATTACCACCTGATCAGTCAGCTGTCCTACATAATTCTTTTAATTTTAACTTACCATTTAGACCTAATTATTATCAGAATTTTGGCTTTGGACCTTACTTTTCAGTAATAAATCAAACCTGATTTATCATTCTCTGTCATGGTCCAACCTTTTCCATTTGCTTCTGGTACATGTGCTTTTAACACACTGTTGTCAAACCCATCTGGTGATAGTGGTCCTTATTATTCCCAGTACTATGTTTAAAGATGACCTATAAATTTGGATTCTTATAGGAAATTGACTAGGTAACCCCTGAATAATCGCTGAGATAAACTGATCCACCGAAAGTGGGAATATATTTAAAAAATTAATTGTGCTTTTTCATTGCCCTTCGGTGAACCCAAACGAGCTTGTACAACTGGGGTACCTTTGGAAAGGATATACTTTTCTCATACAATAGGATAAGGTACAGACAAATAACGCATCAAGCAATGGATAAATAGCAGGTCTATAAATGTTCTAACGTAAAGCAAACTAAAATGGGTAGTTCTAGACATCTATGTTCAACGAACTTAAATTTAGTGTTTAGGGTTTTTATTATAGTCTTTAAAAATGAAATCAAAATTAAAAGTACAGCCTAAACTTTAAAGTCATGATTAATTTGTGCCTTTTTTTAATTATCAAAAGTCATTACATTTCATCTTATTACATAAAGCTTTTTACATAGGGGAAGAGCACCAGCTATTACCATTCATTCCTTGTTCAATCTAATTATCAAGTTTATATATGTATTCATATATATAATAAAGAGTAGGTCTTTATTATATACATGGTTACATATATATAAATTATATATTTAAGATATTAATATATATTTATATATTTATATATATATATGATTATTCATTAATTGAATCAATTAATATCAATTAATGAAAAGGATTATTGAATTGATTAATATCGAATGGAACTTATTATAATTAGCGGCTGACTACTGAAAGAGAACGATGCACTAGTATATTTAAGGCCGAATTCTGACGGCAAACTGTCAGAAATTCAATAGCTATCGGTCGAATGTTCGACACAAGGTGAAGTCGGAGTTATTTCGTCAGAAATTGCAATGAAGATGGTAACTGTCGCAATTCCAATGGACAAAACCGTAAGAATTAGCAACACATAAGACATTATAGCATTGCAACTTGGAACGACGTTGCAATAATAGCATTACCGTCAGCATTCCGACATTTATCCAGTAACATTTCCGATGGTTATCCCATTGGTAGTATAGCATCCCCGTCGCACTTTGGCATCAGAGTTATAGCATTCATGTCACAATTCCGACGGTTATCCCGTCGGGAGTATAGCATCCCCATCGCAATTGGGCATTGAAATTATACCATTCATGTTGAAATTCTGACATTTATCTAGTGTCATATCAATGATCCTATGCAAACACTGCCTCATTGAAAACATGCAGCATGTAGCAGACATCCTCTACTACACATCATATTGGTAGATCCCTCTTTCTCTCTCTCTCTCTCTTTTGTTATGTGTTTATTTCCCTTGAAGTGTTATTTCTTGGGGGCGTTACATAGTGGATTCATTTTCTATAGTAGGAGATGCACATGAGGTGCGCCAGAGGCAACTACTAGTATTAACATACCATCATTCCTTAGATCTTCCTGTATTACTAGTATGGTAACGTTGCAGGCCACATTGGTGGTGAGCAACTAAGATTTCATTCCCTTAAAGATACAAAAGGTTCCAGGTACTTATTCATCGCTAGAACCTTTTGTATCTTTAAGGGAATCAATTCTTCATCGCTCACCACCAATGTGGCCTACAACGTTACCATACTAGCAATACGGGAAGATCTAGGAAATGATGGTATGTTATCACTAGTAGTTACCTCTAGCGCATCCTCATGTGCATCTCTTGTTTCAAAAAAATGAATCCACCATGAAATGCCCCCAAGAAAGAACATTTCAAGCGAGATAAACACATAACAAAAGAGAGAGAAAAAGAGGGATCTACGAATATGATGTGCAGTAGAGGATGTCTGCATGTTGCATGTTTTCAACATTGCAGTCGGCAATACAGGTGGGGTTGACCTGGAATGAGGTAGCGTTTGCACAGGATCATTGACATGACCTGAAGAATAATACATTAAATATATAAAATATTAAATATATTAGAAATAATGGTGCAAGAACAATAATACATTAAACAACAAGGTTGCAAGTTTTAAGAGTACAAATCATACTAAAGCATTGGAAGGTGTGCCAAGGGTATGGAGAAGAACAATGTGAGGCATTTGACTGGAAAATATGAACAACTAAGGAAGATTTCTCTTAATGAACAATAAATTTGTTAGGACAAGACAACATTTGAAAATCAAGGAAACAACAATAAATTACTTTCGAATAGCACATTCCATTAAGAGGACCAAGTCCAATACCACTAACTACATGCTCTAAAATATTAACAAAAAAGGTTACATTAATTAATATGCCAATTTCAATTTAAGATGTTTATATGTATTTATAATTACATTAAAAAAAAATGGCAAATGAATACCTGCACTACTGGGATGCACATCTGAAACTTCATCATGTGTTGTTGGTCTCCATTTTCTGTTGAGTATTCTTGTAGCTTGTGGGATGCTTATACCCATGCAAGCATAGTTGCAAGTTTTTCAAGCATAAATGATTGCATGGGTTAAACATCCCACAATATATGAGAATATTGTGTTCTCAAATGATGAAGGTATGTGGCAATCCTTTAATGACAGTCCAGAGTTTTTAACATTCAAAAGTAAGATAGACAATTGCATTATAGAACTGATACATGATGATAAGTGATGCTACCAATAGTATTCATCCAATTGATCACTTTATAAAACAACAAGAAGTTTCAATTAAAAGCATAGCACCAGTCATAAATACACATGCAAATCTTCATAGATCATAGTTATGGAGTAGTTAGATAAATAAACATAGAGCATTGCTTTCGATAAACATTATTAGAAACTCATAAAAATATGGAAGACATTGACAAGGTCTTAAATGGTGCAAACGAGGAGCTCACTTTATGCAACAAAAAATGCACTACTTTGGAATAAAATTTGAGTATCAAGAATGATATCTTATTTACAAATAGACATTACACAACAATCTGAGGTAATTGGACAAGTGGAATTATAAAATATAACATTCATTCATTCATTGTAACAGGGCATTCATTAACACATAAAATTCATTAACATTCATAAACACACAACATTAATTTTACCTTTGTGACAGATCCATCAGTAGAACCTTGCACACTCAGTTCTCATAGCCATTCAACCACGACTCTATAGCCTTGCTGGAAGCCAATTCTCCTGTCATCTTCTATGAGCGGTCTATTGAACTCATAGCCCTGCATTTTTGCTTGGTATCATGATTTTTTCTTGCATTGTTTCATCAAAACAAAATTGTTTACAATTTATAAATATTTTGATACGATTTTTCATTTACTAATACTTACAACTTGTGTGACAGGTTTTGAATAATGCAGGGGGGCACTCATACTTCAAATTATTCTCTGCTACCGAGTATTCTCGTAGCTTATGGGAAGCTTATACCCATCCAAGAATAGTTGCAAGTTTTTCAAGCATAAATGATTGCATGGGTAAAGCTTCCCACAATAAATGAGAATATTGCATTCTCAATTGCAAAGATATTGATTTCATCCTCATTTTTATGGATCAGAGTGTAGATCAATAGTAGCATGCCACAATGTTATATGAAGATAATCAGAATAGTTACAGAAAGAATAAACAAAGAAATGTAGCAGAGTGACTTGTTTTAACATAGGTGCAATGTGATCAGACATTAATCATTTGCATGGGACCAACCATAAATACATATGGAAAAATTCATAGATCACAATTATGGAGAAAATAGATAAATAAACATAGATAATTAATTTCAATAAACATTGTCAGAAACTCATATAAAGATGGAAGACATTGACAAGGCCTTAAATGGTGCAAACAAGGAGCTAGCTTTATGCAACAAAAAATGCACTACTTTGGAACCAAATTTGAGTATCAAGAATGAGACTTTGTGGGAAAAATAAAGAGAGATATCTTATTTTAAAATAGATATTACACAACAATCTAAGGTAATTGGAAAAGTGGAATTGGATCTTCAATTCATAGTACATACAAGACCAACTATGAGGTGAACTTGATAATCAGGAGAAATTGGAGAATAATGTTTCTCTTTATGTGATTCAAATTGAAAAGCTACAAGAATGAAATCAAGAGTTGGAGAACAAGTTCTACATGCTGAATCAAAGATGGAGGATGATTTTTTTTCCAAGAAGGATGACATACAGAGGAAGGTGATCAGATTGTAATGTTTGATATGGTCTCAAGAGAAGGGACTCCTGTTAATTTGGTGGGCCACAAAGAGGCCTTAAAAATGGTAAGTATGAAGGATGCATGGGTAACCTCGGATTAACTTATGGGTAGGGTGACCCCACAATAGTGGGTTGCACTTTTTTAGACATGATGATTTTTGTTGAAATAACACATTTTTAATAAAATATGATGATTTAAACCTTGAGAGGTTCCATTTGAATGGATTAATTACAAATGGTTAGCTCAAAGCCTCTTAGATAAAAAAAAACATTGATATAACATCTATACTCCTCATTCATACTTACAATGGAGTCTCCTTCTCACCTATTAAAATGCTGACAAATAAGCCCTTTGACTTTATCTTTTGGCAGAACAAATGAATCCATTTGACAAACCTATCTATGTAGTAAGGTACTAATGAGAAAAATCTTTCCAATGATTATAATGTTAATATATATTAAGTTTATTATGACTTTGTATTTTTAGTTTTACTAAACATAGATATTTCACTGTATGTCTACCTCTATGTTTGACAGTTATGGAAAAATAGCAAATGAGAGAAATTTTTTTATAAAAAATATCTATGAAAGTGTTGATTGGATAGTTATTAAAGTTCTCTTTCTATAAAAAAAAATAAAAATGAAATTGGACAAATACATGACAAGTTATAAGCTATGTAGTCAAGGTATGTCAAAATTACAGTTTAGTCAACTTCAAACATTAATAAAATATGCAATAATCATGATAATGTCATCAAACCAATTGCATGCCCTCCATATGGATGTTACAAAACTAAATTTGAAATAAGCACATTGTTATCTATTTTAGAAAAAAAGTTATGCTATATGAAAACTATGCAACTCTTTGAAAATGACGTTTTCAACAACATACCAGTTTTTGTGGGAGAAAGAAAAAAATATTCAAATCAATTCAAAAATAAAAATAAAAAATATATTTAGAATCTAGACAGAAAATCTAAAAGACTCTAATTTACTTCATCTTCTGATTTCAAACTATTTAACGACAATATGTGTCTGAATCTGAAAGTTTTTTTCAAAATGTAAAGTTCAATGTCTGTTCAGGCAAAAAAGTGTAACCTACTATTGTGGGTTCACCCGGTATCCAATCAAC
This sequence comes from Chamaecyparis obtusa, assembly GCA_027943335.1. Lineage (NCBI taxonomy): Eukaryota > Viridiplantae > Streptophyta > Pinopsida > Cupressales > Cupressaceae > Chamaecyparis > Chamaecyparis obtusa. Next base: position 430,499 of record BSBK01004658.1, read on the forward strand.
ACTTTCATATCATGCTTCACAATCTCCTGGTGTCCTTCACAAGGTCACCATGCTTCTTTCCTACAGATACCAACTCATGTATTAACACTTTATAGGACTCCATTAACCATGGGAATATATTAGAATAGGGTAACTTGACATGTTCCAACCCTTAACTACCTTCAATGACACTGATTAATTCAACTACTATACCCTTCACATAAATTGCCTCACTTCCTACTAGCCTTTAATTTTGAGTTATTTATTCATGACACTTGAGTGTGGGAAGATATCAAAAAGATAAGAAATTTTTGAAATACCATTTAAGGGGTTATAAAACATATGCAAAATAATGATATATTTGTCTTGGAACAAGGATTCAAAAATTAGACTGTTACTGTACACTCTAGGCCTAATTAGGCATCCTCCACAAATCACATTATTCAATGGTTACTCCCAAGTCTCTATACTACACTCTAGGGGTTAGTATAGGGTTGAAACAAGATAAATCCATAATTTTATCATTATAACCAATAATTCTTTGCTTATTTTATAAAGACCTTATTTATGCACAATAAAAAATGGATAAAATATTCAGTTTGTCGGCCTAGGGCATCATTCTTTTGCTCACAAATAATATTATTCACAACTAAAACTAAAAAATATTAAACTATATTATTTAATTTTCAATCCAAAAAAGTTTCAAGAAATTTCAAAGGTGGAAATATTAGAAATCATCAAATTTGTGTGAAAACCCTTAATGATGAGGGTTTCATTCCTGAGTATAGAAAGAAACCAATATCTCACTTAATACACCCTGAAAATCACTAAAACTAGTGCCTAAGGAAAGGTGATTCACTACTTCATCTCCTACAAATGTGTTCAAGTCAAAATACCATCATGCAAGATCACAATAATCGTTGCAACAATCATATAAAACATGAAAAACGTGCCAACAATCACCTTTTTTTCATTGAATCTTTCTCATCAAAACTTACAAAATTGACCCTCTCCTCTTCCACACACCTAGCCTCAAGTTTTGAGGTCTTAAATACAAAAAAACATGAAAAAACAAAAACCAATTATCAATAACCTTCTTTTGGACTTCCAACCGTTCATCTTCTCAACCAAACTATTAGTTTATTAACAAATTGTATTGACAACTTTTGACAATTTTCACAAAACATGCCAATATATAACACTTGACTCTAAAACTAACTAAATTCCCAAGTAATGACTCCAACACACCAGATATGATCTTATTACATTAGATAAATTTTTAAACTCTCAAAACAAGATCCTAGACAACTATGACCACTTTTAAAGACTATGACATTATCAATTCTAATGACCCTTGTTTCATCATGGATGGTCTATTAAGACCTTATTACAATCCCAAATATGTCTCAAGACACCAAATACATTAATCGACCATGAAGCAGGGCTAGGTGTCCTTGCCCCAATATACTATTTTTCTTAATTTATATACCATATGATTTGAGGCTTGTAAACAAGGTACATGGTGCAGAGCACCTCATGAAGTCAGAGAAGGGTCACTTGGTTGACCATTAGACCTATAATTAAAATCATAAAGGAGATGGCGAATAGGATTTCCAAGGTCTCTTTATATAATATCAACATGATCCTTAAGATCATAACAATGTTGTAAGGGGGCTAATAAAGCCATTTTGTTAATGTTTTGAACAAAGTCCCAAGATTGGACAATATAGCCAATAAGGACTAATGAAAAGGTTTAAAAGGGTAGATATAGGATTGGTCAATATTAGAGTTCATTAAATAGACCATTTTTAGTTATCTTAGAAGGTCATTAAGTTATTGGCCATTTAGTTTCCAAGTTGACAACTTAGTTATCAACTTGACAACATTTTGATCATTTTTGTTTTGAGAAATGGGCTACAAGGTAGTTATAAGAGGTTGGGGAAGTAGTTATCAAATTACCAAGAATGGGACATGCAATACAAACCTATGATAAATAGTTCCAAGAAAGAGGAGAAGTGTAATGTAATGTTGGCATTCAACTGTGTACGAACTGCACAGAGTTATTTGTAAATATAGAGCAAATCATAATATGTTTTGGTCTTTTACTTGGATATATTGAGTAGTAACTCTCATGTCACTAGTACATTTGACATCATTTTTCTACGAAAATTATCAGCCATTAATTAAAAAGGTTTAGGTTGGTCATTATAGAAGGAATTTTTTATTTATTTTTAAATCCATGCCTGTGTTGGTCGAAATTTTGACCAAAATGATGCGTGTAGAAATTTTGACCAACACGGCCATATAACCTAAAAAAAACATTTCAACTCATTTCATTTTTATGAGCAAATTAGGATTTCATTTTATGGTTGTAGCGTGCGAAGAGCTATACGAACGGAGTGAAGGGATATAGGAACAGAGCGAAGGGATTTCAAATTTTGTAGACCACAGATTGTAGGAGACAGAGTTCCAAAGATTTGGCGGTCCATGAGATTGAGCACACTTCATATCCAGCACTCAACATTCAAGGTAGATTGCAACTCCCTGTCTATGGCGAAGTAGATTATTAGATTGATAGTTTTGAAATTTGTTCTTATTCATTACTGAGCATGTTTTGTTTCTAATTCATGTTTTGGCAAGTTACAACTAGAGAGAGTTGAACATCTTTGTGGATTGACTTGTATTTCATTTAGGGTTTTTGAATTCATGTAATAAGTCTGTAACATTTCATAAAAGCTTGGGACTGTACTCGCAAGAATTAAAACCCTTTGACAGTCCGACTTGGAAACCCTATAGTCGGCCCTGTCATGGGCATTTAGTCTTGATCTGCGTTTCTTCCATTGAAACTCAATGTCGATGGATGAAAACAAGGGAAAGACCATTTGTTTCATTTTCTCAAACACTCAACGGCGGATGAGATCACACTGCTTCTAGATTTGATGGTTCTTAATCTTCATATGGGCCTCTTGTAGTGCGGACCTACACACATGTAGATGGATGGTTCACCCCCTTTACTCCTTTTCAAAGATGACTTATTATAAAGACTGGTGAATGGTTTGTTGTTAAGCCGTTTCAATATATATATTCAAGAACAAGATTTAGCCTTTGACTCCACTTCTCTATCACATAAATTCATTCCAACATCCCATTTGAAAATCAAATAAAATAGAGCACTGTCTTCAATCTAAAATAGAATGTCTAAAGCACAAACCCACAACAAATTTGAAGTTAAAATGCATACAGTCCCACCATACTCTTATGAACCTTCCTTTGTTATCGGGACTGGTTACAAACTAATTTCAATAACTATTAAACTTCTTCTATAATACTTGATACATAAGCCACCGACAGTTCTTGATTATCACTGTCAAAAACCCATTCATCAATAAAATAAACCCCCTTAATAATGCTTTCTCAAAATCGGGTTTCATCTAGAAATTAATATATATCTTTGAAACCGAACTGCATAAAAAATAACATTTTGAATACAACATAAATCCAACCTTAATCCATCTTACATCTATGCAATCATTTAGATAATTTAAAATAGAGAATCACAAACATCGAAGAACCAAAACTCTATACAGAGAGTTCGGTCCTTCATTCCATTATGCAATTTCCTGTTACATCTTTTTTTTCCTTCTTTGATACCCAACATTCTATTCGTGGAGTGATTTGATTGAATGTGTTTGTAACTGGAATTTAATTCTGATTGGTTGAAGACAATTAGGTGTCCCTTCAACATCTTTATCTTGTAGACTTGATCGATCTTTTGGTGAAGGAAAAATATCTCTTGATACTCAACATTATCAAGCTCTCCAATGTGATGGCATATTCCCAAATTGCTTCATCTTCTCAAAACTTCTTCATCTTCTTTCCTAGAAATTTTCTCATTGCTATGACTTGAATCACTCGCATCTTCATGAACTCGGTCTTCATTTTGCCTTGAATTTGTACTTTGATAATCTTGATGTTGAATTTTCCTTCTCACTTGAAGCCCTCAAGCTTGAAATCTTGAGCTTAACTTCACCATCATTTCCTCGCCTTCCTAGCTTCTCCTAGCTTCTCCTCCAATTCACCTTGCAAAACAAAGGAGAAAAAAGCATTAAGTTTCATAAAATTGACAAGTATAACAAAATGAATAGAGTTTCAAATAGTCATCGAATTGTAGAGAACAATAAAGTTTTATTGTCTTTTCATTCACCAAAACATACACCAGTCTGTTCTCACTATTTTGTAACAAAGACTCCCTATGACCATTCATAACATAACCATTCCAACTAACAGGGAACATAACCATCCCATAACTTCCTAACATAACCATTCCAACCAACTATCATCATTCCCTCAGTGTTACATCTTAGTGAACGACAATAAGGTTCCTAATGCATCTCCACTTGGAATCTATTGTTCCTAATGTTCCTTGAAACATATGAATCATTCTTGTTTGTGCATCCTCATTGTCTGTCTCATATTCATGTGTAGTTGATTTAAACAATAGAGAAAGTTACCACCACACATCAAACATAAGGTGCATTTGATTGAAAGATTGGTCATTGTCCCTATAATGACTGTCCCAGAATGACAACATTTTGGTGAGTTAATTTGTTTGTGTAGAAGTATGAATGGATTGGAATGGATATGGGAAGAGTATAGAAGAGTTTAGAATGATGTTAGAATGATGTTAGAGAATCATAGGTGTGCATGTATAGTTTTTTTAGACAGTAAAAATTGACATTCAAATAAAAAGATATATTGATTTGATGAGTACTTGGCAAGCTGATTTTTGACTTACACTTGGATTTGGATTTGGTTTTGGTTAAAAGAATTAGCCAGTAACTTGGCATTTAAAAAAAATACTGAATTAAAAATTTGATTTAAAGCTATTTTCTCTTTCTTTTCCATTGTATTCTTTATTTAAAGTGCTCAATATGTTTGACAATACTACACATGAATATGAGACAGACAATGAGTATGCCATGATAAAATTGTTTGTGAATTCCTTAAAAGAAAGTGCCAAAGAATGGTACAAAAATATCCTAGACAGTAGTACTATTTCTTCATATTCATATTTCTTCATATTTCTTCTAAATAGTGTGATGACTGTCCCAACTAGAGAATCACAACTTTATATTATAGGTTCTTCATGGCACCTTTCAACTTGTCCAATTATGCAAATTGCCTTGCCTGGGGCAGCTGTATCTAGTTGTGAGATTTTCATATCATATTTCTCTCAGTCAGAATAGTTGTGGCATAGGATCCTTCAACTGTTTGTGGACCCTTTGTCTATCTAGGAGATTTTCGTACCTTGAAACATATGAATCATTCCTGTTTGTGCATCCTCATTGTCTGTCTCATATTCATGTGTAGTTGATTTAAACAATAGATTCATCACTACAATGAGAAAGTTACCACCACACATCAAACACAAGGTGCATTTGATTGAAAGATTGGTCATTGTTTACAAGACAAAGGGTCCACAAACAGTTGAAGGATCCTATGCCACAACTATTCAGCTTACTAAGAGAAATATGAGGGATTCTCTAGTTGGGACAGTCATCACACTATTCCCCTAAGCACTATGGCTTTACCTTCTCATCCACAAGAAACTCTAACATCATTCTAAACTCTTCTATACTCTGCCCATATCCATTCCAATCCATTGATCCAATCCATTCATACTTTTCTCATTGACCTTTCCATCATCCATCATTACCAAACTTCTCATTTTCTAGTACTGTCCTTTGCATAATGCTGCCTTGGATGAATGTCCTTTAGTGGACTATCACCTTATCCTCCAGACTGTTTGTGAGTCATGCTACTAAGCCTCTAAAATATTTCATGTACTTGCAAAAACTTGACTTGCTGTCTACTCTCCTTTGATCTTCCATCAAGAACTACTGCATGCTCATTGTTGTTTGGCACGACTGTCATGGGATGATTGTCCTCATTGTGATGTTTCTTGTGGCTATACTTGGATTGTTGGTTTTCTTTAGCTGTCTTCAAAATTTTACCTTCACGGTTAACTAAAAATCCTTTGAGATCAACATTCTTTTGACACCAACTTGTTTAACATTGACTATTATACCTATTAGTTCATCATTCCCTTGGCCTAGTTTGCTTTGTTCAACCCCAACAACATTTCTGATTGTCGCATGACCATTTACATTGTCTTCCATTTTAGCCTTTTAAATTCTTCATAGGACTGACTGTTCTATGGTTTTCCTTTTTTGCTTCTATATGGCAACCATTATCAACATGCCATCCAATGTTTTCAAAGGCCGTTCTTGTCTTGCTTGTAAGCTTTTATAGACTGTTTCTACACAACCTTAATGTTTGGACTTACAATTGTCCAGTATTTTCTTAGGCAAGACTGTCACTTCAACATGAAGGCTGTCATAATTTTGTTTTAGCAATGTCCACTAATATTTATGGGACTTGAATTTCCATCTATTGGACTGTCATTTTTGTTCACCATCCTTTTATAGACTGAATTTCTCAAAAATAATGACAGATGCCAAGGCAAAAAGGCAGTAAATAATATAAGCTCCTCAAGCATGAGTTGGATGATGTGGATACATTAGTTCTTATATCTACATAATCCACATCATCCAACTCATGCTTGTGGACCAAGATTGGATGTAGATCGTATTTACTATCTCATAATGACTTACTAGAATAGGTACCAATCTTACTATTATGATACAGTAAATAATAGAAGCTCCTCAAGCATGAGTTGGATGATGTGGATACATTAGTTCTTATATCTACATAATCCACATCATCCAACTCATGCTTGTGGACCAAGATTGGATGTAGATCGTATTTACTATCTCATAATGACTTACTAGAATAGGTACCAATCTTACTATTATGATACAGTAAATAATAGAAGCTCCTCAAGCATGAGTTGGATGATGTGGATACATTAGTTCTTATATCTACATAATCCACATCATCCAACTCATGCTTGAGGAGCTTATATAATAATCAACTGATTAATGTTTTTGGTTTTGATGTAGTCATCTCCAACTCATGCTCGAGGAGCTTATATAATAATCAACTGATTAATCATTTGAGGGATGTTTTCATTGCCTATTCTAATCATTGATTTGAGGAACATTGACAGTGACTATGAATGAAGACTATATTCTTATTGTTTTGAAATTTTATGAGGGGTTTTATGTAATCTTAGGTTGGAATCAAATCCATTGTTTGATTATGGGAAGAAGCACTATTGTAAACCAATAGAGAACTGCCAGGGACAATGAACTCCACACTTGGAGACATGAAATATCTGCTAATTAGTGAATGTTGACATTACATATAATGCGGAAAACAATGTAGTCAACCTTATTGAGAAACCTAAACCTATTCCAAAACCTAGGCTTGCAAGGTTAAAATGACCTTTTTTTCATCCCTCCTTGAATAGACCCTTACCGTCTTGCACTTGTGCAATGATAGGAAACCAATGTTGCTAATTAAGGTTGGCGGGATGATTACACCTATCCTAAAAAAAGACTATCAAATCATTATGCTTTCAAATCAATTACCTATCGACGTATCCCTTACGAGGGAGAGCAGCCAAACACATAAAGAACACGCACATAAACACGGCAACTGAAAAACTTAAATGGAATACACCAAGAAGTACCAAATGATGAATGCTCAATTGTTGTAATGGCAAAGCAATATCAGAACCATCCATTTATAGTCCTAATGATTTTGGAAATTGTTGACAAAGAGTTTCTTTTTTTTATTATAGTATAAATGATTTTTCTATAGTCGTAATGATTTTTCTTATTTCTTGTCTTTTGTCCCTTTTTTATTTCCTATGTCTGTGCTTCATGACAAGATTTTGTCACCTTCTTTTGATGGTATATTTCATTCACTCTATGTGGAATACTATTTTGTTCACTATTTTATTTCAGCTTCATATTTCTTTCATTTTTCATATACACATAGACTACACATGCTGATAAAAAAATGAGCTATTTGATTTAGGTTTACTTTTCATTATTGTAAATGGTTAATATTTCTGATGGTACTCCTTGGTGTATTTGGACTGTAAAAATAATCATATAAAAATAATAAATGTAGTAACGATGGTGCGGTGCATTATTAATATAGGTTTGATGACTCTTGTCAATGTGCCAAACTGTCAATGTGGTGGTGGGAAGTGTGTGTTGAAGACTTCACGGACATTGAACAACCCTGGATGAAAATTTTGGTGCTGCCCTAATTGAAAAAAAGTTGCTAATGTGTATATATTTAAAGTTTCTAATGTAAATACTATTCATTATAATATAAAAACTAATATAGACTGGGTATCACAGGGAAATAATGGTTGCAGATACTTTAGTTGGGTCGATGACAACTCATCTGCATCTACCCACCCATCTCCACTTATCCGCGATGAAGGATTTGAGTGCAAAACGTGTCGGGCTAGGGAAAATTCTGAAATTATATTTTTACGATGCCTTCTTTGTATTGTAATCACATATCTAATTTGTTGCGACCATATGCAGAGATGAACTCAGGAATTAGTTAGTTTAGTATTTTCATATTGTAACTAATATTTTAATAATTCTTCATGTTTATGGCTCATGGGAGCCCCAATCTACTATCAATCACATGATTTAACATATAGTGTTTTCTTGGTTGTTCCATTTGTTCCTTGACCTTGACTATGGATTGACTATCTCTTTTGCGTGTTTTCAAGAGTTTTCCCACCAATACAAATGTAAATAATGCATTGAACGTAATCTATGGACGTTGTGTGGTATGAAGTCTCGCTGAAGTTTGAGCACAACGTGGTATTAAGTCTCGCTGAAGAAGAGTACTGCAGAGAGCAGGCCTACTGTACCAAGGAATTTTGACAAGAACAAGGAATATGGCTTAAACAGAATGGGAAGACATCTTTCTAGCCTGGGCTTGGATCCTTCGACAATTAGCTTGATAATAAATGAAGCAAATGAGAGCTGAGTAATTAGCTTCCCAAGAAAAATCTTGTAAATGAACTGTGTGTACCCCAATTCCTGTGCCTTCTGCACATACCTAAATGATATATTTGAAACAACAAGGGTAAATTTAGCCTTACCCTTGTTGTTTCAAATATATCATTTGGGTACGCACAGAGGGCACATTAATTGGGGTACATATAGTTCATTTATGGGCTTTTTCTTGGATAGCTAATTGCTCATCTATCATCTACAATTATTATTAAGCTAATTGCCAAAGGATCTAGGCTCAAGCTAGAAAGATGTCTTCCCAAACACGTAAAAAACATACACATAAACATGACAACTGAGAAACATAAATTTAGATTTCACAATAGCTGAGAAACATAATTATAGGCATCATGGTCACAATTTTTTGGAGACAACATAATTGAGTTGTATACCCAGACGATGGAGAGCAACCTCTGCTCCTCCGATTCCAAGTTGACACTGTGGGATCCAAAGACCATAGATAAGGAATAAATTGAGAGAGCGGAGGAGGGCCATAATGACCAAAATAATACAGGATGAACCTCAAGTTAAATGAGGCAACTGTAAACATTTTAATAAAATTCTATTAAAATGTTTGCAGTTGCCTCATTTAACTTGAGGTTTGTCCTGTATTATTTTTGTCGCTATAGCCCTCCTCTGCTCTCTCAATTTATTCCTTATCTATGGTCTTGGGATCCCGCATTGTCAACTTGGAACCAGAGGAGAAGAAGTTGATCTTCATCATCTGGGTATACCACTCAATTATGTTGTCTCCAAAAAAATGTGATCATGATGCCTACAATTATGTTTCTCAGTTGTTGTGTCCCAGGGCCCCTTATGACCCTTTACGACCATTTATGACCTCTAAGAATACATCTTAGAGGTCTTAAAATGTTGTAAAGGGTCATAAGAGGCTCTTAGGAGGGACTAGATGAGCTTCCACCTTCACGTGGTTGGCCCTGTTAAGTAGAGAATGTTAATTAAACTATTCTTGAAACATAATTGTAGGCATCATGGTCACATCGGGGATGAAACTATTCCAAGTTGACACTGTGGGATGGAGAACAACTTGGAACTGGAGGTGCAGAAGTTTCTCTCCATCATTTGGGTATACCACTCAATTACATCGTCTCCAAAAAAATGTGACCATGATGCCTACAATTATGTTTCTTAGAGAATGTTAAACTATTCTCGAAACAAAGAGAAGCTGGCAACAACCAACAGAATGAGTGTGGACACCTAAAGATAAATATCAAATAGGGGAAAAGCATCTGCAACAACAGAGGCAATAACTGTAGATATAGATGAGGATATCGTAGAAATCCCTAATTTAGTGTTTCAAAGAACAAACGTTGGACTATGAATTAGGTGTTTCTGCAATATCGTCATCTAAATCTATTATTTACATTAGAATGCAGCCTACGAATATTGATACTGCATTGGTTGAGCATGATGGAGGCATCGATTCTAATGTGAATTTTAGTACTCAAGGTATACATTTTCTATTCGAATTTTGATTAATGAATATTTAATACAAGCAAACATATTCAATTGTTTAAGGTGGATTAGTTGTGATGATGAGACGCGCCATTTAGATGTTAACTGTGATACTCTCTTGGTTTCAGGAAATGCAGAAGGAGAAGCCTAGTTCAATATGCAATCTCAATTCATATACATAGGATATCAAGTGGAGTTGAAAAACACAACAGGGTTGCATTTGTGATAGAGGTCTTTAATTGCGTATTTTAAGTTATAGACCATCGCGAAAATGTAAACATGTTGTGTTTTTTCAACTCCACTTGCTATCGATGCATATTCTACTTGTGTTGCACGCGCATTCTCGATTCAGAGTGGGAAAAATCTTATTTTCGATGTGAGGGAGAGAAGCCAAACACAAAGAACATGCAAATAAACATGACAGCTACAAAACATAAATGTAGGTATCACAACAGATGAGAAACATAAATGTAGGCATCATGGTCCCAATTGTTTGGAGACACAACATAATTGAGTGGTATACCCAGAAAATGCAACACAACCACTACTCCTGCAGTTCTAAGTTGACACTGTGGATCCAAAAACCATATATAGATTCCTTATCTTTGGTTTTTGGATCCCACAGTGTCAACTTAGAACTACAGGAGTAGTGGTTGCATTGCATCGTCTGGGTATACCACTCAATTATGTTGTGTTTCCAAAACATTGTGACCATGATGCCTACATTTATGTTTCTTAGTTGTTGTGTCCTAGGACCCCTTATGACACTTTACGACCATTTATGACCTCTAAGAATACATCTTAGAGGTCTTAAAATGTCATAAAGGGTCATAAGAGGCTCCTAGGAGGGGCCAGATGAGCTTCCACCTTCACGTGGTTGGCCCTGTTAATTAGAGAATGTTAATTAAACTATTCTTGAAACATAATTGTAGGCATCATGGTCACATTAGGGATGAAACTATTCCAAGTTGACACTGTGGGATGGAGAACAACTTAGAATCGGAGGTGCAGAAGTTACTCTCCATCATCTGGGTATACCACTCAATTACATCATCTCCAAAAAAATGTGACCATGATGCCTACAATTATGTTTCTTAGAGAATGTTAAACTATTCTTGAAATAAAGAGAAGCTCAAAGAGAAGCTGGCAACAACCAATAGAATGAGTGTGGACACCTGAAGATAAATATCAAATAGGGGAAAAGAACCTGCAACAACAGAGGCAATAGCTATAGATATAGATGAGGATATCATAGAAATCCCTAATTTAGTGTTTTAGAGAACAAACGATGGATTGTGAATTAGGTGTTTCTATGATATCGTCATCTAAATCTATTATTTACATTGGAATGCAGCCTATGGATATTGATACTACATCGGTCGAGCACGATGGATGCATCGATTCTAATGTGAATTGTAGTACTCAAGGTATACATTTTCTATTCAAATTTTGATTAATGAATATTTAATACAAGCAAACATATTCAATTGTTTAAGGTGGATTAGTTGTGATGATGAGACACACTATTTAGATGTTAACTGTGATAGTCTCTTGGTTTCAGGCAATGCAGAAGGAGAAGCCTAGTTCAATATGCAATCTCAATTCATATACATAGGATATCAAGTGGAGTTGAAAAAAAAAACAGGGTTGCATTTGTGATAGAGGTCTTTAATTGCCTATTTTAAGTTATAGACCATCGCAAAAATGTAAACGTGTTGTGTTTTTTCAACTCCACTTGCTATCTGTGCATATTCTACTTGTGTTGCACACACATTCTCGATTCAGAGTGGGAAAAATCTTATTTTCGATGCGAGGGAGAGAAGCCAAACACAAAAACATGCAAATAAACATGATAGCTACAAAACATAAATGTAGGTATCACAACAGCTGAGAAACATAAATGTAGGCATCATGGTCCCAGTTGTTTGGAGACACAACATAATTAAGTGGTATACCCAGAAAATGCAACACAACCACTACTCCTACAGTTCTAAGTTGACATTGTGGATCCAAAAACCATATATAGATTCCTTATCTTTGGTTTTTGGATCCCGCAGTGTCAACTTAGAACTACAGGAGTAGTGGTTGTGTTGCATCATTTGGGTATACCACTCAATTATGTTGTGTTTCCAAAACATTGTGACCATGATGCCTACATTTATGTTTCTCAGCTGTTGTGTCCTAGGACCCCTTATGACCCTTTACGACCGTTTATGACCTCTAAGAATACATCTTAGAGGTCTTAAAATGTCGTAAAGGGTCGTAAGATGCTCCTAGGAGGGGCAAATGAGCTTCCACCTTCACGTGGTTGGCCCTGTTAAGTAGAGAATGTTAATTAAACTATTCTTGAAACATAATTGTAGGCATCATGGTCACATTTTTTTTGAGACAACATAATTGAGTTGTATACCTACATGGAGAGCAATTTCTGCACCTATGATTCCAAGTTGACACTGTGGGATGGATAACAACTTGGATTCGAAGGTGCAGAAGTTGCTCTCCATCATCTGGGTATACCACTCAATTACATTGTCTCCAAAAAAATGTGACCATGATGCCTACAATTATGTTTCTTAGAGAATGTTAAACTATTCTCGAAACAAAGATAAGCTCAAAGAGAAGCTGGCAACAACCAACAGAACAAGTGTGGACACCTGAAGATAAATATCAAATAGGGGAAAAGTACCTGCAACAATAGAGGCAATAGCTGTAGATACAAATGAGGATATCATAGAAATCCCTAATTTAGTGTTTCAGAGAACAAACGATGGACTGTGAATTAGGTGTTTCTTTGATATTGTCATCTAAATCTATTATTTACATTGGAATGCAGCCTGCGGATATTGATACCGCACCAACCGAGCACGATGGAGGCATCGATTCTAATGTGAATTGTAGTACTCAAGGTATACATTTTCTATTCGAATTTTGATTAATGAATATTTAATACAAGAAAACATATTCAATTGTTTAAGGTGGATTATGTTTGACGTGTGGTGGTTACTTTCTCATTGTAGTGACGAATCTATTGTTTAAATCAACTACACATGAATATGTGATAGACAATGATGATGCACAAACAAGAATGATTCATCTGTTTCACAATCAAGATCTATTTTATCAAGAATCTTGTATATGCTCTTGTGACCTAGTACTCAAGGTATACATTTTCTATTTGAATTTTGATTAATGAATATTTAACACAAGAAAACTTATTCAATTGTTTAAGGTGGATTAGTTGTGATGATGAGACACGCCATTTAGATGTTAACTGTGACAGTCTCTTGGTTTTAGGCAATGCAGAAAGAGAAGCCTAGTTCAATATGCAATCTCAATTCATATACATAGGATATCAGGTGGAGTTGAAAAACACAACAGGGTTGCATTTTTGATAGAGGTCTTTAATTGCCTATTTTAAGTTATAGACCATCATGAAAATGTAAATGTGTTGTGTTTTTTCAACTCCACCTGCTATCTGTCAAAACATTTAAATAGTCTTTTAAACTACTATTAAAAATAAAATATTTAATCAACATTTACTTACAGATTTGTGTGCTTGTCTAAGTTTGATACGCAGATTTGCGTATCAAACTCAGACAAGCACACAAATCTGTAGGCTGCGAATATACAGTACAATGAAAATGCTTTGTTCAATCTAATTGTGCTAAATAGAAGAAAATAGATAAATCAAAGCTTCATAGATTCATATATGCATACTAATTATAGACAAGCAATATATTCAACTAAAAGTAGGAATATATTGAAAATGGTGTCACATTTTTTTTAAACAAAAGTTAGTATTGGTCGAAATTTCATCCTTTACACAGTACTAAATTTGACCAGGATTCTATACATTCGATGATCCTTTCGATGAATTTTGGTGGATAATTCGACGACAAAATGGACTAAATTTGACCAGGATGCAATACTTTTGACACTCAATTCATCGACTTTGCGTTGATAATTCGATGACATAATGGTCTCAATTTCGACCGTTGCACCAATAGATCGACCAATTATTCTTCCAATTCTAAGGGATTGTTGCAATCAATAATTCAACTAGTTTTGGGGTTGAAATTTTGACTATTATATACCATGTAGAAAATTTGACGAAAAAAGATCGACGATAATTTTAGTCACCTATTTGTCCAATTGTGGTAGAAAATTTGACTAATTCTCGTCGAAATTTAAGGTAAAATTTACTAGTGTGTATAATTGAGGAGTATTGTTTCCATTATTTTACATTGATATGAATCCATTTTCAAGTCTTTGTGTTGATTTATAGATGACTGTATTGAGACAGTGAGGATTCATGAATGAATTACTTGCACTCAATGTGGGTATAGTTTTTTAAACACTATATTCCACCACTATGTTTCAAGGAAAGAGTCCTTGATATGTATTAGGTGTGTTTTATAATCATTTGTTTGTAGGTTAAGGGACAAGAGAATGAATAACATCCTTGACAGTAAATTTGTGCTTTGAAAAGACACTAAAATGGAGCCATGGTAGTAGCAATGAGCAATCTAGCCACATGGGTGTTAGTACCCCTATGCACTCCATTTTTTAAACTTTTAAAATGTAATTTTCCTCATATCAATCCTTGTTTGAACTTTTTAACTCAGTTATGTTTGGGTCTTGAACCTCTTTGAACTGAGTTCAAAATAGTTCAAAATGGTTCAATCAAGTTCAAAATGGTTCAAATTGGTTCAGAGTGGTTTGAGAAGATTCAAATCAGCTCAATATGGTTTGATAATTCAAGAAGAACCAATTTGCAAAGTTTGATGGATTTAGAGGTGCAATTTTAATAGGAAATCCAAAGGGAAAATCTTTCAAGGCATGAGAAATATAGTTACATGATTCAAGTTTTCATATATAAAGGTACAAGTTTGAGCATTCTAAATAAGAGATTCAGAGTTCAAAATGCATGAATTCAAACATTTGAAGACACAGGGGCCTTTTATTAATGCTAGCAATAGCCTGGTGTATAATGTATAAATTTATTATTTTCAAGAAATAGAGAGAAATAAATATATCATAGTGATTGGAATGATATACATATGAAGATCCAAAATATGGATGATCATGTGATTGTCAAGCTCAGTGATTCTTGAAAAGAAGACTAGGTTCTTATCCAGGAAAAGTCACCCTCATGTGTTCCTAGGTCAAGCAAGGTTGTTAGCATAGGCATGATTCAAAGATTCAAAGTTTATAGAAGATATCAAACCAATCCAAAAGATGTGATAATGAGATTAAAAATAATCAAATGGATGGAAATTGAGCTCTTTCTATGTAATCTACAATCATCAAGACCCGATCCATCAAAATTGATAAATGTGAAGTTTCACATACAATTGGAAGTGTGTGTAAAGGGTGGATGCACAAAAGGAATATGTTGATTGTGTGATCTAATTCATCAAATTTGTGTGGAAAGAAGCATTCAAAAGTAGCTATGGAAATATTAATATTGACTAAGACTTCTATGACCATGGATTTTGCAGGAAACAGAAAATAAGTCTCAATGCGGGAGGCATAACTTTGAAAAGCATCATTGGATCATGCTCATTTTTAGATATGTTGTCAAAAACCTAATTATCTAGATTCTCATTAGAGCGATCTTCACATGTCTTTTTTTGTTTGTGAGATACAAATGAATGTGTGAAGTACTATCTAAACTACCCATAATAGTCACAAAATAATGACAACCTTCATCACCAGCAAGTGCCACCTAT
This sequence comes from Chamaecyparis obtusa, assembly GCA_027943335.1. Taxonomy (NCBI): domain Eukaryota; kingdom Viridiplantae; phylum Streptophyta; class Pinopsida; order Cupressales; family Cupressaceae; genus Chamaecyparis; species Chamaecyparis obtusa. The sequence continues at coordinate 446,697 of BSBK01004658.1, forward strand.
CCAAGAGCCCATGTGTACATATTTAAATATGAAATATGAGTCTTGGGTTATTCATAATCCTAATGCCTTATTAGGATATTGTTTGAAGACAAATTTATAAAGACCCTCGAAAGGGGCCATAAAATTAAAGGATTTAAAAGTCTAATGTTGGCAATCAAAGATCATTCAAGAATCGGTTACAATAACTGAATCAAAACTTGAAGACACTACATCTTGTAAAAGAGTGGGAATAAGGGGGTTCCAATTCTTTTTCTAGAGACTGTGTGCTACAAGAAAGGGGATTTTATTTCTGTTTCTATTTGTAATGCAGGGGAAGAGATATATTTAAATTTTCAAATTATAATTCGTGTGTGCAGAGGCAATAGGATCTATGTTATCTTTTATGTTTGGAGAAGGAAGATATTTGTATACTAGATCTTTGAGTCTGGATGCTTGTCTTCTAGTTGAAATTAATCTGTGAATTGATTCAGCTTTCTTTAAATGTAACTCTGTTTCATTTGACTGTGTATGTGTTTATCACTTGGTCTTTGAGCCTTGGTTATTCATATACTGGGAAAGATCGATGTCTTTCTCCCTTTGTTTTCCTTGTTATGTAAAGCTCAGATAAATGCTCTTTGTGCCATTTATTATTTGTTTTCAGTTGTTCTTTTCTTTTGCATCTATTATGTGTCTACGGGTAGATGTTTGTGTGCCTTTCATGTTTTCTGATTAAAAGCATTCATGTTTGTAGTTTAGCAGATTCATTGAAGATCTCACATGGGGAGTTGTACCCAAGAAAATTTAGAGGACGCTTATGTATTTCAATTGCAAAGTGATCCAACTGTTATTCATAGATATTTGGCTTCTCAATCTGGGCATTTGGGAGTTATTTTAAGATTGTTTTTGTAAAAGACAAATCTGTTCACTAACAAATTTTTGGTGACTCTACTGGGGAAAGGAATCAAAGTCTCAGTGCTTTCTTTTCTCATAAATTTGAAGGTACCTCCCTCGAGGATAGAGGTCGGTGACTCTATTGAAGATGAATACCATGAGGTATTTTAAAAATATCCAAAAGTTTTGAAAGGTTGGGTTCTAGCAAAAAGTGAAGATATCAGAGATATCTTTCTCTTTATACCATCATTTAAAGAAAACCCAATCAAAGAAGTTACAAAAGAATTGGAAAGGGAAGTAGGATTTCTAAAATCCTTCTATGGTGTTTTCCTTATCAAGAAGAGATCTCCTATGCAAGAACCAAAAGAAGAAGAATGTGCATGCGAGAAAGAAGAAGCTGGTAAAATAGAATGTACAGAAGAAAGGGATCTTGAATGCAAAGAGAATGATAGTTTGGGGGAAAAAGGAAAAGATCCTTCTATTTTTCACCCCCTTACAACTCTCTCTTCTCCGCCTTTGGAAGAATCAATCCAACAAGGAATGATTCAGCCTCAAGAAAGTCTACCATCAATTATCAAAAAGAAGAACTCTACTACCAAAAATTTAGATTATGAAGATGTGGCTGAACAGTATGATGATTTGGTTGAACAATATGATGATTTGGTGGATGAGAGGATGAGTAAAATGTTTGGTATGTTTGGTGATCCTCTCCTTTCTGCTAGAAATGAAGTAAGTATCCTTATGAGAGAAGATTTCATGCCAGATGAAAAGTCTTTATTTTCTGAAATTTTTCATAATACTAAATATTATGTGAAAAAAGATAATATTGATAGCATCAATCACAAAGATTATGCAATCTTTCTTGAAGAAATTTCTAGGCATCTTTTTTTCATCTAGAAATTGAAAATCATTTGGGAAATGATATGCAAAAAGCCCAAGAAAATCATAAGTTTATGATGAAGAATGGTTTTTTGGGCGTGAATGGTTATTCAAGAAATTTATGCATGCTACTAATATGGTTTATAACATTAATAGAGTCGTCGGGTGGTAGTTTTTAAGGGATACACTGAAGAGGCACCGTTAGTTTCTTTGTAAAGACTCCTATTTCTCTTAGCCAATGGATGGCTTTGTGTAAGTTCTTCTTATTTCTAGTTCTTGTGGTAGGATCTTCCTACCTATATATTTTGTAAATATGTCCTTTCTTTGCTAGTTTTTGTTGTGTGTAGTTTCAATTTTGGTGGTGTGCTTTAGTCTAGGTGTTTTGGCTTGTCAGTTTTCCTGCTCCCCTCCACCCATCTGTAAGTATCTCCCTTTACTCCACTCTGTGTGACTCTATTTCCCAATGGTTTTAGGCACTCATCTTTTCAACCAAAGAATGCTGGAGTTCTCTAATTTTGTATAAATAATATTCCCCTTGTAGATCCAATGTTAGTACCCCTATGCACTCCATTTTAAAAACTTTTAAAATGTGATTTTCCTCATATCAATCCTTGTTTGAACTTTTTATCTCAGTTATGTTTGGGTCTTGAACCTCTTTGAACTGAGTTCAAAATAGTTCAAAATGGTTTAAAATGGTTCAATCAAGTTTAAAATGGTTCAAATTGGTTTAGAGTGGTTCGAGAAGGTTCAAATCAGCTCAATATGGTTTGAGATTTCAAGCAGAACCAATTTGCAGAGTTCAATGGATTTAGAGGTGCAATTGTAATAGGAAATCCAAAGGGAAAATCTTTCAAGGCATGAGAAATATAGTTTCATGATTCAAGTTTGAATATATAAAGGTATAGGTTCGAGAATTCTAAATAAGATATTTAGAGTTCAAAATGAATGAATTCAAACATTTGAAGATACATGGGCCTTTTATTAATGCTAGTAATAGCTTGGTGTATAATGTATAAATTGCTTATTTTCGAGCAATAGAGAGAAATAAATCTATCATAGTGATTGGAATGATATACATATGAAGATCCAAAATATGGATGATCATGTGATTGTCAAGCTCAGTGATTCTTGAAAAGAAGACTAGGTTCTTATCTAGGAAAAGTCACCCTCGTGTGTTCCTAGGTAAAGCAAGGTTGTCAGCATAGGCATGATTTAAATATTCAAAGTTTATAGAAGATATCAAACCAGTCTAAAAGATGTGATAATGAGATTAAAAATAATCAAATGGATGGTAACCAAGCTCTTGCTGCATGTAATCTGCAATCACCATGACCTGATCCATCACAATTGATAAATGTGAAGTTTCACATACAATTGGAAGTGTGTGTAAAGGGTGGATGCACAAAAGGAATATGCTAATTGTGTGATCTAATTCATCAAATTTATGTGGAAAGAAGGATTCAGAAGTAGCTATGGAAACATTAATATTGACTAAGACTTCTATGACCAAAGATTTGCAGGAAACGAAAAATAAGTCTCAATGTGGGGCACATAACTTACAATTGCACCATTGGATCATGCTCATTTAAAATATGTTGTCACAAACCTAATTATCTAGATTCTCACTGGAGAGATATTCATAATTCATCTTTGTTTGCGAGATACAGACAACTGTGTGAAGTACTATCTAAATTACCCATAATAGTGACAAAATAATGACAACACTTCATCACCAGCAAGTCCGCTTGTCCAAGAGCCCATGTGTACATATTTAAATATGAAATATGAGTCTTGGGTTATTCATAATCCTAATGCCTTATTAGGATATTTTTTGAAGACAAATTTATAAATACCCTTGAAAGGTGCCAGAAAATTAAAGGATGTAAAAGTCTAATGTTGGCAATCAAAGATCATTCAAGAATTGGTTACAATAACCGAATAGAAACTTGAAGACACTATATCTTGTAAAAGAGTGGGCATAAGGGGGTTCACCTCTTTTTCTAGAGACCGTGCTGCCGGAAAGGGGATTTTATTTCTGTTTCTATTTGTAATGCAAGGGAAGAGATATATTTGAATTTTCAAATTATAATTCATGTGTGCAGAGGCAATAGGATCTGTGTTATCTTTTATGTTTGGAGAAGGAAGAGTATACTAGATCTTTGAGTCTGGATGCTTGTCTTCTGGTTGAAATTAATCTATGAATTGATTTAGCTTTCTTTAAATGTAACTCTATTTCATTTGAATGTGTATGTGCTTATCACTTGGTCTTTGAGCCTTGGTTATTCATATACTTGGAAAGATCGATATGTCTTTCTCCCTTTGTTTTCCTTGTTATGTAAAGCTTAGATAAATGCTCTTTGTGCCATTTATTGTTTTTTTTCAGATGTTCATTTCTTTTGCATCTATTATGTGTTCATGGGTAGATGTTTGTGTGCCTTTCATGCTTTCTGGATAAAAGCATTCATGTTTTTATTTTAATGGATTCATTGAAGATCTCACATGGGGAGCTATACCCAATAAAATTTAGAGGACACTTATGTATTTCAATTGTAAAGCGATCCAATTGTTAGTCACAGATATTTGTCTTCTTGATCTAGGCATTTGGGAGTTATTTTAAGATTGTTTTTGTAAAAGACAAATCTATTCACTAACAATGAGGATAGTGTTTTATGTTTTAATCCATCTATATACACCAAATGTAAGGTAAATGAATATTGGGAGGTTCTGGAAGTGATGGGAAGTCATAGAACTAGAAAGCCCTTGCTTGGTGTCCCTAGAAAGGAGGGTTTGTTACATGGAAGACAAGAATGAAAGGAAACCCCAAATAAAGTTTAAAATCTTCTATTTTAGACCATAACCAAAGATTTTTTCAAGGTTTGGGAACTTGGGAAGCCATTCTATTGATAGTTTCTTTGTTAAAGTGCCCAATTAGGCCTAGGAGGAAAACAAAGATAGTTAATTTTTGGAAAGGATGTCCCAAAGGACCAATAGCCAAGATTGACCTATGTTACATAACTTGGAAAAGGGTATCTGAAACCCTATGGGTTTTATCAAGTTTTTGGGAAAGATTGAAGTAAATCTTGAACTACCTGTTGAATAGGGCTAGTGGGGTTTTAAGCCTAGAATGAGGATTTAAGAGTTGGGGCTTTAAACCTTGGTAAAATTGATGAAAAAACTTCATTTTGAGATTTTATAATATTTTTGAGATCATTAGATGGTTTGGAATCAGTGTTTTAATTAGGGAGTTCCTTGTTTGAGGACTTAAATGGTGTGGAGTCTAGTGGAGGTGAGAGCTAGTGTTTTGACCCTTGGTTGATCTAATCAAGTTGGTTGGGTCTTAGCATTGATCCTTGTTGAAGGGGCCTTTTGAGGGATATTAGGAGACAAATGAGTTATTTGAAGACTCCTTAAAGAATCTTGGAAGAATCCACTATGAACTTCATCAATACAGTGTGGACTTTGGTTAGTTTGAGCCAAAGTAACTTATGGAGATCTTCTAATATGTTGAAGAGTAGGATAAAGGGTACATTTGAGACCCTAGATAAGGAACAACCTTATTGAGCTTCAATTTTTTTCAAGAATAGTTTAATAGTCTCTACTAAACATGGCCAACCACGTGAAGGTGGAAGCTCATTTGTCCCCCCCAACATCACTCTAAATTCCCTGTTAACATCTGACATTCATCCATTCTTTCATCCATTAATAAAATGTAACATTCATTAATTATCACATGATAACATTAATAAACACATAATGTTCATTAACATGCAACATTCATCAATGTTCATTAACACATTATATAATTTATGAACATTCAATAACACATAATTAAATTCATTGACACATAAAAATCAATCATTATCAATTAAGGTGCAGATGAAAATCATTCCTTTTTTAATTTAATTTTATGGATTTTAAGAAATCGTTAAGAGGAGCATCAGTATCATCATGATCATTTCTCCTCTCATCAATTTTTCTACCCTCTTCTCCTGATCTCAATGCATGCCTAGTTCTCTACTGATGCAAAGGGCAGTCCTCTGCAATAACAAATAAAAGGGTTAAATTAAAAACATTTTATTATAATTTTTTACAAGTATTTGAGTAATTTAAAGAACATAACCATGTCACTCTTTACCTGATCTAGTCACATAATCAACTTCCATATCATTTTGTCTGGCCTCAACCTGAATGTGCTCATGAACACCGACCTCTACATCCTTTTTAGATGCAATACAAAATGTTGCATTAATCCAAACACCTATAACAATTTAATTTATATTACTACACCAATAAATTTAAGATGTTTACTTGTATTAATAATTACATATAAAAAATTAAATAGAAAATGTATACCTCCATTACTGTGATGCACATCTGAACCAACTTCATCATGCGCAAGTGGTGTACCAAAATTGGCAGGCTGCATTCCAATTTCATATGCATTGTTATCATTGTTTTCTTACTTAAAATAAATATACTCACTTTATGTTGGAACTTAACATCAAATAAACTAATTGGTAAATTATTCAATTTGAAAAAATCATCATTTAGCTTACTTACCGAGATGGATCCATCAATAGAACCTTGTGCACTTATTTGTCGTATTCATTCAACTGTGGCTCTATAGCCTTGTTGGAAGCCAATTCTCTTGTCCTCTTCTTAGAGACTTCTATTGAACTTCGTGCCTAGCATTTTTTCTTCGTATCATGAATTTTTATTTCATTGAACTTCATCAAAACAAAATTAATTGCAAGTTATAAATATTTACATATGGTTTTTCATTTACTAAGACTTACAACTCGTGCGACAAGTTTTGAATAACCACTAGAGCCGAGCTTGTGTTGCTCATGCTTTTCTAGTCTTGCCTTTGTTGCCTTTGATGTGTTAGGAAATCTATGAAAAGTTTGAAATATGTTAGTTCATATAAATATAAAGACTATTTAGTACATAATTACATTCTTAACAGTATCACATACATTCTTCTATTATCTGCTGGTGTATTTCCTTTTTTTCTTTCACTTCTCTCCTTCACATCCAAAATAAGATTCTGCCACTCTAAATCAGGAATGTAGGGGGGATGCTTGTACTTCGGGTTGTTTGATAATGTACTCCTGTACTAGTCCCTATTATACTTCAAACATAACCTGGCTTTCTCAAGGAGCCTATTTTTCCCAAATGCACAAGGTCCAAATAAGTTTGTCATACTCTCTACGAGAGCATCCTTTAACTTTTTATCTTGGACATTCCACCTTTTAAGTAAATTAAGTGAAGTTAGATTCATAAATGAAGTGAAGTTACTTTTAATATAGTTCAAGAAATGGATGAAAGGAAAACTATTCTAGAAATGATATGAAATCAAAATAGTGGATTGGGGTTTTAGTTCAGATATGATGTTCCACCATGTAAGGAGGGTGGGCATGAATATCCACAAACACTAGTCATTAATTTTATCATAAAAAACATCATTACCTACAAATTTTTCATGGGATCATTAGTCGAAGGATATAATAATATAAAATAAGAATACAATAGATGAAATCTTCTCATATTGAATGCAATATTTAATTAAAATAAGATTGTATAGTAAAATAAAGGACCAATATTTAAAGTACCTGGAAGCTTGGCTACTTTCAAGGGAACTCCTTCGTCGCTCACAATCAATACGCAATCCTTCACCATTCTTGTACTAGGAATACAAGTACATACAAGAAATTACTCATCATGTGTTGCATCTTCTATTGCATAAATTGAATCCATTACAAAATAACCCCAAGAAAGAATACTTCAAGGGAAATAAACATATAAAAAATGAAAGAGAAAATGAAATCTACGTACTAGTAAGCTGTGCAATAGCATTTGTGGCCATGCTGCGTGTTGTTGACATTGTAGTCAGCATCACATCTGGGCTTCTCCTCATCTGAGGTGACATTACCATATGATCATTGATAGGTGCTGAAGCTTAAGATTGTTAGAGCATAATAAAAGAATGGACTATCATGGGCAAGATTGTTAGAGTGTGAAAAAAAGATAGTTGAACATGCGATCTACCTGAACCACCTACAATACCCTCATCATGTCCACATGGATCAAAATTATGCAAAAAAAGTTGTAAAAACAACACATACGTTTATTATTTAATGACATAAAAGAGTATAACATAAAAAATATTATTGAACTTTTGTTATAATAAAAAATTCCATTAATACTTACTTTGAGATTTTGAGCTCGGTGCATCAATTCAGTCACCCTCTTTTGTGACTTAGGAATCAAAGGGTATATAGTTGATAATTGAGACACTTCTTTTCCAATTCTTCGGAGGCACTTTTGAATTGCACCGATCAAGTCATCACAAGTTGCAAAATCAAAAAAATCTAGGTCCTTGTCAAAGGACTCCTCCTGAGGGACTATGGGTTCCTTTCCCTTTCTCTGATGACCACCCGTCCGTGACAACAATATTAATAGCACTATTAAAATTAATTCAAAATAATGATGAGAATAACATAATAAAAAACACTATTTAGCAATTTGCTTCTATCTAATTTGTACAATAACAATGAGGTTTACCTATTGGGAAGAAGAAGTGCCTTCAGGATAATCATTGTCCCTTCTATGTGGCTGCTCCATATCGTGGCCCTGTGTTATTATTTAAAGTTAACCAATAATTAATAAAATTGTTTAATAAAATTATTTAATTAATTATAGAAAAGGCTAAGTATTGGACTAGGAACATGAAAGGCATTAGAAAATTTCATTAGAAAGGACTAGATTAATAAATTTCAAACCTGCACCCATTAGAAATCGCTCTCAAATATAATTTAGTATTTTTAGTTAAAAAATAATTTCATTCCTTGACATACAACCAAATGGCATGGACCTCAAAATAATGTTTAGCTAAATCATAACAAAAATGGTACCTTAATTATATTCACCATTTCAATTGAATCCATACTAAAATAATATTTGACTATTACATTTAGTGAACCATCTGTTCTTGATTCCCAAACTCTAAAGCTTGTTCTGAGAATGAATTCATTTAAGAACAACACGATAATTTTTCGAGACATAGTATACACTAATTATTCATTTTATTTCCAAATAATTTCAAGGTAAGACATTCATTTGTAGACAATATATCTTATTAATTTGTAAAAAAATGCAATTTTTTTTTTGTGTGAGAACTAGTAAGAAAGACCCAGGTAAAGAAAACATCTAGTCTTGCACACAAAACCTACAACATCATTTTTAGTATCATGTGGAATTTGAAATGACTTCGGGCGGGAAAATGGCTGTGAGTGGGAGAGGAGTGGAAGTTGGAGATGAAGGGGAAGAATATAATGATGGAGATGAGGTGGATGGTGAGGAGTCCCTCTAGATGTGGCTTATTTTGGAGGGATTTTTTGTAGTATTTTCTTTCAATGAATATCCTTTCCTAGAAGGATTAATTTCAACATTACAAAAAGAACTCAAATATAAAACTGTTAGAAAAAAACTCAATTATTTAATGGTGCATAATACATACCTGCACCCCCATGATAGTGGCATTGTTTGTATCTATGTGATTTAAATTAAAATCGATAAGTAGCTCTTCCCTTTTACATATTGATTTTATCACACATAAATACATAATTTCCCTTGCATGCCTCAATTATGCAATTACGTTGCTTAATAGTTGACACAGGTCACATACTATTTATAAAACCTACAATATTCCCTGATGCTTTTGGCCTTTCATCAATGTATATAGCCACTCTTTTACTTTGTTCATTGTCTTTTTGTTGAATATAATTTTTTGAGAGTGCATACCTACACATAATTTTTTTATATCAAACAATCCACATCCTGATGAACTACAACTGATTTAGAACCTGATTGAAGGAACTGTGATTTGAGATCACTGAGAAAATTGATTAGATATGTAATATGATTAAATCAATATTATGTTTTCATTGATGTCAACTAGTTTGACAATACTTATCTTGTAAGTTACTATACCGAAACATCTGTAGAGAAGGAGTGAAAGAGATGAAGAACAAAAATATCTACATGAGGAAGATGGATATGATAGATGAGGCTAAGGAATACATTGAGTAACTTGTTGATGAGTCTATGACTTCATGTTATTGACTTGATTATGTTTCATTTATCTATGATGAGGAAAAGAGATGAAAGACACAAATCAGTGTTGTTGGTTGATGAAGCATTTCAGTATACATCGACGGAGTGTAGTGTATACCGAGCATAGTATAAACTAAGCATGTGTTCACCAACGCATTTATTTGTTAACCGAGAAGAATAGAATGAACTAAATGATTAGTTTAGCCGATAAGATTGATGAGATGGAAAGTGTATGAATTTGAGGTAATAGATAAAGTTTGTTACATAGATCGACGACTAACAAAATTTAGGAAAGATCTAATGGATGAGAATCAAATGTGTTATTGACACAAGTGCCGAGGTATGTTTAAGAGGAAAAATCAATGAAGATTATTAAGCGAAAAAATTTGATGGAGTAGAAGAAAATAGTTTACATGTCTATATAAGAGACTGGAGATTTCACAATGAGTGTGATGCCGGTAGAGAAGGAAACTGCAGAATCATCGTGTGAACAAGTTTTCATGCATTCTGATCATACTGGTTAAGGAGAACCCTACTACAGAGCATTACCAAGCAACATAGAGTGATTACCGATGGACAATAAGTTGATATATTGTTGAATCAGAAATGTTACACTAATCAGAAAGATTTGCATGAGCTGAGCATTGATCTATAATTTGTAATTTAAGTTGTATTAAGTCAGATCATCTATTGTTACATATTTAACCATTTTACACAGTCAAATATCTTAACCAAGTGGACTAAGAAAGTCTTATTATGTATCATTCATAGAATGAACATTGTTATCCTGTCAACCCCAGAGTGACTGTTGGTTGGACGATAACGATTGGTCTTAAATCCTCTAACAAGGTCACACCTAACAGTGTGTTTTTAACCTTTAACAGGGTTGGGTCTTCACCAACCTCACTTCAGAAGAGTGAATATTTTTGGGTTGCCGGTCCCAGGTGGTTTTTCCCTTCATAGGGTTTCCACATTAAATCTTTTGTGTTGTGTTGATTGTGATGTTTATTTTGATGTCATATTTACATGTTGCATATTTGATTTGATCAGTAATTGCTATAAGTTTTAGACTGATAATCAGTAAATGCACAGAAAGTAAAAGTATTTTAAGTTACCGAGCAGAAGAAATTGAATTATTTGTTTTGGATTATACATTTTGTATTGGGACAGTGTTTAACTGATTCACCCCCCTCTCAGTTATTCTAACAATTGGTATCAGAACATTGGTTTCTTTGAATAGAGTTTTAAGGACTTCACTACAAAGATCTCAAAATGTATGAGGGAAGTACCAAAGCTGAACAAAGAGAACTTCGCAGTATGGCAGAGCCAGATGAAGTTGCACATATCTAGAATTGGGAATGCTGCACTAGAATTGATGGAGAATGGCTATATAGAACTGACACCAGGTCCCCTGACACTTGATCAATTGAAAGACAGGCATGAACACAATGGTACTATGATGGAACTTGTTGCTACTTGCACCGATGCCAAATTTGAAGATATTAAAAGTTGCACTACTGCAAAAGTGATGTGGAATAAACTTTCTCAAGTTTATAGTGGAGATGTGAATGTTAAAAGGGCTAGAGCAAAGAGCCTAAGGGGAAGATTTGATGATATGAAGATGAAAGAAGGTGAGAATATTATACAATATAAAAATAGACTGAAAGAGGTAGTACATGCTATTAGAGCATCTGATGGAGTCATTAGTGAAGAAATAGTTGTTAGCAAAATACTTAGAACCTCATTGCCGGTTTACGCAATCAAAATATCTGCTATCCATGAGACAAGGTCTACATCTGGTAATGTACTTACACTTGACAATCTGATTGGTAAACTTATAACCTTTGAGTTAAATAACTTTGATAACAATGTTGTACCATTTGTGGAATCCGCTTTCATGTCTTCTTTGAAGATTAGTAAGTCTAGCAGGAATAATAAAAATGATAGTGACAGTAATACCAATGATGAGCTTGATGAACTTGAAGCTCTTATGGCCAGAAGATTACCCAAAGGTAAAGGAAGGTATAGAGGTAAGCTACCTTTGGCATGCTTTAATTGTAAAGAGGTTGGCCACATCGCTACTAGATGTCCACATAAGAAAGATGATGATAGAACCAAAGACCGATCTGAAGGAAGCCCTGGGAGAAGATTCAACAGAGGCTACCGACACAACAGAGATAACTGAGACAACAATGACAAAGGGAAAAAGGTATGTTTCATAGCTGAAGATAATGAATCTGAATCTGATTCTGATGATGATGTAGAAGTTGTATTTGTTTCTATGAAAGATGACTTGGAGGAAGAAGAAGAAAAACATGAAGAAACAACACTGATCTCTAAAGTTAACAAATCATAGACAATGGTTGTACACATCACATGACTGGTGATGAGGAGAAGTTTGATCAACTTAAAGAATACAATGGAGGATCAGTTAAGATGGGTAATGACACACCCCGTATGGTAAGAGGTAAAGGAACCTTGATGATAAATGACATGATAAAATGTGATAATGCTTATTGGGTAGATGGATTGAACTATAGCTTGTTAAGTGTGGCACAAGTGAATAATTCAGGTCACTGAGTTCCTTTTGAGAGTAAGAAAATGAAAACCTTTGATGATGGAGGAAGACTAGTTGGAACTAGAGCACAATCAAAAGGTAATCTATTTTATCTTGATACTAACGAGTCTTCTTGCTTGATGATGAAAAATGAAGATGCTTGGTTGTGGCATAAAAGGTTATGCCATGTGAACTTTGATAACATGATTAAGATTAGTAAAAGGAAAAGTGTTAGAGGGCTGCTTAACTTGTCAAAACTAGATCATGCTATGTGTCATGAATGTCAAAAAGGGAAAATGACTAAATCTAGTTTCAAAAGTAAGGACTACTCAACAAAGAAGATACTTGAGTTGGTTCATACTGACCTGTGTGGTCCTATGAGAACTCAGAGTTATTGTAACACCCGTATCTATACTAAAAGATAAAAGATGATACTAAAGAAGATACAACCATAAACAAAACCACATAGAACCATAGTAAATTTTTTTTTTATAATTACAAACTGAACATATAAATATAACAACTGCTTCTAAGAGCTTTATAGATTTCAACTGAATTACATCAGAGTAATAAGAATACTCTTTATTCAAAGACTTAGTCTCAAAACAAAAATTCCTTTTTAACCAATCCTTTACATTCTACGAATAGTTCTGATAACTAAAAACCAAGATATGATCTGTTTCCCATAAATCTTAACAACTGCTATCCACTATCCCATACTCATTGATTTATCCATCTAAAACCTGAAAATCAAAATGAACACAAACACAAATAGCAAACAGGGCTCAGTCACAATGATAAAGAAAATGAATCATCTCCAAATATTTGCAATCATAAAAGTCAGTATAATATAACATTTATGTAGATTTAAATACAGATGTAATTGAAAATTAAATAACATAATTCCATTGTTTTACACCAAAATCATCAAGCACTATATCTCTCTCTAACAGAAATAAACTCGCAAAGAAAATGACAAAGTAATGATCCAATAGTTCATGGGTGTCCACATAAGGACCTACGCTATGTATCCGTAAGAACCTCGTAGTAATCCATTATGTCTGATGAAACCATAATGTTTTATCTTGTTAATTGAAACCCATAACCCTTGAATTTATAATTTTCACTTAATTAAACAACTGACATAAATTCTTTCCCATAAGGATATAGACTAGTGTCAGTCACAACTGACAGAAATTCTATCATCACAAGGTACTAGACTAGTGTCAGCCCCCAATCTAAGGATCATACTTGCATTATCTCAAAAACACTTGATCTAGCAATTAATGAAAGCAGTGAAATGAACTACATTACACAATTTCACTAACACTCCATTTCTATTGCATCAATTTACAAAATTGAAACAGCAAACAAAAATCCATTATAAAACCATGTTTCCATATTCCTTAACATACATTCATAAACATGATGTTTCTCAAAAGATAAAAAAATCACAATTCTTTCTCCATCACAAATCCGATCAAATAATAATCTCCACATTAACTTATCATTAAATCTGAAACTGTACAATAAAATGTCCATATTGAATTCATGATTCCATTGAAAAAGAAAAGAACTAACATAATCATATATCAACTGAATCAACACAACACCCATTGCTTTTAACAAACATACAAGCTTGCCATAATCGATTTATTATAAACTAATTGGCCATACATCCTGCTCTATTAATTACAAGTTTACACCTTTATATACATGTTGGCGTATGTACATGTATACACCACGGCTTGTGTATACATATACATATCCCAACAGGTATATATATATGTATATATAATTATATAAGCTTGTAATTAATAGTTTAGAATGATAATCATAGCATCTATTATATACATGTTGGCGTGTGTACATGTATACACTACGGCTTGTGTATACATATACATATCCTAGCAGGTATATATATATATATATATCTAATTGCATAAACTTGTAATTAATAGTTTAAGTCCATAAATATACAATAGAAAAACCATACTAATCATCTCAGTTCTGTCACAGAATACATCTACCTTAGTATACCACTGAATCTGCCGAATACATAAAATAATGACAGAATAATAATAATAACCGACTTCTACCTCTAAACAAAATACCAAAGTGGTTTTCCTTACTATCTGAACAAGATAGTAATTGACTTTCCTATAAATTCCTAACATTTCCTAATGTCATTACAAACTATATTTCACACTGGTGACAATTTATGAAGATACATAAAGTTTGCAATCAAGTTTTGGTTTAACCAAAGATATCCACATTATCACTATTGACTGAAACAAACAGTGACAACACCCATTTGACAAAACATCGACACCAGATAACTAAAGAAGTACACCCAGAAAAATACTTCAATCCACACCTATGTTGCAAGTGTAAATACAAAATACGACAGGTAACAGATAACACTATGAATTACCTCTAATCCCTATTTCCACAATACAACTCAAAAGAAAACATTGATACCAACTTCGGTTAATAACAGTGGTAGAAAAACCCAATTCCACCTTATAACCAAGACTTTTACAAACTGAATACATTATGCTGCTACAGTGTTCCTAACAATAGGTACAGTGTGAGAACACCGTTAAAGAAGTTTTTTAACAAACACTCATCTTGTATTCCAAACTGGTTCTCATTCCCGA
Source organism: Chamaecyparis obtusa (assembly GCA_027943335.1). Taxonomy (NCBI): domain Eukaryota; kingdom Viridiplantae; phylum Streptophyta; class Pinopsida; order Cupressales; family Cupressaceae; genus Chamaecyparis; species Chamaecyparis obtusa. The sequence goes on from BSBK01004658.1 coordinate 461,778, forward strand.
TTAACTCCCTTTATACTGACCAAAGATAAAGTATACATCGACACCAAAACACACTAGGAAATAACCATATATCATCTGCAATAACTATATTCCCATAGTTCAGCACAAACTTAACTAAAACATTGCCAAATCCATACTCAGTACAGAGAAAACCCCTCAACACATTATGCTCGAAAACAACATATTAAAAACATGTGTTTAATACCACACTAAAACCAATCTCTTACTAAACAGTCATTCGTTTCCAAATTTCTCCACTAATCACAGCATTTGTTAACTAAATTGACTTCTTAATCTATCTAAGAAAGAAAAAGACCGATTCATGACCAAACTCACAAAGTATTCAAACACAAAACCTCACATTCATCGACTAATAAATAGTGGTAATCAACATTCCATTAATTTTCATTTGCAGAACATAAAATGGAAACAAAGGATAAGGTGAGAGAATGCCCCTGCCTGGTATTCGTGTGAGAAGATATCCAAAACCGAAATGCCAAAGCTAGCCCCTTCCTGGTGAGCTTCACAGACTGCCAAAATGCCGTGCAAGAGAGCCCAAAATGCAGAGTTAACAGTATGAAACACCCAACTTCCTAAATGACCATGAACAGAAGGGTTTAACTTGCCGTGAAAACCCCTTTCCATTCCAAGCCACTTATCATGTAAGATACAACAGGGAAACAAGTCCATAACCAACTGTTTACCCAAACTCTCATAGAATAACATGGTGAAAAATGGAGTCATAATCCAACTGCAACTCCTTAACCAGAGCTAATGGTAGACTTCAAACACAACAATGAATTTTCATCGATAATTTCATTCAATGCAAACTTATCTCTTGCAGTAAACACAACACATTACCTGCCAAATGTCCAACAAGGTACAATTCCCATAACCCGAAAATAGCTTAAACCCCACTAACACCTCAATGCGATGATAGTGCATTAAAACCCTGCCGATAAGTCATGTCTTCGAGCCAAATCATAATAAGAAGACTTAGGGATAGATATCTATGTTTAATAACATTAGTCAATCTTACTAACTTAAACATCAAAGATGACAGCGCATGTCAATGCCAATTTACTAACACTTCATCAAACTAACCTCCTACTAACATACAAAATAGGATATACTAACTTAGATAATTCATATAGTTTTAGTAAAAGATAAACAACATAATTACTAAAACAATTGCTCATATTTATATGTATAAAAATACATATATACAAGTTTATTTATTTTTGAATTCAGAATTTGATTAACATTAAATAATAATAATTCTCTATATACTGTCTATAGTCATTAAGATACAATTAACCATAATAATAATAATGAACCAATTCTAATTATGAATCAATAATCAGACAATTGACTAACCATTTAAATTGTCCTTATTTCATAATCAAACCAATATTCAAAATTTAGTCTAAGCCAATTCTGTCATCAGAAAAAGACTCATTAAGCAACAGAAATAAACATAATTCTTCGAGTGTCTGGCAGAATTACAGAGATAAACATATTTAATCCAAATAAAAAAGTTCAAATGAATGAAGTCAGAGTTCAAACTCATAAAAGTCTAACATAACATAACATAACATAGAAAAGTAAAGCCTGAGACTGTCAGGGGCATGACAGTTATTATGGTGATAAATACTTTATTCTTTTTGTTGATGACTATACTAGATTGATGATTGTTATGTTCTTAAAAGAAAAATTTGAAGCATTTAAGATGTTTAAGTGGTATAAGGCTAAGGTAGAAAAAGAGACTGGTAAGGAATTGAAATTCCTAAGATTTGATAGAGGAGGTGAATTTATCTCTGATGAATTTACTAATTTCTGTAATGAGCATAGTATTAAAACACAGGTCTCTGCACCAAGGGCACCTCAGCAAAATGGCATTGTTGAAAGAAGGAACAGGTCAATAGTTGACAGTGCTAGGACATTGATGTTGCAAAAGAATGTTGCTTAGACATACTGGAGGGAAGGTGTCAGTACAACTGTTTATGTGCTTAACCGAGTTCAATTAAAGAAGGACACCAGCAAGACACCCTATGAGTTGTGGTTTGGACACAAACCTACTATAAGTTATTTTAGAATTTTTGGAAGAAAATGTTTTATTTTGAAAGATGAGAGAAATGGTAAATTTGACTCAAAAGGTGATGAAGGGATATTTCTAGGATACTCCAATAAAAGCAAAGCATATAAGTGTCTGAATAAAACTACTAATAAAATGATTGAAAGCACTAACATTCGAGTTGATGAGTTTGATGAAAAGAACATAGAGGAAAGTACAAAGGAACCAAAAGACTACAGTAGATTCACTTACATTGAACAACCAAAGTATCTACCGAAGTCATAGCCTGTGATAACTAGTTAGCAAGAAAATAATACTAAACAACAGGAAAGAGAAATCGATGAGGAGGATGGCCCTACCGAGCAAGAAAATAAACTTGCATAGGATGAATAGGAAAGGAGAGATAGGATACTGGCAAGTTTTGTCAGAAGACACCATCTTGAGTCACAAATCATTGGAGACAAGCAAGATGACATGAAAACAAGGAGCAAAGAAAGACAAGGTACATGTCTAGTTTGTGATTATGAACCCAAAAATGTAAAAGTTACATTAGAGAATGATGAATGGGTTAATGCAATGAAGGAAGAAATAGAACAGATAAAGAAGAAAAAAACTTGGACCTTAGTACCCTGACCTAAAGATAAGAATTTTATCGGTACTAAGTGGATATTTAGGAACAAGCAGAATGAGAATGGAGAAGTGACAAGAAATAAAGCTAGATTGGTATGCAAAGGATATGCACATGAGGAAGGCATAGACTATGGTGAAACCTTTGCACCTGTTGCTAGATTGGAAGGAGTCAGAATGCTACTTGCATATGTTGCACACAAGAAATTTAAAGTATATCAAATGGATGTCAAGTCAATGTTTCTGAATGGAATACTTGGAGAAGAAGTCTACATAGAACAACCTGAAGGGTTTGTTGATCCAGAAAAGAAAGATATGGTATGTAGAATACATAAAGCCTTATATGGTTTGAAGCAAGCATTGAGAGCCTGGTATGAGAGGCTGCATAATTATTTGTTAAGTATAGGATTTGTAAGAACAAGTGAGAACAACAATCTATATATGAAAGGAGATACTGATGATACTATCATTATTGCTGAAATTTTTGTGGATGACATTATATTTGGATGTCAAGATCAAATATGTAAATCCATTTCTGATGATATGATGAATGAATTTGAGATGTCTATGTTCAAAGAGATTAAGTTTTTTCTTGGACTACAAGTGATTCAATAGAGTGATGGGCTATTCATCACACAATATAAATACATAAAAGAAGTATTGAAAACATTTGACATGGAAGATACTAAACCTATGGGAACATCGATGGCTACTGGATGTAAACTAAATAAGGAAGATGAAACTACAAAGGTGAACCAGACACTGTACCGATCAATGATTGGTAAGCTAATGTATGTAGTTCATAGTAGACCAGACATAGCACATGATGTGTGAATAGTTGCTAGATTTTCTACTAATCCTATAGAATCACACATGATTGCTACTAAAAGAATCTTAAGATATCCGAAGAAAATAGAGGACTATGGATTATGGTATCCTAAGGAAGGAAAGTTTGAACTTAGAGTCTATACCGATGCTGATTGGGCTGAAAATGTGGATGACAGAAAAAGTACCACCGGAGGAGCATTTTTCTTTGGTGAAAGACTTGTTACCTGGACAAGTAAGAAGCAGGCTTGTATTTCTCAATCTATAGCCGAAGTAGAGTATGTTGTTGCTGCTACAAACTGTTCAAACATTGCATATATTAAACAAGTTCTGGAAGGTATGAATGAGATAATCACTGAGCTGGTGATTATATACTGTGATAACACTAGTGCAATAAACATTTCAAAGAATCCAGTGATGCATTCTAAAACAAAGCATATATCAATTAAGTATCACTACTTGAGAGAACAAGTATAGGAGAAGCAAGTTAAACTAGAGTTTGTTACATCAAAAGAACAACTTGCAGATATATTTACAAAATCTCTACCGAAGGACACATTTGAGTACTTGAGGACTAGACTTGGGGTCCATCCCTTGTCTACCGGTCACTAAGGTGATTTAGATGTTGCATCAACCTAATCTTATCAGAAGATCATACATGTTGATGCAACATAGTTCACACTTTGGATCATGTCTAAAGTTGTGAAAGGTACTGGAACAAATTGGCATATCAGTATATAGAGATACAAAGTATGCACCGGATAACAGAGAGTTACTTGGCTACTGAAGAGATGTTTGTTTATTTGTTTCTTTGGCATTGTTGTCAAAGGGAGAGATAAACAATATGAAACAATATGCACTGGTGAGAACTATTTGAGGGAGGGACAAATTGAAGAAAGGGAGAGCACTAAAGATCAATTACTGAGAATAGAAGCAAGAACAAGAGAGCTGAAAAGAGCATATCTGAAGATTGGCAATAGAGAATTACAAAATACCATTATCTCAATGTTATTGAGTAACATAGTGATTAAACATATTAAGCTAGGGAGAGCTTGTACAACATTTGTTCATAGAGTTGTAGGATACATGTTTGGTATGTGTATGGTATATTTCATATTACTTGAGTTGCCATCAATGCCAAAGGGAGAGATTGATGAACTATAATTGATTTAGAACCTGATTGAAAGAACTATGATTTGAGATCACCAAGCAGATTGATTAGATATGTAATATGATTAAATCAGTATTATGTTGTCATTGATGTCAACTAGTTTGACAACACTTATCTTGTAAGTTACTATACTGAAACATCTGTAAAGAAGGAGTGAAAGAGATGAAGAACAAAAATATCTACATGAGGAAGATGGATATGATAGATGAGGCTAAGGAATACATTGAGTAACTTGTTGATGAGTCTATGACTTCATGTTATTGACTTGATTATGTTTCATTTATCTATGATGAGGAAAAGAGCTGAAAGACACAAAGAAGTGTTGTCGGTTGATGAAGCATTTCAGTATACACCGACAGAGTGTAATGTATACCAAGCATAGTATAAACCAATCATGTGTTCACCGATGCATTTCTTTGTTAACCAAGAAGAACAAAATGAACTAAATGATTAGTTTAGCCAATAAGATTGATGAGATGGAAAGTGTATGAATTTGAGGCAACAAATAAAGTTTGTTACACAGATCGACGACTAACAAAATTCAGGAAAGATGTAATGGATGAGAATCAAATATGTTATTGACAAAAGTGTCAAGGTATGTTTAAGAGGAAAAATCAATGAAGATAATTAAGCAGCAAAATCTAATGGAGCAGAAGAAAATGGTTTACATGTTTATATAAGAGACTGGAGATTTCATAATGAGTGTGATGCCAAAAGAGAAGGAAACTATAGAATCATCATGTGAACAAGTTTTCATGCATTCTGATCATACTAGTTAAGGAGAACCCTACTGCAGAGCATTACCGAGCGACAGAGAGTGATTACCGACAGACAGTAAGTTGATATATTGTTGAGTCAAAAATGTTACATTGATTTGAAAGATTTGTATGAGCTGAACATTGATCTGTAATTTGCAATTGAAGTTGTATTAAGTTAGATCACCTACTATTACATATTTAACCATTGTACATAGTCAAATCTCTTAACCGAGTGGACTAAGAAAGTCTTATTATGTATCATTCATAGAATGAACATTGTTATCCTGTCAACCCCAAAGTGACTGCTGGTTGGACAATAACGGTTGGTCTTAAATCCTCTAACAAGGTCACACCTAACAATGTGTTTGTAACCTTTAACAGGGTCAGGTCTTCACCAACCTCAATTCAGAAGAGTGAATTTTTTGGGTTGCGGGTCCTAGGTGGTTTTTCCCTTCACAGGGTTTCCACATTAAATCTCTTGTGTTATGTGTTGATTGTGATGTTTGTTTTGATGTCATATTTACATGTTGCATATTTGATTTGATCGGTAACTACTATAAGTTTTAGACTGATAATCAGTAAATGCACAAACAATAAAAGTATTTTAAGTTACCGAGTAGAAGAAATTGAAGTATTTGTTTTGGATTATACATTTTGTATTGGGACAGTGTTTAATTGATTCAGCCCCCTCTTAGTTATTCTAACACAACCAACTTTTGTAATCATAACAAGGTCCAACATACTCCATCAATTTGATAAATTTTTTGTAAGAGACCTTTATGCCATCCATGGAAAATAGGCTCAAACCATGTAATGATGATGGTGTTATATGATATATCTTGCCTTTAACACTAAAATCAATGTTTATTGGAGGAAGTTCCTTGGGGACCCATTGTTTTTGTAGATGTTGGTACCTAAAGGGAACCTTGATGTCTCCTTTTCTCTCATCATAATAAGAACATGACCCCCCTTGAGAAAGGAAATATTTCATGTGTTTATTGAATTTCCTTCTAGTCTTTTGACCTCTAGTTGATCTCCCTAATTTAGACATACTACATGTCTCACTTTCTTCTTCCATTCCTATATTTCCCTCGCTTGAGGAAGACACATCTAACAAATACCTATTTTCTACTACCTGCACTCCATCAAATGATAGAGATAGATGGTAATGAGAGAGATATTTTACAAATTGTAAAAGAAATTAATCTCTATAAGGTGTATTGTCTTATACCTGTCAATCCATGAGACTATGTGGGATACTCGTGAAAGGGGTTCAGGTTCCTACATATGTAATTCAATTATCTTATGTTAGCTAAAAAATTCATGATATGAATACTCAAAATTACATAGTAGGTACATTAAAAACCATAAGCGTCACATATGAATTAAAAACATTAAAAGGTACATCACAAATTAATTAGATTTAGCATTGATCACATAATTGCACATTTCTATCAAGAAATCAATATTAAATAGATTAAGCATTGATCACATAACTGCACATTTCTATCAAGAAATTAATATTAAATAGATTAAGCATTGATTGCATAATTGTACATTTCATTCATGTCATTGATCTTCTTTTTCATCCAGCTCATCATCATCATCGACATCATCACCACCACCATCATTTTCATCATCTTCTTCTTCTTCATCATCATCATCAACATCATCATCATCAGTAGAATCATCATCATCAGTAGAATCATCATCATGATCATCTTCATCTTCTTCTTCTTCTTCTTATTCAATAATAATTGTGTTAGGAACATCATTGACTAACTATCGATCGTGATCATCATCTACATCATCTTCTAGTTGTTTGGTATCTTCTTCTTCCATCGCATTATACACTATCGACCTTCCACTTGGATCATGTCTAACAAAAAATGACTAACCTAATTTATGTGGAACCTATGAGTTAAATACCTACTCACATTGGATTGGAAGAACATAGGGCTCATCCCCAACTCACTCAAACCACAATGTATTAATCATTAGAAATCCATTGTCATGTCAATAACAATTCTATCAGAATCATTTTGATTAAGTCATAGCATGTACCATCTAACGATGAAGAGAAATAACTTGAAGGAATTAAAGTCACACTCAAGTATATCATCCAAAATTCCATAGTATCAATTTTGAGACTCTCGAGGATGTAAGTCATTTATAGATGAAATATTGGTCACCTGAAATACTGAACTTATCTTAAAATCATAACTTTTCTTCGTGTCATCAAACTTTTTGATGCAAAATTTATGACCATTGCAGAATATAACCTTGTGGTGTTTGACCTACAATAATATGTCAAACATGTAAAAATTATTGCATCATGAGTTGATAAACATACTGGCGATTAAAAAATTTATACGTACTTGAAAATATCTTAAATCATATGCTAAATCTATTTCATTTTTCATAACATTAGAATCTCCATTACGATGAGCTTCTTTAACCAATGAAGACACACCTTCCCATATTAATGTGTGACCAAGATGATGACATCATTCAATCCATATTATCATCCAATCTTGATTGTTTGCAATATACAAATGTATTGCATCCCACTCTCAAGCAGTTGTACAAAAAATAAATAGATGACTTACAGCTGATTAATTTTGAAGATTAAAAATTAATTAACTACAATAACATCTTATAATTTATTACCTCTCACTTTCCTCAATCTACCTTTCCCCACAAAGTACTCCCCTTTGAATTTTTTAATGGTTTCAAGATCTCAAATGTGATCTATATAGATCTTTTATGCAAGCTTAGGAAGATATTTAGTAATGTACACCATAGTCTGGTATACCATATATCCCTCCACCATAGAAGCCTCAGGACATGCTCTTTGTCGAACCAAAGCCTTAAAAAAATTGAAGTGCCTCTCAACCATTCACATTCACCGAGTGTGTATAGGTCCACACAATTCAATCTCCTCAACTTGGTGTATGAGGTAGTGTTCTTGTGCATTGAAAAAAATTGAAAGTAGACACTTTTGCATTTCACACATTAGATAAAGAATTATTCTCTTGCAATATTTTATATCTTCTTTATGGATTTCTTTATATGAAAACCACCTATAAGACATTCAAGACACAAAAATATATAAATACAAGACTTTACAATATATTACATAACAAGAAAAACAAATTGTGAATATAATAAATATATCTAAAGTTCTCTGGGAGAGATAGGGGTAGCACGTACTTCAAAAATTATAAACAGATCATGTCATTATTTTCTCATATAATACAATGAAAAGTACATGTAGCTTATGACAGACTACAATTGATTGACTACTTCAAAGGGAGAGATTGTTATAATACAACTGATTGACTACTATGTGCTAAAATGTTGTCACACTTCTATGAGTCATTATATCCAAGATTGCTCAAGAATGAGGTCTTAAATGGTGGCTCATAGCTCTTTATTCATGGAGTGTAAGGGTTTATGATGGAGACCCTCAGATTAGACCTAGTTTGTGCCCATGCAAATACACCATAAAATGAGAGATTCAAAGAGGAAAAGCAAGGATGCTAGTCTCCATGATCATCAAGTATGCATGTAAATGAAAATAGAAGCTATCCTATATGATAACAATGCATAAAATCAAACTAATCTATGAAAGGAAATGCTTATGCAAGATTATTCTATGAAAGGAAACATGAATCTAATCTAATATGCAAATGCAAGATTAATATAAATGGATTGCCATGGAGCATGAGAGAAGAAGACAAGAAAAGAGAAGTTGTAATATCCAAGCTCAAGTGCTCAAGAATCTTCTCCAAACCTGTAGCATAACAATACAAAAATCTTCTATTATGATAAATGAGAAGGAGAGGACTCTTTATAAAGGAAGGCAAACGGTCAAGATTAAGAGGCAAAAAGAAATGAGCAATGGTGGAGATTAAATCTTGGTTGATCCATGTGCTCAAGATTCTCAAGAGGCAAAAAGATGAAAAAGGCCCACCACTTAGAAGTATGTGCATTCAAAGTGGAGAGAAAAAGAGATTTTTATTTATTATTTATTTATTTTATTTCATTTTTCAACACAAAGAGAGATTTAAGTGGGGATTTTATTAAAAGAGGAATTTTATTTTAATAAGATGATTTTATTTAATTAAATTTTTTTTTTCTTTTAATTAAATGAGGCTTAGGATAAAATGATCAAACCTTAAGAAATATTAAAATAATTAAATTAATTATGATTTGATCAATGAAATTGATTTGAATTGAAAATATTGCAAGGCATTGATTCAGAAAAATTGATAAATTGATGAATGGGGCCCAAAGTCTAGCAACCATTTTAGGGTGCATACATTTGCCCCTCTTTGACTAATGCATGATCTTCATGGGAACACATGTAGTCAAAGAATGAAGTTGAAATGTGAGATCAATTTGGGATCACAAAACAACCCAAACGTGTGATTGACAGACGGGAACACATCAGGACAAAGATAAGCTGATTGAAAAAGATAAGGCCAACACCCCTATAAATAGGTAATTGTCAAGTCTCAAGAAAAGTTTAATTGATAGGATTGATAAATTTGAATCAAGGATTGAAGTTTGATAGGTACTACCCCCTCGTGATTGAAATTGAAATGAGATAGAGGAGAAACAATGAATTGATAAATTTGATCAAATCGAACTAAAAATAAGGTTCTTGATGTAAGATGAAAGATATAAGGATCATAGAACCAAGGTAGATCATCAAACATGAAATATTATGCACCAAGGTTGAATTAGAAGAAAAGAAGTGGGGTGAAATCGAATGAAAGACAAAAGTTTGGAAGAGATGGAAAGAAATGGAGAGAAGAAAGAGAATTTTCCTCAAGAAAGAGGATGCCTCAAAATCAATCAACTGTTTAAGATAGAGAATTTTGATTGAGATTACGAAAGAAGATAAGGAAATGAAGATCAAAATGTGATCACAGTTGATTAAAAGTCCAAAAGAAAGATGAAGGAAAACCCTCTCAAACTCATAATGCAGCCTAAAAATGCATATTAACATGAAGTCTAACAATGCAAGCTACATGAAAATGCAAAGGTGTACTTGCAATAGAGAAACTGCAACATAGGATTTTTGTGTTCATCATTCATTAGAGAATGTAAAGGAACTTACTTTCATCATTGGGCCATTATTAATAGACATCGAAAAATCACACAATCATCACTAGTCACAAGTGCAACTATGAAGATATGAATGTGATTGATATCGGATTGGAATGTGGAAAGATTCTAACATAAGCATCAAAGACATAAATTTCAAGATGACTTTGATGTTAGCTTACCCAATTTAATGTAGCAAAACCACTCTCGCATTAAGGCATAGATGTTGGGATGACCATAAGAACGGTTGTGCAAAAATAGTCAAGGATGATGCCTCAAGTCTCCTAAGTGTTTCAAGGGAACAACAAGAGACACTCAAGAGAATCAAGACCACACCCACAAGCAGAAAAAAAATAAAAACATGCCCCATGCCCCAAGACCTCTACCTATGCATCCTGGAGAGACTTATTAGACAAGGACACTCAACGAAAATCAATAACAGTGAGCACACAAAGAAAAGATCATGACATATCTCAAGCATTAAGTGTTGTGTTTAAAAATTAAGTGTGTTAACTGATACTGAGTTTTGAGGATAAGGATTGAATGCTTGCAAGCATGTAAGATCACATGAAAAAATTGGGTAAGACCAAGCTGATAAGTGTTGAGAAACACTTGATGTCAATGCTTGTGTTGAAAAACACAGTTGGGGTGGTGTTGAAAAATACCGTTTGTAAGGTGTCCTAAAGACTAACGCATCCAAGAGACCAAAGCTAACAAAGTTATGCCCTCTAGACAAAGACAAAGACCAATTCTAGAACAAGGCAATGAGGACAAGGCATGATGGAGAAAAGATAAGTGTCGAGGACGTGTGCTAAGAAACAAGGGTGCAAAGGCCTTAAATAGTGCCTGTTTCCAAGTTTTTACCACTTGGATTTTATTGCAATTTTTTTTTTCTTTTTAAAATTTTTTTTTTAGGACTTTTATAATTTTTTGTATTTTTGCTACCAAGGCGCTTGTTTCCAAGTTTTCACCAAGGCACTTTTTCTATTTTTTTTGAATTTTTGAATTTTTTTTTTTTTTTTATATTTTTGGAATATATAATTTTTTTTGAGATACATCAAAGCGCCTATTGCTAGGTTTTCACTAAGATGATCATTTTTTTCAAGACATTTTCTAATTTTTAGAATTTTTTACAATATACCATTTTTTAAAGATTTTTTCAAGATCAATAAGTATGTACAAAGAATGCCCCCAGACATAATGGGCATCAAACTCCTAAGAAAGATCACATTGTGTAGTCCCAATGTCTAGCAAGGTGGGGAACAACATGGATTAGCGAGTTGGTGGAAGAGATGGAAGACAAGAGAATGAAGGAGAATGAAATGAAAAAAATTTCAAGGGAAAAGTCCTCAAGGGTACCCAAGCTAAGGAAAAATTGTCATGTAAAGCACATTTGGACAAGCAATGAAAGACCAGCATAGGATAAGTCACAAAGGCATAATGCAAAAGAAGGAAAGGATGCAGTCCAAAGGAGTAGACATGTCAAGAGGATTCATAGCATCGTGTTTTACTCTTTTTTATTAGATCAAGACCAAAGGGGAAAATGATAGTGAAAGACTAGAATGAATGGAGGAAAATAAATATGAAAGCTAAACATGAATGGAATAAAAGCAAGACCATCATAAGATAGCTCACAAGATAGCCAAATGTTCATGTATAGGTCAACATTGTCAAGATCAAAAAGAGAAGACAAAATGAATGAAATATGTAGAAGAACTATGCATGATGCCCGATTGCCAGGTTTTCATCACGATACTTATCCAAGGCGCCACAAAGGAGTGGTTTTCACTACAGGATGAATTTATTTCTTTTTACTTTTTCTACCAAGGTGCCTGTTTCCAGGTTTCCACCAAGGCACATTTACAATTTTTTCATTTTTTTTTTTGTTTTCTTTTTTTCATTTTTTCTATTTTTTGAATTTATTTTATTTTTTGGAAGAAGGCAAGATTTTTAGATAATGCTCCTTGAAAGGATAAACCATGATATGCCAAGGATTCAAAATGATATAATCAAAGATGCTGATAGGGAAAGGAAGATGGAAGAGAAAAATGAAAGATAAGGTTTTATGTAAAGTGAGTGAGGTTGGAAGATAAGAGGAATAGGCAAATGAGGAAAAATGATAGAAGGTAGAAGGATAATGAATGGAAGGATTGTGAAAGGGTAGATGGAAAGGAAGGCAAGATCAACATCAACACACACCTTAAAGGGTGGCGAGAGGATGAAGGAAATGTGAATGAAGGAATACATGAAGGAATATGGTGAATGGATAGCAGAGGTTGCGGTTTAGGCGCATAGAATGGAAGAATGTTTTTAGAAGAAGATGAAGTGGAAGCCTTTGAAAGCTTGAATGTCAACTTAACTTGTTGCTCAACATCAAACTCTTTCAAGAGAGACTTTGGAATCCATATAGCCGTAGGCTTTTCATTTCTTTTTGATGATTTAGAGAGAATATCTTCAATGATGAATTTTGAAACCCAAACTTGTCTTGTAGTTTTCTTCTTACATATCTCTTTTGACTTTATGCCTCCATGTCGATTAAAGGAGACATGGTGATCTTCTTTTTTTTATGGATTCTTTTATTGCTTCTTTTTTTTATATTGAACATTCAAGTTACTTTCAAAAGACTTGGGACTTGTGGAAGAAGGAGGATATGACTAGTTTAGATGGGTGGGTGGATGAAAATGATTCAAGGGTATGCACCTATGTTGATCTTGAGGAAAGATAGGAGATGGAGGGACATAAGGACCCAAGATGGACGATGAATTAGGAGAGTTAGGAGGGGAAAGTGAAGGGACATAAGGGCCCAAGATGGAAGGAAGACATGAAGCCCTTAGTATTGGTGGAGGAGGTCCAAGGATGGACGTGGAAGATACAAAAGGATAATAAATAAGTTTATCAACATATATATGACAACCAAGGACATCAACATCTTTAGAGTGAGCAATAGGATTTGCAATAGGATCATGAACATATTGAATAGGAGAAACTTCTTTGATAGTATTGTTCAGAGCTTGAAAAGACTTAGGAAGAGTAGAAAGTGGAAGCGAACATGGAGTGGTAGAACAAGAAGATGGAAGACTTTGATCTTGACAAGGAGCTTTGGATAGCATAAGTGTATAATTTTTCTATTGATTTTCAATAGGCTTAACATTGGAAGTAACAACACTATTTATAATAACCTTAATGGAAGTATCATCTTTGGAAAGCACAAGTGTAGTAAGGTTATTTTTATTATCAATAAGCTCAATGGTGTAAGTAGTAGCTTGATCTTGCTTAGGAGAAGACTTAAGACATGGTGGAATGAATAAGAAAGGCTGTGTAGGATCAAAAGAACCATGAAATAGATAAGAGACATCATGAAAAGGATTGGATGACATGGAGGGTTCTTGATCTTGATCTTTCTTTATGTTCTTTTCTTTATCATTTTTAGAGTCCTCTTGACATGGAGCCACTTCTAAGGACAAGGAAGCATGTTGGAATTGTATGGAAGACTTTGGAAGAGATGGTGAAGGACTAGCTAAAGTAGACATTATAGCGTATAAAGGCTCAGGCTCTTTAGGTTTACCATTATTGAAAGTATTTGTAGCCAAGTGAAGGTTAGCTTGAGTTTCTTTAAGTGGTAGCCCTTGAGGATAACTATAGGGAACTGCATGAAAAGTATTAGGAACTTTGTTGGATGAAGGATTTGTGAAAGATTTGAAAGAATTGAAAGCTTTAGGAAATGTATGGGTAGTGGAGGAAGTAGGGCATGGAAGGGAACCATCACAAGACAAAGGTCCATCATTAACATAATCTTGCTCGAGAGTGTAATCTTTATTTTCAGCATGAGAGTTCTTAGAGGAGAGATTTTTATAGTATTTATGTTTATAATCAGCATGGTAAGCTTTCTTTTCCTCAATAGAAGTAGATGTATCATCTAAGTATTGTTCACAAAAATCATCAAAGTCTCTTTCAAAATTAGAATCATATGGATCACCATCACGATCTATCCAATGTGACGACCCATTTCCAATAAGCACAAGCACATGACTAGGAGGACTCTTAGGAATAGAGGTGTCATAGATATCACTACATTGTCCATCATCATAGTCATCAAAGATGGGCATATCACTCTTCATGGAAGATGCATCATAAGGATTGTCACATTTCTCATTATGGTATGTCTTGAGAAGAGAAGTAAGACTCTTGGGAGAAGTAGAAGAGGAATGAGATTGTGAAGAAGAGGAAAGTGAAGACCTAGTGGAGGAAGAAGACTTGGATAATGAGGAATGCGAATAATGTCTAGAAGAGTCGTGGTAAGACTTGGAAGATGAGGAAGGATGAGAAGACTTAGAAGATAAAAAATGTTTGGAAGAAGGAGGTCGTTATAGGATCATGCATACGATCCTAGCAAAGGCATCTGATTTAATAATTTTTTCTTTTATTTTTGTCATAAGTTTATCACTCATGCAATTTTCGGGGGAATAAATATACTCTTCGATTTGAGCAATGAGTTCAAGATCATCTATTTTCAAGAGAGGTTCCATAACAAGATAGTTGAAATTCATGGTTATGGAAGAGGAGGAATCAAGCATGGAAGTGATAGAAGAGATGAATAGAAGAAGGTAGACTAGATAATAAGAGGAAAAGAATCAAGAAGACGTGAAGAGTTTAGAAAGAAGAGGAAGAAGCATGAAGGAAGAAGAGAAAGGATGGAAATGGGAGACTAGGAAGACATGAGAGATGTGGAAGAAAGAAGACCAAGAGTCATTTTGTGTAACTAGATACCATTTAAGTTCATTTGGATGTTGAGCAACATGTCATAGCACTTAAGATTTGACCTGGACTGACCAAGGAAGACTGGAATAGCAAGATAGAAAATCAGCTCACTGATTTGATAGACTAGGGGACAATTTCATGTGAGGGAATGCAGTCTCATGCGAAGAAATGCTAGGGATCGCGTGAGAAAATGAAATCCCATGCGAGAGAATGCCAGGCTCATGCTAGAATGTGCATAGAGCCAGGTGACAAAATAGGATCAGACCACTTGATAGCAAGTTTGTGAACTCAGGAACTCAATTTTTATTCATTTTAAAAGCTCAGGTAAATACATCAACAAATTTTTATCATCAATCAAGCATGCAAGACAACAATCAAGGAGTTCAAGAAAACAATTTCTTCAAACAATGGACAAGGGGCAAAGCAACCTTGCACATGAACAAGAATAGTGACTTAGTATGCTACTCCTTAAAGATTCTACTTGTGTATGTTCTCAAAATGTTTTTCCAATCATGCACATAGTCCTAGCAAAAGAAAATTTGGTTGTACTATGGCTTTTAGTAATGGTTTGACTCTGCAACTTTTACAATCTCAAGAGGGAAAACTCCAATCCAGGCACACTAGGGTTTTGACACATTTCAAGAATTTAATCAATCAGAGATGCTGAGGAGATCTAACAGCCCAACAAGAAACTACACCCATGGAGATTTCTTCCACAAGGACATTTTTATAGCATTTGTTTCTACCACGGCAAAAATGGATATTATCGCTTGAGGTTCCATCCACATGGTTGACCCAATAAAGGGAATGTCCACTATGGTTAACCCTCTCGACCACATGGGGACCTAACTTATATTCAAGGATGTGAGTTGCTGGTACTACCCAAAAAGGGAGTAGAGTATAATCCTCTAGCCTCTTCACTTCACCCAAACATAGCAAGAAAGTTCATTGAAATGCTAAGATTGAAACCACCTCACCAAGGTTCATGATGTCAACAAAAAAGTCTACCAAGCTCTCTAAATGGGACCAAGATCAGAGAACATACCGATCAATGTTGAAGACTAAACCAAGTAAGACCATGAGATAGTAACATTATCCTCCCTATCTACAAGGGGTTCTATCATCAAGAAGAGCTTCGCAAGAAACCCACTCTCTCAAGAATGCCACAAATAGTGTTCATAGGGCCTAATTACTATGTGAAACACATATGCAAGAAAGTGAATCTATGTTCTTTTTAGAGCCCAAAATTAAAGTGTGATTTATGAAAGCAATAAGAACTCAAGCCATACACATGAGAGATTCATTTTATGCCCAAAATCCAAATGTTATAGAGATTATAGCAACTCAACTTAGGTCCAAAGATCTGCAATCCAATGCTATGCTGCCTTAGCAGTTAGAATCAGGGAAAGAACCACAACAAGCATTAAATGTCAAAAAATAGCAAGCAAAACTAGCAAATCTACAAATTTAGGTCTCTACTATTAGAATGTCACGTGAGATAGTACACAGGGCCATGCGAGAAAGTACACAAGCCCGCACAAGAAAGTACATAGGCTTGCACGAGAAAGTACATAGGCTCACATGAGAAAGTACATAGGCCCGCATAAGAAAACACCTTTGTCACATGCAAAAATGCTAATACCAGTAAAAATTCACATGATATAGCAAGAAACTTCATGCAAGGATCCGTAACAGATACTCACGGAAGTACGGATAGTGCACAAAAATTGTCAAAAAAATAAAATAATATAATATGAGGCAAGAAATGCAATCTCCTTTGCCCCACAGTGGGTGCCAAAAATGTGTGCTAAAATATTGTCACACTTCTATGAGTCATTATATCCAAGATTGCTCAAGAATGAGGTCTCAAATGGCGGCTCATAGCTCTCTATTCATGGAGTGCAAGGGTTTATGATGGAGGCACTCAGATTAGACCTAGTTTGTGTCCATGCAAGTACACCATAAAATGAGAGATTCAAAGAGGAAAAGCAAGGATGCTAGTCTCCATGATCATCAAGTATGTATGTAAATGAAAATAGAAGCTATCCTATATGATAACAATGCATGAAAGAAAACAAATCTATGAAAGGAAATGCTTATGCAAGATTATTCTATGAAAAGAAACATGAATCTAATCTAATATGAAAATGCAAGATTATTCTAAATGGATTGCCATGGAGTATGAGAGAAGAAAACAAGAAAAGAGAAGTTGCAATATCCAAGCTCAAGTGCTCAAGAATCTTCTCCAAAGTTTCTCTCCAAACCTGCAGCATAACAATACAAAAATCTTCTATTATGATAAATGAGAAGGAGAGGACTCCTTATAAAGAAAAGCGAACGGTCAAGATTAAGAGGCAAAAAGAAATGAGCAATGGTGGAGATTAAATCTTGGTTGATCCATGTGCTCAAGATTCTCAAGAGGCAAAAAGATGAAAAAGGCCCACCACTTAGAAGTATGTGCATTCAAATTGGAGAGAAAAAGGGATTTTTATTTATTTTATTTCCTTTTTCAACACAAAGAGAGATTTAAGTAGGGATTTTATTAAAAGAGGAATTTTATTTTAATAAGATGATTTTATTTAATTAAAAGGGAAGTTTTATTTTAATTAAATGAGGCTTAGGATAAAATGATCAAACTTTAGGAAATATTAAAATAATTAAATTAATTACGATTTGATCAAGGAAATTGATTTGAATTGAAAATATTGCAAGGCATTGATTCAGGAAAATTGATAAATTGATGAATGGGGGCCCAAAGTCTAGGCAGCCATTTTAGGGTGCACACAACTACTGTTAAGGTAATCACCAAGCTACAAAGGTATATGTGACACATTAAATCAGTTATTATATTGTCATTGATGTCAACTAGTTTTGATTGTACTTATCATGTTAGTTACAAACATCTAAAGAAGGTAATAATGGTGAATGAATGAGATATTAACATGAAGATGAGATGTATGAGAAAGATATGAGTATGATCTTTATTGGGTAACTTATTGATGATTCTATGATAGTATGTTAGTGATTTGATTGTATTACATAATTATGTTAAAGAATTAAAGATCAAGAATATAAAAGTTTATGTGGTCATTAAATGAATAAGTTAGTATACACTGAGTTGAAACAATGTACACTAAGAAAGTTTAGTGTATACCGAGTATAGTATTAACCGAGTTAGAAGTCACTGACACATCATGGTATTTCTTAAGTGAAAGAAATAATATAAAACATGTGATTGCTGACTAAAGATGATGACCAAGATAAATATGGATGATTCTGAGGTTAAAGATAAAATTTTTTATGAATATCTACGACTGACAAAATTCAAGGAAGATTAGATGATGAAGATTGAAACATGTTGAAGGCACAAAATCTAAGGAAGGTTAAAGCGGTAAAATAAATGATGAAGATTAAGAGGAAAAATATATGGATGAGAAGAAAATGGTTTATCATGTCTATAAAAGGAGACAATAAATTCATAATGATTAATGCACGTGAGAAGAAGATTGCATTCATGTGAAGCTGGTCATACAGGTTGAAGAGAGAACTGAGCAATTATGTAAACTACGCTGATCGTTGGAGAAAGGAGTTAACCGAGCATAATGGAGTTGGAGGATAAAAGGAAGTTGAAGAGATTATGATGGCCAGAGGTATATGAGCTTAGCATAGATCTGAAAATATGTAAAGGAAGTTGTATTTGAATCAAATCATTTTATTGTTGCATTCTACTCATTTCTACAAATAAATCTCTTAACCAAGTTGGACTTAACAGTCTTTATTTATTTCATTATGGCATTCAATGAATATTGATTATTTTCTTGTTGACCCCAAGTGAATGTATGGTCATAGAGAACTGTTAGTGATAAATCCTCTAACAAGGTCACACCTTATAGTGTGTTTTGTAACCTTTAATAGGGTTGACTCTTAACCAAGCTCACTTTAGAAGAGTGAAATTATTTCAGATACCAGTCCTAGGTGGTTTTTCCCCTAATAGGGTTTTCACATTAAAAATCAAGTGCTATATGTGTATGGTTGTGATGATTTTTTATTTTAATTTACACATTAAAATTATTGGTCTGATCGGTATATACAGTAGTTAATTTTACTAGTAATTGGTTAATGAACAGAAAGGCACAAACAATTTTTTACTAAGCTATTTAAGTTTTTATGTTGGATTTTTTGTATACATTTGAGAGTATTTGGGACTGTAGGATAACTACATTTAACTGATTCACCCCCCCTCTCAGTTATTTAACAGTTTACAAATATATTTTAAATACAGAAGAACATGACTTACCTTGATGAAGGTATGCCAATCATGCATTTTCAACCCTGGCCCAAATTCACTTTTCTTTGATATGAGATTTCTTATGTTCACAACAAATCCTATGGAAAATCAAATTTTTCGTATGACTTCTTTTATGGCATCATTTTGCTGCTCCCTTAATAACCAAGGAAGTGTAGTTATATTAATCCAATCTCCATTGCTATTTGGTTCAATGAAATTTTTCATTGCATGATTGGATTCATGAATGTCACTATAAATTTTGACAATATTTTCTTTGTCACACCTTCCATCCAATATTTTCCACAATGTCTCCATTATATTCTTTCCAATATACATAGTATCAAACAAATGCACAATTTGTAGCTTCTCGTAGTAGGGAAACCTACTAAATTGTCTGGAATAACTTTTTAGTCCCTTTGGAAGGTGCTCAGTAATGCCCTAACGATCTTCACAATCATCAATTATATAATAAGAAAACAAAACATAATAAAAATATATAAATTTCAAACATAAACCATTAGACGGAACAATGTTACCTTGATGATTAATTCTATGATATTCCAACTTCCATAGGCAAGTTGTAATTCTATGTGGCTTTGATGTAGTCTCTTATTTCTCATTGAAAAGATGTTTTTCAGTAGTTTGATACTTATGATTTCTATGGAGGAAGTGCCTATACTCATCAAACAGCTACTTTCCTAAAATTTTTGAATGATGAGATTTCATCTTTGAACCACAAATTGGACATGAAAATTTTCTTTTGTTTGAAGACCTACAAGATAATGATAAAATTAGATTAAATATGTTAATTTTTATAATTAGAATTGTGCAACTTGAATTCACCATAACATACCAAAAAATTGTGTTAGCCCTGGGGCATCATGTATTGTTCATACAAGCATTGCATGTAATTGAAATTGTCTGCGTCCTATTGGTCTAGAGATGTCATACATAGTGAGACCATTCTATAAATCCAACAACTCATCGATAAGAGGCTCAATATATATATTCATATCTTTAACTTGGTACTTACCTAGTTGAATGAACAACAACATTACATAATTATTATGACCATTTTAATGCAAGATTTATAATTACATGCAGATAATTGTTAAATGATAAAATACCTAGAACAATCATTATTAACATAATGTGCTCCCTCCTTATTGACATCCATGGAGGAATGTTATTGTTGATGACAAAAATATGCCACACAGAGTAAAAAGATCTGATCTCTTCAAATGGATTGACACCATTCACTGCCAATGAAATCTTGAGATTTTGAGGTTCTTCTTTAAAGTGTGGTCACTTTTCCTCTATGTCCATAAATGTCGAACCATCCACATGCATTCAAATAATGTCATATCGACTCCTATTGTGTGCATGGTAATCCATAAATTATTCTAAGCTACAACACCTGAATAATCTTTGCAAACATGGAATAATGGGGATGTAATGAAGAACCTTGTGAGGCACCTTTTTTGTTATTTGATCTAGTTGATATCTACTCATAAGACATTCAGGGCATTCATTTGCAAATTCATGTTCTTTATGATAAATAATATGATCATTGGGACAAGCATCTATTGTTTGATACTCCATTCCAATATCTTTCATAGGGACACATAATTCTCAGTATGAGTGAGGGAGAATATTTGATGGTGGTAACAAAAAATCACCTATCAATCTATAAAAAAAAATATAATTTGTTAATATTAATAATATTTATGGTACATGTTTCGCCCTTTATTGACTATAATGACATATATGACATACCTTAGCATACATGACATTGTTATGTTGGATAAACCATTCTTAACCTTCAAGTTCACCAACAACAATACATAAGAGATAAGATTTTTTGGGAGCCTTTATAAAGGGTTGTGTTTGCCTTCTCAAGTAGAGATATATCATGGATGACATCAACATCATCCTGATCATCATCATCTACTATGACAGTGCCATATGTGTCATGGATAAATGTATTAGTACAATCATCTTCAAATGTGTTATCTGGTGCATGATCATCATCTTCCATGAGATCATAATCTTCAGCTTCAATATTTGCACCTTCATGATCCTCCACTTCCAAAACTATATTCTCCATATTCGCACCTCCATGCTCCATATCACGTACTTCCTTGGGGAGGTTGACCTATATAAAAGTGATGAACACAAATAAACCATGATCATGATCTCATCATCAAGTATATTTCATATGTATATTAATTGTTAAAATAATATAATGAACTTACCAATGAATGATAATCAAACCCCCCTTCAATGTGTCCATTCTCCCTACAATGTCTCTTAGCTATTTTGGTTAGCAGTCTTCTAGTGTTTAAGCCCTTACAAATTTTACAAGGACAATAACATTTTCATCGCCTTTTCTTTTGAAGTTAGACCACAATCAAGCAATTGTCTCCCCTTTTTGTTCTTCACTTAGATTATCTGACATGATCCTTCTACATAGGAAAAAAATTAGGCTATGGAAACTTTGGTCTATAACATTCACAAACTAAGCAAAACAATTCTGAAATTACACAAACCTTCTTAGACCTAATTATATATATAAATTGAAAAAAATGATAATAATAGCATTAAAAAAATTTCTTATTTTGATCAAAAAATTGGCTAAAGAAAATAAATTGATCCGAGATTTGAAATCAGCTTTGAAATTGATGCTTCTTTTGGTCTTTTCCAAAATATTATTTCACATTGAAGTTGATGATATTTAGTTCTTAATTGAACAATAAAATTTTTTATATATCAATGCCTCATTATGTTGGGCACACTATCGCATACCGTGTCTCTTTTATGTAATATGAAAGTGAACCTTCATTATCCTCATTTAGTTGGCCCATCATTATGACATGTGAGATGTATTTCATAAGTGCAATACTATATAATGCTAACCTCCTCTTGAATGGATATTGTGATGCAGAGCCCTCTAGTACACCTCTAAGGAACACTAATTCAACTCAAAGGATTCACAAAAAGATGGTACTCCCTCAAGGAATTAGGCTCAACTCAGAGGCTTCAAAAGAGATCCCTAAATTTGGTAACCAAAACAAATTACTTTTGAACAAGTTCACTTCCCTTGTATACTTATCATGACTCAACCTTCAACCTACTTTGGATTCCAACCACCATTCTTGGACTCTGATTCTTCATCAATATTCTGGCCCAATTCTCTAATCACATAAACTCATAACGGTTTCCTATTACTCTTGTGACTATCTATACAACTCTTATCACCCAATTCCTAGCCCTTGTTTGGATCAACTCCCCTGTACTTAGACTCATCCAATACTCTAACAAAATGGTACACATTTTCACTCAACACTGATTCAATTTTGTTCATGAACAACATAACAACTAAACACTGTCCCTATGACAGTCACCCTACATAATGATAAGATAGTCACTTAACTTGATATAAGAAAGGTTTCCTTATCTTCCCAACCACTGGGACACCCTTAGAACTCTCCTTACTCTTTTCCATACAAACCTAAACTCATCTTATTAACATCCTTAGAGTCATTAATTACCAAGAATGTTCGCATACATCTTTCACTATCAAACTATGATGATATTAGTATTCCTGCAAACATACAAAACTACCAACCATGTTGTGGTCTTATAGTCCTTCCATGGTTCTTTATTCTCTCAACTGTCCTCTAGGATCTTACTCAACCCTCCCAACACTCCTTAATATCCCCCAAATGATTGTATGGACAAATTTACCACAAAATTGTATGTTCACTTCCCTTCAACAGTCTATAATTACTTTGGGGGCTCCAAAACATGTGCCAAACATTGTGTGTTTCCTACAACCATTAAGGGGATAATATAAATTTTTTTCTCCTTCATCTCCCTAAGAATGAAGTTTCCATGCACGTGAAATAAATAAAACTACATCAAAACACAGTCACAGACACCTTAAACAAGGGTTTGTAATAGTCTACTAGAAACTAACAGATCCATACATACAAGAAGCCAACCAAGATGATTCTAAACACAAAAATGCTCCTATAAAATTAATGAGGCTCCCTTGAACTGAGTTCCTTCAAAATATTTATGTTTGAATAGTGAAAATGTGGAACCAAATGACTGTTACAGTATAAGAAACATGGAAATTGCAGTAAGAAATTTTTTTTATTTCAATTATATTCAATCAAACTTCAATACATCTCCATCCCCCCTATGTCTCAGGCTTCCATGACCTTTATAAACCTCTCAAACTATATATCCTACACCTAATCAACTATCCTAACTAACAGTGCCAAACTATGTTGAAGTAGGGTCTGATACAAAGGCTTCAAATGAGGGACGGAGCTTGGAAGATTTCAAGTACACTTTTATTGGCTATTCATCTTATGAAAAAAATAAAGATACATCAAGTGATCATAGAGTTGCCATATTGTAGAGGCATTGAGGTAAAATCATTTCATATAAAAATTAATTTCATTCATTATCATAATTTCTGGGTTAGGGGCATATAATTACTCTGGTAGGTTATTTAGTCCTCCCACACTCCTTGGATAACAATATTAATATTCTCAACATAATGTATATGTATGTGTATGTGTGTGTGTGTGTGAGTGATCAATCGAGACTCTAGTATTTTCCAAAATTGCTTAAATATAAGGTCCATGAACTATTTGAGGCTCAATGTTAATCTATAATTCAAATATTCCCTAATGCACCTAAAAATAGACTTCTTCAAATTGTTGGATCTAAAATCTTATCAAATTTATTCATTTTTTATAGTGAAATTCAAATATTTGGTGAAGCACTTCCATAGGGATTAATTATCATATACCATATACATACTGATGCAAAGACCTTTGTCAATTTATAACGAGCCACACAATTTAGCAAGAATTTAACAAGGGTTTGAAAAAATAAATTCAAAAGTTTCAAATATATAGAAATGGAAGTAGACTAGGTGGGTTGGTGCTTGAGAAATGGGGAGGGTAGTGAAGAAGAGTATTATTTCGGCAATAGATCATGGTCTTACTACTCCTCAAACTTGGACAGATATCAAATTTATTAAAAATGGTATCAATGTGATAGAGTAGTGGTAGGAGATTGGGATAAAAATGCTTTGCAAGTAACATGATAAGGAGTTATTTCAAAGACATGGAAAATGGATCAAAACAATGATCAATCCCCAAAAAAAATAGAAATAAAGATGAGTGTGAAGAATGATGATAAATATACCACCAAGAAGCACATAGAAAAAAATGTGAATATTTCCAATGAGAAATCATGAATGAAAAAGACAAAGGGTAGTCAAGAGATTAGAATGGTGGTGTATAAAGGTCTAAATAGGGAGTACGGTGGATCAAGGACAATGAACAATCAAAGAAGTGGATTCAATACATAATATATAAAAGCAACGACTGCTATGATTATTTATGTTCATCATAGTGAAAGATCACAAAGGTAAACACAATTGTTGTTTATATCCATAATGTTGTTGTGAAAAGGGTGCTTTTCAAAATGATCATACCTAGAAGGTAGTAAAAATAATATAATAGTACACATCATGTTTTATTAAACTAGTCACCAAAGAAAATATAAAGTGGCCATGACATGAGATTAAATAATAGTACAAGGTCTATTGTAGTAGTCAATCATTGTTCTTAAAGGTTTAATGATTAAGTTATGACCACAATAAGGTTTGCCGAAATTGCAAGCATGGATTTTGCCCCTAAACAGAGTAGAGGTATAAATATATCATGAAGGAAATAAGAATGATGTGACAAAGATGCATTGATAGCAGTGGACAATGATAGAGGATTATAAGTAATATATTGAATGTCAAGTAAACATGAAGAGGAATATAGATAGACCACATCTTAAAGAGTAGATGCATGATATTAAATTTCATTATCATGGCAAGAGCATCACTATAGCAGTCGAAGAACATGATTTTTAAAGGCTATTTTCATGAATACATTAGGGAAAATTCACCTAATATAGTCTCAAGAAGGTCTGGAATAGAGCCAATGAAATAGAAACATTATTTTTGTGAAGGGGAAAGAGATAGAGTATGCATAAGAGGTGTGGTGAAGCTATTCTCAAGAATAGAGGTATATATGTTGTTATAGTGTAGGACAAAAGTCAAGGAAGTGTATAGATGATGGGTTTGTTACAAAGATGAAAAACAAGAAGCATATGGTGAAAAAGTAGAATATATACAATTAGTGGAACTATAAATGTTATACAAGCCTCAATTATATGGTTCACAATTGTATGACAATGACTACATGTATCAGAATGAAGTCTACATGAGTACACAATAGGAGTAGTGAAGGAAATGCCAATATAAGAAAATAAATAAATTCATCTTATAGTCAGGGATGTTCATATAGCATACGATGTAGAGATAATCAAGTAGTAGTTATTTTATCAAAGGAAGATAAATAATGTGTTGATAGTGCCTTGAAGCGTATAGTGTATAGTGTTGTCATAGCAAGAAAGTGAGATGAATCAATGATAATATAAAGAGTATGGAATTCTCTTTTGTTGCTAAACATCAAAGTCAATGAAAAATAAATAATGAAAAGGGTATTCATTATCACCATGATAAAACAATGAGAATGAATATTTTGGTATCAAAGAAAATCAAAATATGATGGCAGACATTATGTAAATGCGGTAAGAAAATAAGGACAGTCCTAGAACATGTATGATAGTCATGATAGTGTCAAGACAATAGTGATAAAGTAGACAATAGGTACACATGGTCATGTTATTGGATAAATCATAAACTAAAACATAAAATATATAAGGGAAGTTTGAAAAAAAAACTAATTAGTGTCCTCCTTGGTAAGACGTGCATTTTGGTTTACTGTTTAGACATTTCTCATGGTCACATAGATCCTTGAAATGTGGAGTTTTGAAATAAACATAACAGTCAAGGTTCAGTTTAAGATGTACCTTGATATGACACCAGTTGAAGCAACTTTCAAGGCTTCTAACAATTAGTACATAGTGCCCTGTCTGCTTGCTTCACGCATGGATTTTGGCTTCCACTACTATTGCTTCACAACTTCCGGCTGCTATCGCATGAAAAAATAAAAAATGAAATAGGGTAACTTTGTCTTTTTTTTTAAATGTGTGCCTGCAACCATTTCAATTGTGACATTGTCATTGGCATCTGAATTGTGATGCTATCGGGCATAATTACAAAAAAAAATACCAATTTCATAAAATATGCCCCTCCATCGAAAATGACCATCGTAAAAAAGGCCCAAATGTACTAGTGATGTGAATTATGGGTCATACCCACGGGGGGCATGACTCTACATGAACTATGTTCACATGGAGGCATGTCACCTCATGGAAATGTCTCCACAATATACTATATGTATTGAGATCTTGGATTCATTGTGACATATAGAATTAACAAACAGTGTGAAGCAAGCATTAACCGGTATCAATATAATTAATATCTTGATCTTTTTTGGCTGCAATATAAATTGTTAAAGACAATAGCAGTTACAAATACATTTCAATAATACTTGGACAATTACTATAAATATAAATTTAATATATCAACAATTGAAGATATAATTGATAATTATAAAAGAAAATTTAAAAGGTATCACACATTCAAATATGATAATTTCTAAGAATGAGTATTTTTTAACGATGACTAACACATTTGTGCATAAAGTATTGGCAATTTTTTAATAAGTATTGACAAATTTTTAGGTGGTTATGACACATGTTTATTGGGGAATCTTTAATTAGGTATTTTGGGACACTTTTAAATGACCACTCTTTGACCCTTGTGTGCATAAGATGTTCCATAATGTGTTCCATTACTACCCAGAAGCTAGGACAATAAATCTAAGCAATTAAGTCACATATGGAGGTAACAAAAAAAATTGTCAAAATATGATGCTACCACTTATGATCTATAGGTGTGTGAAGCTAGGTATAATGGGTATGGGATACTTTCCCTACCTAAACTCAAGTGTTTAAGATTTTTATAGCTGTCTTTTAATAATAAAATCAAAAGAAAAGGCACAAATTAGACTCCTAAAGTGAAAGACCCAGACATTTTTCCATTGTAAAGAGGAAGAAGATATGTGGACACACCTCCTCATTACCATAACTAAGGTTTGAATGCATGCCCAGATGATATAATGGTGAAAGTGAAGTGATGGTATGATGGTTTGGTTTTAGTTTTTTGTTCAATGCTTTCAATGTTGTTTTGTTAATAATTATGTTGATCCCCTATTAGGTTCACACCTAAAGAAGGGAATTTGAGAAGTTTTGTAGGAGTGTTCATGGGTGGTGTTTAGGGAAAATTAAGGGAGAAACCTTTAGAAAACAACCTAAGATAAGGGGAGGCAAAGTGCCAGATTAAATCTTTGTTGGCAAGCCAAGAATTTGTCAAATGGTATTGTTGGGGTTTGACAATCATAGTCAGAGTTTTATGACTTCATTCACTCATGACACAGTACACCACATACCCTTCACTACTGGCAGGAGAGAAAGAAGCTGAAGTCATCAAACATAAGGCTCACACATTCATATCTAACTGCATGAAGCATTAGCAAGGATCCAAATTAAGGCACAAAAATCCTAAAGAAAGTGCAACCCTTTCCAGCAAAGGACACAATATACGACCATATTTATCAAAAAACATAAATAATTCCTATAAGGATTGAAATAAAATACCTCATTGTTGGACTACAATTGATTTGGAATTTGATTGAAGAATCTATGATTAAAGATCATTAAGGAGTTGCTGATTAGATATGTAATATGATTAAATCAGTATTATGTTGTCATTGATGTCGACTAGCTTGACATCACTTATCTTGTAAGTTACTATACCGAGACATCTGAGGAAAGGTGAAAAAGAGATGAAGAACAAAGAAATCTACATGGAGAAAGATGTACATGACATATGAGGATAAGGAACACATTGAGTAACTTGTTGATGAGTCTATGACTTGATGATATTGACTTTATTATGTTGCATTCATCTATGATGAAGTATAGAGCTGAAAGACACAAAGCAGTGTTGTCGATAAATGAAGCATTTCTAGTATACACCAACGGAGTGTACTGTATACCGATTGCAATATTAACTGAGAAGTGTTCACTGACACATTTCTTTGTTAACCGAGAGAAACAAAATGAATTAAATGATGAGTTTAGCTGATAAGATTGATGAGCTGGCAAGAGTATAACATCGAGATAACAGATAATGTTTGTTACACAGATCGACGGCTGACAAAATTCAGGGAAGATCTAACAAAGAAGAATAAAATGTGTTATTGACACAAGTACCAAGAAAGTTTGAAGTGGAAAAATCTATGAATGTGATTAAGTGGCAAAATATGATGGTGGAGAAGAAAATGATTTACTCATCTATATAAGAGAACATAATTTCTTTATGAAAAATGCCAGAAGAAGAAGCTACAGGAATATCGGGTGAACAAGGTTTTCATGCATTCTGATCATCTTGGTTAGTAAGAATCGAGCTGCAGAACAATTACCGAGCTACAGAAAGCAATTATCGACAGACAGTAAGTTGATACAGTATTGAATCTGAAGTGAAATATTGATCAAAAGGATTTGTATGGACTAAATATTGATCTATAATCTACAATTGAAGTTGTATTAAGGCAATTCATTTACTGTTACATATTTAACCATTGTATACAGTCAAAATCTCTTAACTGAGTGGACTCTGAAAGTCTTATGATGTATCATTCATAGAATGAACATTCTTATCCT
This sequence comes from Chamaecyparis obtusa, assembly GCA_027943335.1. Taxonomy (NCBI): domain Eukaryota; kingdom Viridiplantae; phylum Streptophyta; class Pinopsida; order Cupressales; family Cupressaceae; genus Chamaecyparis; species Chamaecyparis obtusa. Next base: position 491,165 of record BSBK01004658.1, read on the forward strand.
ATCAAACCCATAGTGAATGCTGGTTGGATGATAACTTCTAGTCTAAAATCGTCTAACAAGGTCACACCTGACAGTGTGTTTGTAACCTTTAACAGGGTTGGGTCTTAACCGACCTCACTTCAGAAGAGTGAACAATTTTGGGTTGCCGGTCCCAGGTGGTTTTTCCCTTTACAGGGTTTCCATGTTAAATCTCTTGTGTTATGTGTTGATTGTGATATTTGTTTGTTATCATTCTTTACATGTTACATGTTAGATTTGATAGGTAACTGTTACAAGATTAGATTGGTAATCGGTAAAAGCACAGATAGTGAAAGTTATTATTGTTTACCGACGAGTAGAAAATGAAGAAATAGTTTTGAATTATACATTTTGTTTTGGGACACTAGATAACTGATTCACCCCCCTCTCAGTTATTCTAACAATTGGTATCAGAGCTTCGGTTGCTTGGAATAGAGTTTTAAGGACTTAAGCATAAAGGTCTCAAGATGTATAAGAGGGAAGTACTGAAACTGAACAAAGAGAACTTCACAGTATGGCAAAGCAGAATGAAGCTGCACATATCTAGAATTGGGAACTCTACACTAGAGCTGATGGAGAATGGCTACATGCAACTACCCACTGGTCCCTTGACTCTTGATCAATTGAAGGAAAAACATGAACACAATGTTACTATGATGGAACTTGCTGCTGCCTGTACCGACACTGAATTTGAAGATATTAAGACTTGCACGACTACCAAAGGAATGTGGGATAAATTAGCACAAATATACAGTGGAGATCTAAATGTCAAAAGAGCCTGAGCTGAAAGTCTGAGAGGCAGATTTGATGATATGAGAATGAAAGAAGGTGAGAACATTGTCCAATATTCAAATAGACTTAAAGAGGTGGTACATGCTATTAGAGCATCTGATGGTGTAATTGATGATGAAATAGTAATAAGCAAGATTCTCAGAACTTTGCTACCAATTTATGCAATCAAGATTTCTGTAATTCATGAAACAAGAGCTACATCCAACCTTACTCTTGACACTCTGATTGGTAAACTTACAACCTTTGAATTAAACAACTTTGATAATAGTGTTGTTCCTTTTGTTGAATCTACTTTCATGTCTTCTTTGAAGATTGGAAAGTCTAGCAGGAATAGTAAGAATTGTGATAGTGATGTCAATACCGATGATGAACTTGATGAGCTTGAAGCACTTATGGCCAGAAGATTACCCAAAGGAAAAGGAAGGTATAGAGGTAAGCTACCTTTAGCATGCTTTAATTGTAAAGAATTCAGTCACATCACTGCTAGATGTCCACAGAAGAAAGATGATGATAGATCCAAAAATTGATCTGAAGGAAGCTATGGGAGAAGAGTCAATAGAGGCTACCGACACTACAACAGAGACAACCGAGATGAAAAAGGCAAAAAGGTATGTTACATAGCCAAAGATATTGAAACGGAATATGATTCTGATGATGATATAGAAGTTGTATTTTTTGCTATGAAAGATGACTCAGAAGAAGAAGAGAAACATGAAGAGACAACACTGATCTCTAAAGTAAGCAGAAATGATACATGGATCATAGACAGTGGTTGTACACATCATATGACCGGTGATGTAGAGAAGTTTGATCATCTTGTTGAATATAATGGAGGATTTGTGAGAATGGGAAATGATGCACCTTATATGGTAAGAGGTAAAGGCTCACTAATGATCAATGACAGATTACAATACAAAAATGCATATTGGGTAGATGGACTGAACTATAATTTGTTAATTGTGGCTCAGCTGAACAGCTCTAAGTTCTCATAGGACCACATAGGTCGGTATGAACCAACTCAAGTATCTTCTTTGTTGAATAGTCTTTGCTTTTAAAACTAGACTTAGTCATCTTACCTTTCTGACATTCATGGCACATGGTATGATCAGGTTTTGTCAAGTTAGGAAATCCTCTAACTCTTTTCTTTTTACTAATCTTGATCATGTTGTCAAAGTTCACATGGCATAACCTTCTGTGCCACAACCAAACATCTTCATCCTTTACTAACAAACAAGAAGACTGATCCATATCAAGATAGAATAGATTACATCTGGATTGTGTACCAGTTCCAACAAGTCTTCCTCCATCATCATATATTTTCATCTTTTTTCTCTCAAAATCCAGTTGGTGGCCTTTTTGTTGATGATTATACTAGATTGATGATTGTTATGTTCCTAAAAGAGAAATCTGAAGCTTTCAAAATGTTTAAGTGGTATAAAGCTAAGGTAGATAAAGAAACCAAAAAGGAAATAAAATGTTTAAGATTTGATAGAGGAGGTGAATTTATCTCTGATGAATTTACTAATTTTTGTAATGAGCATGGAATCAAAAGACAAGTATCTGCACCGAGGACACCTCAGCAAAATGGCATTGCTAAAAGGAGGAACAGGTCAATAATTGACTGTGCTAGAACATTGATGATACAAAATAATGTTGCTCAAACATATTGGAGGGAATCTGCCAGTACAACTATGTATGTTCTTAACTGAGTGCAACTGAAGAAGGACTCCAACCGAACACCTTATGAATTGTGGTTTGGACACAAAACTACTGTAAGTTATTTCAAAATTTTTGGAAGTAAATGCTTTATTTTGAAAGATGAGAGAAATGGTAAATTTGATTCTAAAGGAGATGAAGGAATATTTTTGGGATATTCCACTACAAGTAAAGCATATAAATGTTTGAATAAGGCTACAAATAAGATAGTTGAAAGTACTAATATTTGTGTTGATGAGTTTGATGACAAGTACATAGAGGAAAGTACAAAGGAACTAGAAGACTATAGTAGATTCACTTACATTGAACATCTAGAGTATCTACCGACACCGCAAACTGTGTCAACTGGTCAGCAGGGAAACAATGCAGGACAACATGCACCACAAACCAATGAACATGAAGAAGCTGTCGAGCAAGAAAATGACCCTGAACAGGATGAACAAGAAAGGATAAATCAAGTTCTGGCTAGTTTTGTCAGAAGACATCATCCTGAGACACAAATCATTGGAGACAGACATGTTGGAATGCAAACTAGAAGCAAAACAAGACAAGGTACATGTTTAATTTGTGAATTTGAACCTAAAACTGTGAAAGTTGCATTAGAGAATGAAGAATGGGTTAATGCAATGAAGGAGGAAATAGAGAAAATAGAGAAGAACAAAACCTGGTCCTTAGTACCCTGACCAAAAGATAAAAATGTTATCGGTACTAAGTGGATATACAGGAATAAATTGAATGAAAATGGTGAAGTCACAAGAAATAAAGCTAGATTGGTATGCAAGGGATATGCACAGGAAGAAGGCATTGACTATGGTGAAACATTTGCACCTGTTGCTAGATTAGAAGGAGTTAGAATGATACCTACATATGCTACACACAAGAAATTCAAAGCCTATCAAATGGATGTGAAGTCAACATTTTTAAATGGTATACTTGAAGAAGAGGTCTACATTGAACAACCTGAAGGATTTGTTGATCCCGACAATAAAGACATGGTATGTAGATTACATAAAGCTTTATATGGTTTGAAGCAAGCACCGAGAGCATGGTATGAAAGACTGCATACTTACTTGTTAAGTATTGGATTTGTTAGAACAAGTGAAAACAATAATCTGTATGTGAAAGGTGATATTGATGATACTATTATCATTGCTGAAATTTTTGTTGATGATATTATCTTCAGAGGCTTATATCTTGTCTGCAAGGCATTTGCTGATGAAATTCAAAAGGAATTTGAAATGTCTATGTTCGGAGAGATTAAGTTCTTTCTTGGACTACAAGTGATTCAGCAGAGTGATGGGATATTCATCACACAATCTAAATACATAAAGGAAGTACTGAAGATATTTAGCATGGAAGATGCTAAACCTATGGGAACATCGATGGCTACTGGATGAAAATTGACAAAGGAGGATGAAACTACAAAGGTAAACCAGACACTCTACCGATCCATGATTTGTAAGTTAATGTATGTAGTTCACAGTAGACCAGATATAGCACATGCTGTGGGAATTGTTGCAAGATTTTTTGCTAATCCTAGAGAATCACACATGATAGCTACAAAAAGGATCTTAAGATACTTGAAGAAAATAGAGAATTATGGATTATGTTATCCTAAGGAAGGGAAGTTTGAACTAAAAGTTTACACCAATGTTGATTGGGTTGGAAATGTGGATGACAGAAAAAGCACCACCGGAGGAGAATTTTTCTTTGGTGAAAAACTTGTAACCTGGACAAGTAAAAAGCAGGCTTATATTTCTCAGTCTACAGCTGAAGCTGAATATGTTGTTGCTGCTATTAACTATTCAAATATTGCATATATCAAACAAGTGTTGGAAGGAATGAATGAGGTAATCACTAACCTGGTGATTATATATTGTGACAACACTAGTGCTATTAATATTTCAAAGAATCCCATGATGCACTCTAAGACAAAGCATATATCTATTAAGTATCATTACTTAAGAGAACAAGTGCAAGAGAAGCAAGTGAAGTTAGAATTTGTCACATCTAAAGAACAACTTGCAGATATTTTTACAAAACCCCTACCGAAGGACACATTTGAATACTTGAGGACTAGACTTGGGGTCCGTCCCCTATCTATTAGTCACTAAGGTGATCCATTTGTTGCATCATCCTACTTATATCAAAAGATTATTCATGTTGATGCAGCATAGTTCACACTTTGAATCATGTTCAAGGTTGTGATTAAGTTTGAGAACTTGAACAGATGGGAATATCAGTATTCAGAGATACAGAGGAAGACAGAATTGTTTGTTTATTTGTTTCTTTGGCATTGCTGTCAAAGGGAGAGATAAACAATATGAAATTAAAATTGGAGAGATAAACAAAATATGAAAAGGAAAAAGCACCAATGAGAATCTAAGGGAGAGACAATCTGAATGAGACAAAGTATTAAAGATTAGTTACAGAGAACAAAAGTAGGAATAGGAGAACTGAAAAGATCACAACTGCAGAATGGTAAAGATATACTATTTAATGCTGCTTAGTAACATCATGATTAAACATATTAAGTCTATTTGACTTACAACATTTTGTTCACTAAGTTTTAGAATATATGTTTGGTATGTGTATGGTACATTTCATATTACTTGAGTTGTCGTCAATGCCAAAGGGAGAGATTGTTGGACTACAATTGATTTGGAATCTGATTGAAGAATCTATGATTAAAGATCATTAAGGAGTTTTTTATTAGATATGTAATATGATTAAATCAATATTATGTTGTCATTGATGTCAACTAGCTTGACAACACTTATCTTGTAAGTTACTATACCGAGACATCTGAGGAAAGGTGAAAAAGAGATGAAGAATAGAGAAATCTACATGGAGAAAGATGTACATGACAGATGAGGATAAGGATCACATTGAGTAACTTGTTGACGAGTCTATGACTTGATGATATTGACTTTATTATGTTGCATTCATCTATGATGAAGTATAGAGCTGAAAGATGCAAAGCAGTGTTGTTGGTAAATGAAGTATTTCTAGTATACACCGACGGAGTGTAGTGTATACCGATTGCAATATTAACCGAGTAGTGTTCACCGATGCATTTCTTTGTTAACTGAGTGAAACAAAATGAATTAAATGATGATTTTAGCTGATAAGATTGATGAGTTGGCAAGAGTATAACATCGAGATAATAGATAATGTTTGTTACATAGATCGACGGCTGACAAAATTCAGGGAAGATCTAACGGAGAAGAATCAAACATGTTATTGACACAAGTACTGAGAAAGTTTGAAGTGGAAAAATCTATGAATGTGATTAAGAGGCAAAATCTGATGGTGGAGAAGAAAATGATTTACTCATCTATATAAGAGAACATAATTTCTTTATGAAAAATGTTGGAAGAAGAAGAAGCTGCAGGAATATTGTGTGAACAAGGTTTTCATGCATTCTAATCATACTGGTTAGTAAGAACCGAGTTGCAGAACAATTACTGAGCTACAAAGAGCAATTACTGACGAATAGTAAGTTGATACAGTATTGAATCTGAAGTGAAATATTGATCAGAATGATTTGTATGGACTAAATATTGATCTGTAATCTACAATTGAAGTTGTATTAAGGCAGGTCATTTACTGTTACATATTTAACCATTGTATACAATCAAAATCTCTTAACCGAGTGGACTCTGAAAGTCTTATGATGTATCATTCATAGAATGAACATTGTTGTCCTGTCAACCCCATAGTGAATGCTGGTTGGATGATAACTTCTAGTCTAAAATCCTCTAACAAGGTCACACTTGACAGTGTGTTTGTAACCTTTAACAGGGTTGGGTCTTAACCGACCTCACTTCAGAAGAGTGAACAATTTTGGGTTGCCGGTCCCAGGTGGTTTTTCCCTTTACAAGGTTTCCATGTTAAATCTCGTGTTATGTGTTGATTGTGATATTTGTTTGTTATCATTCTTTACATGTTACATGTTAGATTTGATCGGCAATTGTTATAGTATTAGACTGGTAATTGGTAAAAGCACAGATAGTGAAAGTTATTATTGTTTACCGATGAGCAGAAAATGAAGAAATAGTTTTGAATTATACATTTTATTTTGGGACACTGGATAACTGATTCACCCCCCTCTCAGTTATTCTAACACTCACTTCCTAAAAACCATCTTCTTGAGGAGCAGGTTGTAAAAGATACAAGTCATCTTTTATTGTAGGTGCATTGCAAGGAGAGAGAAATAATCATGATCACAAGTACACCCAAATAAATAGAAAAAAAATTATGCCCACATAAAAAAATTGGACCAAACCGATAAAGGTTCAACACATGACACAATGATTAATAAAAAGGAAAAGGCACCAAATGCACAGTCCCCGTGATTTATTAAGAGAAAACATGCCAAGGTGAGAGAGAATGCCCCCCAAAAATCAATGCTATAGTATACACCCCTAGTCGATGGGCCATAGGGTCGTGTTCTCAAAAATGTAAAACCTCTATAGATAATACAACGTATTTCCTTTCATATTGAACATAAGTCCAATATTTCCAACCTCCTAAATTTCACAAGTCCCCAGGGTTTTATAGAATAACCCTTGGTCGACATGATAAAAAAATGACTACAATTGGTTACATTCGATTGGTATGACAAAGAATCTAGCATGGATCACTTGATTCATTGTGTTGTGATAAAATGTATCTTTTTGATTGGCTAGTCATAGCATGCCTGCCATTTGAGCTTGAAAAAAAATTGTGGTGGCTTGATTAGAGATGTCATGATTGGATGGACTAATCCAAATGGAATAAAGGGAATAGCTATCTAGAATGTTGTTAGTAATGAAAATCCTTATGGAAAAGAATATTCCTTGAATATGTATTTGTGGGCCCCATTTGCGTGCAAGTGTTCAGGAGGACACGTGGTGAGCTGGCAAAACTTGGAGAGAAGGCATCCTCCATGGAATGGATAGAAACTTTGATGGGATGATACATATCATTCCTTGTTGGGAACGTTTTTATTGCGAACATGCCTTGCGTGATCATGTGATCAAAGGATGAACACAAGAGGTTTTTAAGGTCAGCGGTGTAAGATTCTACATTTTGGTGACTTTCAGGGGATCTCAGCCTACTAGGAGTGGACCTCAAAATCTATAGTTGCACAAACCAGATCCATATCTGTTGGGTTAGAGAGTCAACTCACTTCAGATCTCTCCAATCAATTATCTTCGAGAACTGTTATGAATGTCTGAGGTACTACAAATAATTGCATAAAAAAATAACATCAGAGGTTCTTTTTGGGAAGAAAACAAAACATTAAATAGAATGCACAACTCAAAAATTATTCTGAGAGTTATTCTTGTTGAGCTTGTGATGACCCTTCTCCAACTTTTGAAGGTTGTGCTTGTCGATCTTGCGATGAACCTTCTCTAACTTCTGAAGGTTGGGCTTGTTGAGATTGTGATGACCCTTCTCCGACTTCAGAAGGTTGTTCTTCTTGAGCATTTCCTACATACGAAGTTAAAATTATTAAACAAAATTCCAAATGAAATTTCCTATGTATACAATCATATTAATCATGTAAGTTAAGTCCCAACAGGTCATATAACCTATCATAGGTCCTAATAGGTCTAATTACATCCTAGTAGGTCTAATTAGGTCTAATGGGGTCTTAAGGGGTCATATAACCTATCATAGATTCTAATAGGTCTAGAATTAGGTCTAATTAGGTTCTAATAGGTCTAATTAGGTCTAATTAGGTCCTAATAAGTCAAATTGGGTCTAATTAGGTCCTAATAGGTGTAATTGGGTCTAATTAGGCAAAATAGTGTAACTAAATGGTCCTAATAGGTCTAATTGGGTCTAATTAGGTCCTAATAGGTCTAATTGGGTCCTAATATGTCTAATTGGGTCCTAATATGTCTTAATTAGGTCCTAATATGTCTAATTAAGTCATAATCTAGGTCTAATTATTCTTAAGGGGTCACATTGCTCATATGATGTCCTAATAGGTCTAATTAGGTCATAATAGGTCTAATTGGGTCTAATTAGCCATCAGAGTGTAACTAATTGGTCCTAATAGGTCTAATTGGGTCTAATTAGGCATCAACGTGTAACTAATTAGTTATATAATAGGTCTAATTGGGTCTAATTAGGTCCTAATAGGTCTAATGGGTCTAATTAGGTCTAATTAGGTCCCAATAGATCAAATTAGGTCTAATTAGGTCCTAATAAGTCAAATTAGGTCTAATTGGGTCCTAATAGGTCTAATTGGGTCTAATTGGGCAAAAACGTGTAAGTAATTGGTCCTAATATGTCTAATTGGGTGCTAATATGTCTTAATTAGGTCCTAATAGGACTAATTAGGTCATAATCTAGGTCTAATTATGCTTAAGGGGTCCTATTTCTCCTATGATGTCCTACTAGATCTAATTAGGTCATAATAACTGTCTAATTGGTTCTAATTAGGCATCAAAGTGTAACTAATTGGTCCTAATAGGTCTAATTGGGTCTAATTAGGTAAAAAGGTATAAATAATTGGTCCTAATAGGTCCAATTGGGTCTAATTAGGTCCTAATAGGTATAATTGGGTGATAAAATGTCTTAATTAGGTCATAATCTAGGTCTAATTATGCTTAAGGGGTCCTATTGCTCATATGATGTCCTAATAGGTCTAATTAGGTCATAATGCATATCTAATTGGGTCTAATTAGGCATCAAACTGTAACTAATTGGTCCTAATAGGTCTAATTGGGTCTAATTATGCAAAAAAGTGTAACTAATTGGTCCTAATATGTCTAATTAGGTCATAATAGGTCTAATTAGGTCATAATCTAGGTCTAATTGTGCTTGAGGAGTCCTATTTCTCATATGATGCCCTAATAGGTCTAATTAGGTCTAATTGGGTCTAATTAGGCAAAACAGTGTAAGTAATTGATCCTAATTGGGTCTAATTAGGTCCTAATAGGTCTAATTGGGTTCTAATATGTCTTAATTAGGTCCTAATAGGTCTAATTATGCTTAAGGGGTCCTATTGCTCATATGATGTCCTAATAGGTATAATTAGGTCTAATTAGGTGCTAATATGTTTTAATTAGGTCCTAATAGGTCTAATTATATGCTAATAGGTCTCAAGGGGTCATATTACCTATCATAGGTCCTTATAGGTCTAATTAGGTCCTAATAGATCTTATGGGTCTAATTAGGTGGACTAATATGTCTAATTGAGTCTAATTAGGTCTTAATAGGTTTTAAGGGGTCATATTACCTATCATATGTTTTAATAGACCTAGATAACTAGGCATAATTATGTCCTAATACTAGGTCTAATTGCGTGTAATAGGTCTAATTAGGTAGATTAAGAGATCATATTAAGAATATTGGGTATAATTAGTTTTTAAGGGGTCATATAGAAGAATATTAGGTGTTAATTAGTCTAATTAGATCTAATTACACCTAATAGGAGTCCTATTACTCATATTAGATAGATAATTAGGGCTTATTAGGACTAATTTGGTCTAAGGGGTCCTATTAAGTTCATAAATAGGCCCCTAATTAGGTACTATTACTTTTCAATATTAGTTCCTATTACTCATATTAGGTCATATTACTCACATGTAAATTTTGTACAAAAATTAGTATAATTAGGTCTTGTTAGGAAATATTAGGGGTTAATTAGTCTAATTAGGCCTTAGTGGTTATATTATCCATATTAGACCTCATAATAGGTTTTATTATGTCTAAGGGGTCATATTTCTCATATTAGGTGTACAAGTAGGTCCTATTACTCATATTAGACCTATTAATTAGTTTTATTAAAGGTTTAATTAGGTCTTTTAAATTACTTATGTTAATTAGTCAAGTATTAGGTCTTAAGGGTACTCTTATGTCTTATTACTAAATTTAACAAATTAGGTCATAATAGGTCAACTATTATGTCTAATTAGGTCTTAAGGGGTCCTATTACTCATATTAGGTATACTTAGGACTAGTTACATGTCTTATTAGGTGTTAATTGTTATAATAACTGAGAGGGGGGTGAATTAGTTATCCACAGTCCCAAATCAAAATGTATAATCCAAAACAATTTACTTAAACTTCTGCAGCTCGATAACTTAAAATACTATACTATTTGTGCTTTTACCGATTACTAGTCAATAACAACTAATGATTACTGACCAAATCCAACATGCAATATGTAAAGTATGATAACAAAAAATCACCACAATGAACACATAACACAAAAGATTTAATGTGGAAACCCTGTGAAGGGAAAAACCACCTAGGACCGGCAACCCAAAAATGTTCACTCTTCTGAAGTGAGGTCAGTGAAGACCCAACCCTATTAAAGGTTACAATCACATTGTTAGGTGTGACCTTGTTAGAGGATTTAAGACTAACCATTATCGTCCAACCAACATTCACTATGGGGTTGACAGGATAACAATGTTCGTTCTATGAATGATACATAAAAGACTTTCAAGTCCACTCAATTAAAAGATTTCTCTATTTACAATGGTTAAAATGTAATGGCAATTGATCTGATTACAATACAACTTCAATTGCATATTATCAGATCTATTTTAAGCTCATTCAAATCCTCTAATCAGTATATCAATTCTGTATCACAATAATCAATGACTTACTGTCGCTCAGTAATAGCTTTTTGACACTCGGTATACTCTGCAGTCCGGTTCTCATTAAACAGTTTGATCAGGCATACATGAAGCTTGTTCATGTGATAAATTTTACAGTCCTCTTCTTCCTACATAAGTTTCATAATGAAACTCTAGTCTCTTAAATAGACAAGTAAACCATTTTCTTCTCCTCCATAAGATTTTGCCTCTTATTCTCCTTTGTCCATTTTGTTGCTTAAACCTTCCTCGACAGTTATGCCAGTAACACGTTTTGATTTCATCTTTAGATCTTCCTTGAATTATGCTAGCTGTTGATCTTCATAACAAACATTATCTCTATCACTGATTTTAATGTACTTTACTGCTCATCAATCCTTATCGGCTAAACTAATCATTTAGTTCTTTTCTCCTACTCAGTTAACAAAGAAATGTGTCGATGAACACAAGCTCAATTTATACTGTGCTCAGTATACACTATACTACTTGGTGTATACTGTGATGCTTCATCAACTGACCACACTACCTTGTGTCTTTTAGTTCTTTTCCTCATCATAGATGAATGAAACATAATAAAGTCAATAACATAAGGTCATAGACTCATCAGCAAGTTACTCAATGTATTCCTTATCCTCATCTATCATATACATCTTCCTCGTGTAGATATTTTTGTTCTTCATCTCTTTTACTCCTTTTCTACAGATGTTTAGTTATTGTAACTTACAAAATAAGTGTTGTCAAACTAGTTGACATCAATGACAACATATTACTGATTCAATCATATTACATATCTAATCAACAACTCGGTGATCTCTAATCACAAATCTTCAATTAGGTATTAAATCAGTTGTACTTCATCAATCTATCCCTTTGGCATTCATGGCAACTCAAGTAATATGAAATATACCATACACATACCAAACATGTATTCTACAACTCTGTGAACAAATGATGTACAAGCTCTCCCTTAGCTTAATATGTTTAATCACTACATTACTCAACAACATTACCAATGCAGCTTTGACATTCTGCAGATATGATCTTTTTAGCTCTCAAATTCCTTCTTATGTTCTCAGTAACTAATCTTCAGTGCTCTCCCTTTCTTTCAGTTTGTCTCTCCCTTAGATAGATGTTTCAGTGTTCTCATCGATGCATATTGTTTCATATGGTGCTCTCCCTTTCTTTTAGTTTATCTCTCCCTTAGATAGATGTTTCAGTGTTCTCATCAGTGCATATTGTTTCATATGGTTTTTCTCTCCCTTTGACAACAATGCCAAAGAAACAAATAAACATACAACTCTGTAGTAGCCATGCAACTCTTTGTTGTTCGGTGCATTCTCTATATCTCTATATATTGATATGCCAATCTGTTTCAGTTCTCCAAACTTTTCACAACCTTAGACATGATCCAAAGTGTGAACTATGTTGCATCAACATGAATGATCTTCTAACAAGATTAGGCTGATGCAACATTCAAATCACATTAGTGACTGGTAGATAGGGGATGGACCCCAAGTCTAGTCCTCAAGTATTCAAATGTATCCTTCGGTAGAGGCTTTTAAAATATTTCTGCAAGTTGTTCTTTTGATGTAACAAATTCTATCTTAACTTGCTTCTCCTATGCTTGTTCTCTTAAGTAGTGATACTTAATAGATATATGCTTTGTTTTAGAGTGCATCACTGGATTCTTTGAAATGTTTATTACACTTGTGTTATCACAGTATATAATCACCAGCTCAGTGATTATCTCATTCATACCTTCTAGAACTTGCTCAATATATGCAATATTTGAACAGTTTGTAGCAGTAGCAACATACTCTGCTTCGACTATAGATTGAGAAACGCAAGCCTACTTTTTACTTGTCCATGTAACAAGTCTTTCACCAAAGAAAAATGCTCCTCCAGTGGTACTTTTTCTATCATCCACATTCCCAGCCTAATCAACATCGGTATAGACTCTGAGTTCAAATTTTCCTTCCTTAGGATACCATAATCCATAATTTTCTATTTTCTTCAGGTATCTTAGGATTCTCTTTGTAGCAACCATGTGTGACTCCCTAGGGTTTGCAGAAAATCTTGCAACAATTCCCATAGCATCTGCTATGTCTGGTCTACTATGCACTACTAACTTCGTCTGGTTGAGATGATACAAACTTTCGCTATGTCTGGTTTGTAGAAAATCAAAATGTATAATCCAAAACAATTTACTTAAACTTCTGCAGCTCGGTAACTTAAAATAATATACTATCTATGCTTTTACCGATTACCAGTCAATAACAACTAATGATTACCGACCAAATCCAACATGCAATATGTAAATTATGATAAAAAAACAATCACCACAATGAACACATAACACAAAATATTTAACGTGGAAACCCTATGAAGGGAAAAACCACCTGGGACCGGCAACCCAAAAATGTTCACTCCTCTGAAGTGAGGTCGGTGAAGACCCAACCCTATTAAAGGTTATAAACACACTGTTAGGTGTGACCTTGTTAGAGGATTTAAGACCAACCATTATCATCCAACCAACATTCACTATGGGGTTGACAGGATAAAAATGTTCATTCTATGAATGATATATAAAAGACTTTCAAGTCCACTTGGTTAAGAGATTTCTCTATTTACAATGGTTAAAATGTAACAGCAGTTGATCTGATTACAATACAACTTCAATTGTAGATTATCAGATGTATTTTAAGCTCATTCAAATCCTCTGATCAGTATATCAATTTTGTATCACAATAATCAATGAATTATTGTTGCTCAGTAATAGCTTTCTGACGCTTGGTATACTCCGCAGTTCGGTTCTCATTAACTAGTTTGATTAGGCATACATGAAGCTTGTTCATGCGATAAATTCTACAGTCCTCTTCTTCTGGCATAAGTTTCATAATGAAACTCTAGTCTCTTAAATAGATAAGTAAAGCATTTTCTTCTCCTCCATAAGATTTTTTTGCTTATTCTCCTTTGTCCATTTTGCCACTTGAACCTTCCTCGGTAGTTGTGCCAATAAAACATTTTGATTTCATCCTTTAGATCTTCCTTGAATTATGATAGTCATTGATCTTCATAACGAACATTATCTCTATCACTGATTTCGATGTACTTTACAGCTCATCAATCCTTATCGGCTAAACTAATCATTTAGTTCTTTTCTCCTGCTCGGTTAACAAAGAAATGCATCGGTGAACACAAGCTCAGTTTATACTATGCTCAGTATACACTATACTGCTCGGTGTATACTGCACTGCTTCATCAATCGACCACACTGCCTTGTGTCTTTTAGTTCTTTTCCTCATCATATATGAATGAAACATAATCAAGTCAATAACATAAGGTCATAGACTCATCAGCAGGTTACTCAATGTATTCCTTATCCTCATCTATCATATACATCTTCCTCATGTAGATATTTATGTTCTTCATCTCTTTTACTCCTTTTCTACAAATGTTTAGTTATTGTAACTTACAAAATAAGTGATGTCATACTAGTTGACATCAATGACAACTTATTACTGATTCAATCATATTACATATCTAATCAACAACTCGGTGATCTCTAATCACAGATCTTCAATTAGGTTCTAAATCAATTGTAGTTCATCATTAACTAGTATTATTAGGTCTAACTAGGTGTACTTACATCTAAGGCCCATCCTATTAATGATATTAGGTCCTAATTTCGGTCTTATTACTCATATTATATCTAAAATTGTCAAATATTACTCATATTAGGTCCTAATAGGTTGAACATTAGGTCTTAAGGGGTCATAATACTCACATTAGGTCTAATTAGGTATATAATTATGTCTTCTTAGTCTTATTAGGTCTAATTATTCTTGTCTACATCTTATTAGGTCTAAATAGTCTTATTAAGTCTAATTAGGTCTTCTTTATCAAATTAGGTCTAATTAGGTATTACAATATCATGCTTACATATTTCATTAAGACAAGTCCTAACCATCAACTTAAAATATCCAGAGAGAGAGAGACATACCTTGCTTCCTATGATAATATCTTTCCCGTGCTTCTTCACATAGTCTTTGTTCAATCTCTTCTAAATAATGTCGTGTACTCTTGTTTAGCCTTCTCTTTGTATTTCCCATCACTTTGCAAAATTGTTCTAGACCAAATTTGACAAAATTAAAAAAAATACAATTTCAAAAGTCTTCCTTCTCCAAAATGCAAATTATTTTGCAGCTTTTGAATTAATAAGATGAGAAAAACATATATTTATTTATATGTAATCATTATTAACCCAAAATGACATCAAATTGGTTGGCATAGGTTTCTATCTAAAGTCATTAGTTTCTATCAAAAGTATCTTGGTAAAGGGCTTAACCAACTCTAAACCATTCAAGTACTTTCGATTGAAACTAGATAGTTTCAATCGAAAGTCCCTAAGTAAGGGAAATTTGCAAAGTTTGATGAAATTTTGAACATTTCATGGCTTTGGGGCTCAATCGTAGGGATCAAATGGAACAATAAGGAGACATCCTTTTGCATAACACAAGTACTTAGAATGAGCTTTCTAACGATTATAGGTTTGACAATTTTTTAGTTTATTATGTATATTTTTTTTTCAATTAATCGAATGTAGGTTTCTTTTATCAAATATAAACCTCTGAGTTTGACGTTCAATGAAAAATAGTAGAAAATAGATTTTTTTTTTTGAAAAATAACAGTGCCCTCCATCTTTGAGTCTACTTTCTATCAAAAAATAAAATTTGAAATTAAATAAATACACAAGTTATAAGCTATGTAGTGAAGGTATGTCAAAATTATGGTTTAGTCAACTTCAAATGTTAATAAAATATGCAATAATCATGATACTGTCATCAAACCAATTGCATGCCCTCCATATGGATGTTAAAAAACTAAATTCGAAAGAAGCACATTGATATCTATTTTAGAAAAAAAATTATGCTCTGTGAAAAAATGTAACTCTTTGAAAATGATGTTTTCAACATAAAAAACATACCAGTTTTCATGGGAGAAAGAAAAAACTATTCAAATCAATTCAAAAATTTTTAGAAAAAATATATTTAGAATCTAGAAAGAAAATCCTAAAAGACTCTAATTTACTTCATCTTTCAATTTCAAACGGTTTAACGACAATATGCATATGAATCTGAAAGTATTTTTCAAAATGTAGAGTTCAGTATCCATTCAGGAAAAAAAGTGTAACCCACTATTGTGGGTTCATCCAACATAGAGATTTTACGTGGGAAACTCTTTCAGGAAAAAACCCACCACTAAAAAAATTGAGCATCTTCTTTGTATTACAATAAACAACAAAACATATAATCAACAATGGATTTTACACAGGCTGAGATTGTGTTGCAATCAACCCAATTTTTCACAATTACTTCTAACAAATCTTGCATCAATTTGTACACACCACAATTTGTTATGAAATCTAGTATATCAACTGTCACTTCACAAAATGGTCAAATAACTCAGCCTTGTCACTTATCCAACTGACAGTCACTGAACTATGTGCTAGAATCTCTAAACGGTGGATGCTACACCATAGACATCATTATATGCCATTTTGGAATTGGGTCACACCCATAGTAATTTTTAGTGGCTAATATTTGCCAATTGGCTAATTTTGGAAATTTGAGAATCCAAATTTGGCTAATAATTCAAGATTTAAGGCAACCTAAATTGCCACATTTTTACAAAATTTTGATTTAGAAATATTTAAATTGCAAAATAATTTATTTTATAAAAAACTTGAACTTGAAAATTTGCCACAATATTCGATACATGATTAGATTTGATTCGGCATAATTTTATAAGTTAATATGGAAATTTAAATTAATTCTCCAATAATATATCATGATTATTAGTTACTGTAGGGATCTATCACCAACTTTTAGTTGCCATTACTAACTTAAAGTATAATCTAGTGACCCTCGTTATATTCTATGAGCTTAAAATGTTACTATTTGGTTTGTAATGCTTATGGGAGCTAAAATTTCTTTTAGATTGTTGATCTCAATTTAAATCAATAGTCTTGAAGAATTTTTTGGGCCCATTAGTATTTTAAAATATTAATACAATTGTCTGACATAATACAATGAGGTTATTAGATTATATTTTAAATAAATGGTAGCAAGTAATTATTACAGAGTCTATTCCTTAAACCCATCAAAGATTTCCACATTAAGCCTAATAATTTTCTATAAAAATTCTATTTTTTAAATAAGAGTATTTACCATGGTGATTAATTAATTAATTTTATTGTTTGATATTCACCAATATTTTCTATAAAAAAGAAATTATTCAAAAATAATCGCCAATACGAATACTTTTTTTTCAAAAAATTTGAGAGATTCCCCAATAGAAATCAATTTTTTATTTCAAGAAAATGAAAGATTCGCCAAGATTTTATATCTTTTTAAAGAGGGGGCTTTCTTCGTACTAGATCTCACCATACGACACTATACTATGTTTCATCATATGGTGAACAACCACCATATTGTGGACTCATCATACGTGCCTCACCACAGGGTGAGAAACCACCATATGGTGGACTCACTCGTATGGTGTGAAACTACGTACGAGGCATTCTTTACAGTTATCAATTAAATTGCACAACTAATTGCTTAGAAGAATTTAAATTTCAAACTTCCCATTGTGGACATGTTGAAATGTATGATGGTTCAACTAATCAATTTTCCATTTTTCTACAGGCAAGAAAATATGAAGCATGTCTTTTAGGGATATCAATTTGTTAGAAAACAATGAAATCTTGTACAAAATGACTTACCAGCTTTTTTTAACATAAATTAAATTAGAAAGAAGCCCTTCTTAGTGTTGGGTTACCGTTAGCAAGTGATGCTTTAGAGTAGTATGAAGCACTTGAGGGTTTTCATTTATGGCAACACATCTGATATGGTGATCGCATTAAGTTAAGTTTAGTTTTGGAGATCTAGTCTTGAAAATGACTAAGTATGGAAACAGATTTGCATAGTACAACAGTAGTGTTTTGGACATCAAAGACATTATATGATAGTTGATGACTTGTGATCTTAGAGGAAGATATTTTGGTATGTGTATGACCTTCAGTTAAGGTCACTTGTGTTTTGGTACTGTTATCAGCAATTTACAGTGATTTGGAGACATGTGAAGACAAAGGGATAGTGAAACAGAGTATATGAATAGTCACGATGATTAAGGATATATAAGATGGAATGGTAATGTGCTAAGTTAGATAAATATTGAGGATTGCCAACACTTTGGTAATATAGATCACCGAATCAGTATTTACTCTTTGCATTATTAATTATTCTATTATGTATTGTATTTGGGAGCCAACTGAATGATAGAATACATATTTATATGAAGAACTTTTTGTGGAGCGATAAGTAATGACAACAAAATAGAGATATCAGTAACAGTTGATGGTAGATGCGAGATCAGAGGTTGACATATGGTATTGAGAACTAAAACTGGAACTATCAAAGCATGATAGATGCTTGTATTCATTCTTGAAGAACACTTTGTAACCGAAGTATTGATTGTAAGAGTTGTAAGCTTAGTATACCTTTAACAAGGTTTTGTATACCTTTAACAGGGTTGATATTTTTCTGACAAGGAGATGTACTATGTAATACTCAGATCCTAACAAGGCTAGGTCTCCTAACAAGGACATTAATATACTTTAGTGCATATTTGTGGGTACCATCCCCACCGGGGTTTTCCCTTGGCCAGGATTTCCTCGAAAAAAAATAATGGTGTTATGAGTTGTGTGTTATTTTCTTATGTTCTTTTCATTTTTGAAATCATATGGTTTATTTGGAATAGGTTTAAGTTTAATATAAAGCACTATAATACTGATTCACCCCCCCCCCCTCTCGGTATTACTCAATCCTAACAATTGGTATTAGAGCTTTTGGCCCTTGCAGATAAAGTCTAATAGCTTAAGGGAGATCATAATGGATTTAGAAAGTTTGCAAGAGAACTTTGAAGTAGCACTTGATGACCTGGACAAAGAAAAGGCTGAGGATGGTGAATTAAAATTCAAATTAGGAAGAGCGGAAGGTTTCATCAAGAAACTAAAGGAACAACTTGAACTTTCAAGAAATCAAAGACAAGACCTTATGGAAAAGATCAAGGAGGATTCAGACAATGACACATCAAACCAGTTGTAGAAGCTCTAGAAAGAAAAAGAACAAATTAATCTTTTGATGATTAAAGAGATGCAACATGAAAAGGATGCAAGATACAAAGTTGAAGAGACTCTAAAAGAAGTGAACATGCAGATAGGACAAATATTGATTGAACTTGATCACTACAAGGATAAATGCTTGGAATTAGAGAAATACAATCAGATCATTAAAGGTGAACTCACTCAAGCCAAGTTACACATTGAGAAATTACATATGAGCACTGATAAGATTGATGAACGAAGAGAGAGACAGAAACCTAAAGGAGATATGACTGAAATTTGATACAATGAAGGAGAATGTTCTAAATCTCATGAAGCAAAGATTGAAGAAAAGCCTACTTTTGAAGAACCTAGAGATCATATCAGACCTTTTAGAGGTAGATGCTATGGATGCAACAAACTTGGACACATGAAAAGAGATTGTAGAGGTAAAGGCCCTTTCAGACCCTTTATTGTTTATTGTTATAACTGCTATGCATATGGACACAAGAAAGTAGAATGCAGGAAACCTGATCAGTTAAGAAAAAGGAAAGATTACATCAGAGAAGAATCAACAACCAAGATCACATGCTACAAATGCAATAACCTTGGGCATACTGCAAGGTTTTGTAAGCTGTATATTAATCAAGATAGAAGAGTTCCTACATGTTACAAATGAAACAACTTAGGACATATAGAAAATTTTTGCAAGTATAATGGAATGGAAAAAAGAAGAGGACCACCTTCTATGGTTATAAATAAAAATATTGGTGACAATGGTAAAAGTCTTGGTGAATACATGGATGAATTCAAGAATCATTTCAAGAAACTAGTAGATGAAGATGATGGTAAGATATGGAAGGTCAAATACTTCAATAATGCATTAGTTCAGGGAGAGACAGTAGATGATACTATGCCTTCTCCTAATGTTAACATTGCTACATCAACCTGGAAGGCTGAGCATGACCTTAAGGGGAGCATTGGATGAAGACAACAGATTATATCCAGCCCCTGATTCTAAGGAGTAAGCTCATGCAAGCTCAGTTATGGTGTATATAGACACTATGGAGTTTATATCTGTGATCCCAGTGTTTGAAGTTTCATATCCTATGAGAATGAGATTTTTGATTGACTGGATAATATGTGAAGTTGAGATAATTATGTTAAGTGCATTTACTCACTTGGTGATGAATAAAAAACCTCAAAGAAACATACTTCTTCACCATTTGATGAGCAACAACCAAGGAGAGTAGAGTTTAGAGCATATCTAACCACCAGACAACTAAATTGCATGATCGATCGAAGTGAAAGTTATGAATTCAACATGTTCAAGGTATTTAGATTGTTTACTCAAATAGAAAGCTATGGATGCACCTGTGATTTATGATGTTGTGGATAGACCTAGATATAAGTTTAAGAAACACCCCTTTAAGTCTTCTGAGGATGACCTTGAAGGATCTTTTTTGCAAACACCATATGACATCCTGCACGTAGAAGATATTAGGGCATACATCCATTGCAAGTATGAGACAATAGGTGATGCATAGATATTCAGAGAAATTGATGAGATGATTGAATCATATGGTAAAATGAAGGATGAGTTTAAACACTTAGATGACCTAACCATCATGAAGTCAATCCACATGAATGAATTCATTGAAAAAGAATAGTTCAAGATAATACTTAACATAGTTCACGACTAGTTCATTTGGATAGGAGAGAAACCTGTAAAGATTTGTAGTGAACTAATTTATGACATTACTGGACTAGATAACACTGGATTTATTCTTGTGGTAGAAAAGAATATAAAGAAACAATTTGAAACCCTAACACATTCAAAATGGGACAAGCGAGCCATGACAGTGAATAACATATTCCAACAAGATGTAAGACTAGTTGCCATGTTACTTAGATACAAACTCTATTACACCAGCAAACCTAATTCAGTCTCAGTAGGAGTCATAATGATGGCTTATAGGATGGTGAAAGAAAACACCAAATATAATCTATGTGATATTTTGGCACAATAGTTTTTGGAAAATGTAAAGATAATCAAGAAGGATAAATCTAAGGCCTTTAGATTTGGCTCACTTTTAATTCCCATGTACATACATATTGAGCACAAGTTTCCCAGAATGCACCCTAGAGCATGGCAGGACAACATATCTACTGGTATTCAGATATCAAAGAGCTACTGAAGACAAAATAGTACATGGGTAGATGGTGAACTATTTTCCATGATCAAAATTATACAAAGGAAAATGAAAGAAAGATATAGAATTCCTGAAGAGTTGGTTGAGAGGATACAATATGTTTCATGGTTGAAATTGATTGTGTGTGTTTTGAAGCAGTTGAACCTAGAAATAAATGGTGCTACCCCATGGGCTATGAAGTTAGTTTTGAAGTTCTTGTGATGAAAATAGAACATGTCTTAGCATCTCAAATTGACACATCTGAGGAGAGATGGGGGACATATGAAGAAAAATCATAAAAAGTCAGAGAAGAGCATGATAGAGGCATAAGAAAGAGAAAGATAGAGAAAATGGTTGGTGATATGGCAGCAAAGGCAGGGATGACAAAGGAAGAACTGAAAGAAGTAAGGACTAAGATGTCTGAAGGAACCTCTGGATCGGAAAGCATGAGAATTGAATCCCTTCCACCTTCAGAAGCAGAAAACATAGTAATTCCTACTTCCAATATCATTGATCTATCTATCACTCCAGAGAAGATAGCACAAGAATATACACCTGCGAGCACACCTAGAAGATCCACTAGAACAACCAAACCTAATAGCCCTAAGAAACAAAAGGTTGAAGTAGAATCCAAGAAGAAAGATGATAAGGAACATGAGAAGAAAGAAGATAAGGAAGGTGAGAAGAAAGAAGATAAAGTAGAACAAAAGAAAGAAGAGAGCCTCTAGAAACCAAACACAAAAATATTGCACAAAAGGATAATAAGAGATGGTAACCTAAAGACATTAAACATATATTATAAGAGGTATGACTCTGAAAATCAATCATTGATAGAAGACATGGTGATTGAACGTCTACTTGTTACAAGAAGAATCTACTAGAAATTGAGGGCAGTATACCTAAAGACTTGTATGGTAAATTAGAAATTAGAAAACAACTTGCATAAATAGAAGATGAAGAAATAAGGAATAAATCTATTGAGGACATGTTTCATGTAGTTTTTATACAAGAGAGATAAAAGATAATTAAGGAGCTCAAACCCTTATTAAGAACAAAAGCTAGACTTATAAAAATAATGGCTAGAAAATATGATGAAGTTATTGAGGATACTCATAAAGCATTAGATCATATACTAATGAGCGACATGCCTAAGAAAACTTCACCTCCTAAGACTACCAAGCCCACACCTATAAGAGTTGGACAAATATCTAAGTCACCTGAGGGCACTGTGGAAAGAAGTGAAGTAAGTTTTGATAAGAAACCAGATTCCTTTATTGTTGGTATGCTTGTAAATCTTGACACTACACTTGATGAGAGTGATCCATTTCAAGGGAACATGGATAGTGTAGTGATAGAAAAAGAAGAAGAAAAACATGAAGAGGAAGGATAGAAAGCGTTAGAATAACTGAGAGGGGGGGTGAATCTTTTAAGTCATCTATCCTATAGTCCCAAAATCTCAGATATATTTTTCAAAACTTTTTCATCAATTCAAACAGCTTGGTAAGATAAAATATCAATCTGTTTGTTCATTTATTGAATACCAGTAATTATCCAAACTATGATTACCGATTAAATCAAATATGAAGTATGTAAAGTATGATAGCAAAAAAATCATAATAAATAACACATAATACATTGATTTAACATGGAAACCCTATTAAGGGAAAAACCACCTGGGACCGGTAACCCAAAATATTTCACTCTTCTAAAGTGAGCTTGTTTAGTAGCCAACCCTGTTAAAGGTTACAATGCACACTGTTAGGTGTGACCTAGCTAGAGGATTTATCACTAATAGTTAACTTTTGACCAGCATTCACTATGGGGTCAACAAGATAACAATTAACATTCCTTGAATGTCATATGGTAATACAAAAGACTGTTAAGTCTACTCAGTTAAGAGATTTTGTTGGATCAATGGTTAAACTGATACAATATTGATTTGATTCAAATACAAATCAATTACAAATATTCAGATCTATGCTAAGCTCATAAAACTCATATGATCATTAATCAATTCACTTCCTCATATTTCCCCAACTTACTTCACTTGGTATATAGTTCTCTGATGCTTGGTAATGCCTACAACTCAGTTCTATCTCTAACCAGTTTGATCAGGAATGCATGAATAATGTCTTCATGTAAAATCTTCTGCAGTCTCTATTTTTCCAGCATGTTTCAACAATGAAACTCATGTCTCTTATATAGACGTGTAAATTGTTTTCATATCAGCCATCAGATTTTGCCTCTAATCTCCTTCATCCATTTTGTCACTTAAACCTTCCTCAACAGATGTGTCAATAACATGTTTCAATCTCTTCCATTAGATCTTCTCTGAATTTTATCAGCTATGGATCTTATAACAAACTTCATCCTTTACCTCGAAATCATAACAATTTCCAGCTTAGCAATTTTAGTTGATTATTCTAGCATTTAATGTTTTCATCCATACTTAGTTAATACTAAAATGTGTTGGTGATAACTAAATCAGTTATTAGTGTCACTAGGTATACACAAGATTGACTTGGTGTATACAAAAATCTTCAATTACTGACCACATTAACTTGTTTAGTTCTGATCTCTTCTTCATAATGGAATAATGCAACATGCTCAAGTTAACAATATAATGCCATAGACTCATCAATAAGTTACCCAATGTATACCTTATCTTTATCTATCATATCCATGTTTTCCTTATGTAGATACCTCATTTCTTCACCATTTCTTCCTTCTACAGATGTTTAGATATTTGTAACTATCATGATAAGTATAGTCAAAACTGGTTGACATCAATGACAACATATTGATAGATTTAATCATCTTACAAATCACTTTTATAGCTTGGTGATCTCTAATCATTGTTCCTTCAGTTCATCAAGATATTCGATCAGTTGTAGGTCATCAATCTCTCCCTTTGGCATTGATGGCAACACAAACAATATGAAATATGAAATACACATACCAAACATGTGTTATACAACTATATAGGTAAATTTTTTAGCTCGATAAGCTCTCCCTAGCTTGATATTTAATATGTTTAATCACTACAAAAAAAATTCCATGCAGACTCTCCCTGCAGATTTGATCTTCTTCAGTTCTCTGATTCTTTCTCCCATTTCATGTTCTCATCAACAAATATTTCACATAAATCTCTCTCCCTTTGACAAAAATACCAAAGAAAATAAATAGTTCTTCAGCAGCTAATTATTTTTTTATTGTTCGGTCCAGATTAGGTACCTTCATGTACTGATATACAATTCTTTGTTTCAGCTTCTACAATCTTTCACAACCTTAGAAATCCTAAAGTGTGAGCTATGTGCATCAACATGAATGTTTTTATGATAAAGTATAGGTTGATGCAACCTCTTGATCACCTTAGTGACCGATAGATAGGGGACAGACCCCTAGTCTAGTCCTCAAGTACTCTAAAGTATCCTTTGGTAAGGGCTTGGTAAATATGTCAACAAGTTGTTCTTTAGATTTCACAAATTCCAGTTTGATTTTCTTCTCTTGTACTTGTTCCCTCAAATAGTGATACTTAATAGATATGTGCTTTGTTTTTTAATGCATCACCAGATTCGTTGAAATTTTTATAGCACTTGTGTTGTCACAATATATAATCATCAGTTTAGTGATCACCTCATTCATTCCTTCCAACAACTATTTTATCCATGCAATATTTGAACAATTAGCAGCAGCAACAACATACTCTACTTCAGTAGTAGATTGAGAAATGCGTGCTTTTTTCTTGCTTATCCAAGTTACAAGCCTTTCTCCCAAAAATAATTCTCCACCGGTTGTTCTCTTCCAGTCATCAATGTTTCCAGCCCAATCTGCATCAGTGTAAACTTGGAGTTCAAAATTGCCTTCCTTTGTGTACCATAAACTATAATCTTCAATTTTCTTCAAATATCTCAGAATCCTCTTAACTGCAACTATATGTGATTCCTTAGGATTAGAAGAAAATCTTGCTACAATCCCAACTGTGTGTGCTATATCAAGCCTGTTGTGTACCACATACATCAGTTTTCCAATCATTGATCTATATAGTGTCTGATTTACCTTAGTTGATTCATCATCCTTTTTCAACTTACATCATGTCACCATCGGTGTACCTACCGGTTTTGAATCTTCCATACCAAAAGTCTTTAACACTTCCTTAATGTATTTTGATTGAGCTATGAAAATCCCATCATTATGTTGTATAATCTGCAATCCTAGAAAGAATTTAATCTCTCCAAACATTGACATCTCAAATTATTTTCTCATCTCACCAGCAAAAGATTTGCAAATCAGATCATGTCCTCCAAAGATTATATCATCAACAAAAATTTTAGCAATCAAAATATTATCATCATTATCTCCTTTCATGTATATACTACTGTTATCACTTGTCCTTACAAAGCCAATACTAATAAGATAAGCATGTAGTCTTTCATACAATGCTCTTGGTGCTTTCTTTAGTCCATATAGTGCATGGTGCAGTCTACATACCATATTCTTCTTATTTGGATCAACAAAACCTTTAGGTTGTTCTATGTAGACCTCTTGCTCAAGAATTCCATTCAAAAATGTTGATTTCATATCCATTTAATATACTTTGAATCCCTTATGTGCAGCATATGCAAGTAATTTTCAAACTCCTTCAAGTCTTTCTACTGGTGCAAAAGTTTCACCATAGTCTATACCTTCTTCTTGTGCATATCCCTTGCATACAAGTCTTGCCTTGTTTCTTGTTACCTCACCATTCTCATTTAACTTGTTTCTAAAAATCCACTTAGTACCTATCACATTTTTATCACTTGGTCTCGATACCAATGTCCATGTCTTGTTTTTCTCAATTTATCCAATTTCTTCATTCACATCCTTAATTCATTCCTCATTCTCAAGTGCATCTCTAACATTCTTAGGCTCAAATTCACAAATTAAGCATGTGTTTTGTCTTAACTTACTTTGTGTCATCATGCCATCTTTCTTGTCTCCAATGATTTGGTTTTTTGGATGGTGTCTTCTTAAAAATTTCTCTAGTACTTGTTCTCTTCTTTGCTCATCATTTGGTTCATGTTCATTTTCTTGCTCAGTAGCTTCTTCCTGGTTCTTGGTTTGCATTTGCTGATTCTCAGTAGCATTTTCCTGTTGCTTGGTAGACTCAGCATGTGGCTTCAGTAGATATTCTAGATGCTCAACATATGTAAATCTACTATAGTCTTCCGGTTCCTTCCTACTTTCTTCATCATTCTTTTCAGCAAACTCATCAACTATTACATTAGCACTTTCAACCATTTTGTTAGTATCCTTGTCCAAAAATTTGTATGCTTCTATCCTAGAAATATTCCTTCATCACCTTTAGAGTCAAATTTACTATTTCTATCATCTTTCAGAATGTAACATTTGCTTCCAAAAATTCTAAAATAACTTACATTCAGTGTGTATCCAAACCATAACTCATAAGGTGTCTTATTTGTGTCTTTCTTCAGTTGAACACGGTTCAATGTGTATACAACAGTCCTAATAGCTTCTCTCTAGTATGTTTGTGCAACATCTTTCTCAATCATCAATGTTCTGACATGATCAACAATAGATCAGTTCCTCCTTTCTACAATACCATTATGTTGTGGTGTCCTCAGTGTAGAAACATGTCTTTTGATTCCATATTCATTACAGTAGTTAGTGAATTCATCAGAAATAAACTCACCTCCTCTATCAGATCTTAAGCATTTTAATTATTTCCTAGTTTCCCTTTCAACTTTAGATTTATACCACTTAAACAATTTGAAAGCTTCAGATTCCTCTTTTAAGAACATTAATGTCATCATCCTAGAGTAGTCATCAACAAATAAAATGAAATATTTGTCACCATAATAACTCTGAATTGTCATGGGACCACATAAGTCGATATGTACCAACTCCAAAATACCTTTAGATGAATAGTCTTTTCTTTTGAAACTAGATTTGGTCATTTTTCCTTTCTGGTATTGATTGCACATAACATGATCAGGCTTTGTTAGACTCGGTAAACCTCTAACTCTTCTCTTCTTACTGATCTTAACCATGTTATCAAAGTTGACATGACATAGTCTCTTATGCCACAACCACACATCTTCATTTCTAGCCAATAAATAAGAAGTTTCAACATTGTCAAGATATTATAAATTACCTTTTGATTTCCCATCAGTACCAATAAGCTTTCTGGTTTCATCATAGATTTTCACCTTCTTACTTTCAAATGTAACTCAGTGACCTAAATTATTTAGTTGTGCTAGACTCAACAAATTGTAGTTAAGTCCTTTTACCTAGTATGCATTATCACATCTAATCTTATCATTCAACAAGATAGATCCTTTTCCTTTCACTTGACAAGGTGTATCATTTCCCATCTTAATTGATCCTCCATTATAGTGCTCAAGGTATTCAAATTTATCTTCATCACCAGTCATGTGATGTGTACAACCACTATTAATAATCCATGTATCATTTTTTCTAACTGTAGATATAAGTGTTGTTTCTACATACCTTTCCTCTTCTTCTGAATCATCCTTCATTGCAACAAATACCCCTTCAACTTCATCATTTGTGTCATTGTCAATGTCATTATCATCTTTTCCAAAAAGGTAACATGCCTTCTTGTCTTTGTCTTTGTAGTCTTGGTTGTCTCAATTGTTTCTTCTTTCATAGTGTCAGTTTCCTCTATTATTTCTTTTGCCAAACTTTCCATCACCAAATCGGTCATTGTCTTTATCTTCATCTAAGCCTATTAGGACATCTAGCAGCAATATGGCCAATCTCTTTAAAATGAAAACAAGCTAAAGGTAACTTTCCCTTATATCTTCCTTTACCTTTCTGAAGTCTTCTGGCCATAAGTGCTTCAAGCTCATCAAGTTCATCTTTACTGTTAGACTTACCAATCTTTAGGAATGACATAAAAGAATACTCAACACTTGGTACAACACTATTGTCATAATTATTCATCTCAAAAGTAGTCAAATTGCCAATTATACTATCAAGGGTAGGAGTACTATTAGGTGTAGATCTCATTTCATGAATAGAAGATATTCTAATTGCATAGATAGGCAGAAAAGTTCTCAATATTTTACTTACAACAGTATCTTCAGAAATAATACCTCCTGCTCCTTAGATAGTATTGACCACCTCTTTGATTTGGTTAGAGTATTGTGTGATGTTTTCCCCTTCTTTCATTTTCATGTCATCAAATCTACCTCTTAATCTTTCAACTCGGGCTCTCATTACATTTACATCACCACCATAAACTAGTGCAAGTTTGTCCCACATTTCTTTCGTTGTAGTGCATCCTTTGATATCTTCAAACTCAACATTAGATAGAGAAACAACAATCTCTATCATAGTTATGTTGTGCTCATGTTTGTCTCTTAACTGATCAACTGTCAAAGGTCCAATAGTTAGTTGTATGTAGCCATTGTCTAGTAGTGAGATAGCAAATTCTCCAATTCCAGGTATGTGAAGCCTCATCCTACTTTTCCATGTAGAGAAGTTATCTTTGTTCAGCTTAGGCACTTCCCTTTTATACATCTTGTGATCTTTTGCTTAAGTACTCAAAGCTTTCCTCCAAGCAACCAATATGCTCTAATACCAATTGTTAAAATAACTGAGAGGGGGGGTGAATCAGTTAAGTTAGTTATCCTACAGTCCCAAACTCTTAGATGTATTTTTCAAAAAAATTTCAACAATTCAAACAACTCGGTAAGATAAAATATCAATATGTCTATTCATTTACCGAATACCAGTAATTATCCAAACTGTGATTATCGATTAAATCAAATATTCAGATGTAAAATATGATAGAAAAAAAAAATCATAACAAATAACACATAACACAATGATTTAACGTGGAAACCCTGTTAAGGAAAAAACCACCTGGGATCGGTAACCCAAAATATTTCACTCTTCTGAAGTGAGCTCAGTTAGGAGCCAACCCTGTTAAAGGTTACAATGCACACTGTTAGGTGTGACCTGGTTAGAGGATTTATCACTAACAGTTAAATTTTGGCCAGGATTCACTATGGGGTCAACAAGATAACAATTAACATTCCTTGAATGTCATATGGTAATACAAAAGACTGTTAAGTCTACTCGGTTAAGAGATTTTGTTGAATCAATGGTTAAACCAATACAATACTGATCTGATTCAAATACAACTCAATTGAAAATATTTAGATCTATTCTAAGCTCATAAAAGTCATATGATCATTAATCAATTCACTTCCTCATATTTCCCCAACTTACTTCACTCGGTGTATAGTTCTCTGACGCTCGGTAATGCCTACAGGTCAGTTCTGTCTGTAACTAGTTTGATCAGGAATGCATGAATAATGTCTTCACACAAAATATTTTGCATTCTCTATTTGTCTGGCATGTTTCAAAAATTAAACTCATGCCTCTTATATAGATGTGTAAACCATTTTCATATTAGCCATCAGATTTTGCCTCTTAATCTCCTTCGTCCATTTTGTCGTAAACCTTCCTCGATAGATGTGTCAATAACACGTTTCAATCTCTTCCATTAGATCTTCTCTAAATTTTGTCAGTAGTGGATCCTATAACAAACTTCATCCTTTACCTCAAAATCATAACAATTTCTAGCTCAGCAATTTTAGTCGATTGTTCTAGCATTTAATGTTTTCATCCATACACTTAGTCATTTTTTGCTAAGTATTTCCATCAATGCCAAAGGGAGAGATTGTTGGAAAGTGATGCTTTAGAGTAGTATAAATTACTTGAGGGTTTTCATTTATGGAAACACATTTGATATGGTGATAGCATTAAGTTAAGTTTAGTTTTGGAGATGCAGTCTTGAAAATGACTAAGTATGGAAACAAATTTGCAAAGTACAACAGTAGTGTTTTGGACATCAAAGATAGTATATGATAGTTGATGACTTGCGAGCTTAGAGGAAGACATTTTGGGATGTGTATGACCTTCAGTTAAGGTCGCTTGTGTTTTGGTATTGTTATCAACAAGTTACAGTGATTTAGAGACATGCGAAGACAGAGGGAGAGTGAAATAGAGTATATGAACAATCGCCATGATTAAGGGAATATAAGATGGAATGGTAATGTGCTAAGTTAGATAAAGATTGAGGATTTTTGACACTTTGGTAATACAAGATCATCGAACTTAGTATTTACTCTTTGCATTATTAATTATTCTATTATGTATTGTATTTGGGAGCCGACTGAATGATAGAATACATATTTATATGAAGAACTTTTTGTGGAGTGATCAGTAATGACAGTGAAATAGAGATATCAGTAATGGTTGATGGCAGATGTGAGATCAGAGGTTGATAGATGGTATTGAGAACCACAACTAGAACTATCAAAGCATAGCAGATGCATGTATTGTTCATTCTTGAAGAACACTTCATAACGAAGTATTGATTGTAAGAGTTGTAAGCTCAGTATACCTTTAATAAGGTTTTGTATACCTAAATAACATGGTTGATATTCCTCTAACAAGGAAATGTACTATGTAATACTCAGCTCCTAACAGGGACATTATACTTTAGTGCATATTTGTGGGTACCATTCCCACCGGGGTTTTCCCTTGGCCAGGGTTTCCTCGAAAACAAATAATGGTGTTATGATTTGTGTGTTATTTTCTTATGTTCTTTTCATTTCTGCAATCATATGGTTTATTTGGAATTGGTTTAATTTTAATATAAAGTGTTGTAATACTGATTCACCCCCCCTCTCAATATTACTCAATCCTAACAGTTACATGGTAATTTTATTGTGTATGGTTTCAGGCAGGTTATTTTGTCTCATATATGGCGTTGCAAGTGCAAAGTTATTTCAATAATCTTGATGATGCTCATAAGGAAGTTGCATTCCTAGTGCTTTACTCAGACATTTTTATTGTCTAACCTCAATTTTTTCTCAAGTAGAGGCCAAGGCTGAGAATATTTTAAAGATTGATTTCCATTCCAATAAATTAAACATCAAGTTATGCTATTTCTCAGTAAAAGGAAGGTTTTCATTTCTCATAGTCTACGGTCTTTGTTTCAACATTAATCTAGTTATCAGTTGGTGTGGCATGTATTTTCAACTATTGTTATGTTATTATCAGCTACGGTTATGTTGGTATCAACTTTTAGTTTTCTTTTGTGGTTCACTACTGCAATTCAATCTTTGTAATCTGTATTTTTTTTTTAATATAACTTAAAAAACATATTTGTATTAGATCTCTTTAAAATGATCATGTAAATGTATAGTTGGTACCTATAGATTATTTATTTAGATTCAAATTATATTTGATATATGGCGAATATCAAATTCTCCACATAAAATAAAATCTTAATGATTCTTATCTTTGAAGAATAGGTATTGATAGAGGAAAATGTTGTGTTTTCATATATTTAAATTGATTTGGCAAAATGTCTTGATTAAATAATAGAAATATCTTAATATCAAGACATATGTGAGGAAACATAAATTTCTAGAATAATTTCTTTTCAAAACAATAATTGTAAAAGGAAAAAAATGGTGTGGTTTGGGAAGTAGTAGAGGTTTTGTTAATGATGGGAACAATTTGTGTTGTAGAGATTTGAAATGGGTTCGATCAGCTAGTCTTTCTTCAACAATGAATTCATGTAGTTTAGATAGCCTCTACTAGAAATGTCAAAGTTAGAAGATAATTTTGGAATGCATTTATTCGCAAAAAATTATAGGTTCATCTTGAAACATAATATCAAATCCTTTTTTTCAAAAAGGAGAAAATTCCAAAAAAATACATCAAAAATTAGAATGTTGCCAATCATAATTCAAAAATCTTCACTTAAATAGAATGTAATCACCATTTAAATAAATTTTACTAAATATATGTTAAAAGAATATCAAAATAAATCAATTTTAATTTAGAAACCTACTAAATTTTAAGTATTTTGAATTGTTCATAATGACAATAAATTTAATTTTAGGAACCTGCTAAAATATACATATTTTGAATTAATAGAAATGGTAATAAATTTTTCCCTACAAAATTTCATTATTTTGATAATACTTTTACTTTAATTATTTGAATTTATCTTCAATTTGCTTTTAGTTTTGAATACAATTCTTTCCATATGAGTTCTTAAAATTAATTTTTACCTTTTTTCTATTTTACATTCTTCTTATATAAAAAATATGAAATTTGTGTTTTTTCTTACATTTTTCCTATCAACTATATCAGATTTTTCATATAAAAAAATAATAAATATTTTGAATTTTTTCCTATGTTTCAAATAAATTAAATAAAGATGTATTGTGTTTCTATATTGAAACAATTCTTTTATGTTTCTAAATTTTAATTATATAAATATGCAATTCTCTACAATTCAACATTAAATAAAATAACTAAAAGCAATAGACAAAAAAACAAACAATACCTCCAAATATGTAATACATGTCTTTTCCACTACAAGCATAAATTTTTAAAATGTACAAAGTCATTAGATCACCATGAAAGGAATAATTGAATGACATAGATTAAATAACACATCAAAGTTGATATCATTCAACCATAATGGTCTACAAATATTTTTCAAAATGTCCAATCCCATTGTCAAGAGAATAATGACGAATTACTAGTAAAGGGTAGATCAGCTGGATTAGCAAAAATAAAAATAGAAATGTATTTCAAATATGTTAAAGTAAATAAATATTTAATGGGATTCAATGATAGTTACAATAGAAATATTTTATTTAGGTTACAATTAAAATAATGTTAAATTTAAAATAACGAAGTGTTACAATTTAATTAGCGGTTATGATTTACTTAGGATTAATGTTAAATTAAGGTAAGGATATAATCAAGGGTGTAGTTCAATTAGGGTCATTGATATAGTTTAATAGGAGTTAGGGTGTAATTAGGTCTAGGATATAATGCTAACCCTAACCATAATATTAATTTTACATCTAACCCTAATCCTTATTTATCTCTAGACCTAATTGCAAACCTAACCCTATACATAATCCAAATTCTACCTCTTAATCAAGACTTAACACAAATCCTAATCCTAACCCTAACCCTAACCCTCAATCCCAACCCTAACTCTAATAACCATAATTCTAACCATGTTGTACAAACCCTTACTTTAACCATAATCCTAACACTAAGCCTGATACATACCATAAGAAAAGCTTTAAGCCTAATGAAAACACTAATCCTAAATATAATACTAACCATGAAATAAGTCCTTACCCTAACAACAACCTTAACCCTAAACCCTAAGCTTGACCCCTAATTTAAAACTCTAACCTTAGCCATAATCCTAATCCTAAACAAGACCATAACTCAAACACTAAGCCCAATCATAATTCTAACCATAGTATAAACCTAAAAAAAATTCCTAATTGTAAAACTTAACCATAACTCTCATCAAAATGCTAGCCCAAACAATATATTTTTTTTAAAGGTGGCAAAGCCACTTGATATATAGTATATTAATAAGATTGACGATTCAACAAGAACTCACAGAGAAAAAAATTAGTGAAGAAAAACTTTGATCCTTTCCCTAAAACCATGAAACATGGTTCAAATACAAAGTGAGAATAAACAACTATATACCCCTGAAGCAACACTAAACCAAATGTTGTACAAAATGATAGAGGAAGGAAGAAGAGGAACCCTCCCCCCCGAATTACAGATGGCAAAAAAACCAGTAGTCTATAAATACATTTCCAAAACCAAGACCAAAGTCCAAATACATCATTATGAAGGAACATAGCGAAAATGCGAGTGGAGATAGTAAACATTCATCATTCTTCCATAGCTTCTGTAGAAAGACTGCCTTCAACGTTCTCAATCAAACTAGATATGCCAACATTTGAATCTGGTAACAAGGCACTGGAAGGGGCAGCAGAAGGAGGTGAAGAATCCTGCACAAGAAGATCCAAAATGACATCCACAACATTTTGAATACTCCTAACACTCATATTGCCGAAGGAGTGACCATATTGATGAGTGGCATTCTTAACATGCCTGAGAGACATACGCTCAAGAGACCTTTTAATACTTTCATAAACCATAAATAACCCATGATTACTTAATAGCAATTGGTGAAAGAACAAATCACCAATTGGAGCAAAACCTGACCAGAGACCATACTTGTGAATAGCTAAATCAAGTTTATCATCGGCAAGAAAAAAAAAACCTTTCACATATCGCTGAGCAATGATGACTAACAAAGATGGAGATTGCAACAAATCCATTGCATTTGAAATAAATATAGAAATAACCTGAGATGGGAAAATAAACCTTTTACCTTGGGGAAACAAAATTCCATCCCCCACAACCTTTCTTACCGTTCAAGGAATCCACAGCTGGTCACAAATAATCATTGATGCCAGTAGATCATCATTTATATGCCCGTCAAAGGGAGCTTCCAATTCTCAATTGTGGGAGATATTCTGTAATTACTTGGCAACAAATAAAAATGTAGAGAGTGACAGACCGAGCAAGGTGGAAGGGATGCTAACTATGTCGACAAAGGATGTGCCATGTCACACAAA
Source organism: Chamaecyparis obtusa (assembly GCA_027943335.1). Lineage (NCBI taxonomy): Eukaryota > Viridiplantae > Streptophyta > Pinopsida > Cupressales > Cupressaceae > Chamaecyparis > Chamaecyparis obtusa. Next base: position 526,176 of record BSBK01004658.1, read on the forward strand.
TACGGCAACACCCAAAAGAAAATGACACCCAGATCCAACAAGTAATACAACAAAGCCCACGACACAAGCCACAAAGGATGACACCACCCAAGAATCTCAACCCAAGAGAAAAAACAGCAAACAGAATCAACACTGACAAAATAAGGTATCAACAATAATGGAACCACTTATATCTCCAAACCATCAAATGAAAACAACCCAAAAAGATATGAAAACTCACAGTAAAAAAGAATGAAAAACTCCAATCATAATGAATACCTCCAGTAGATGAAATGCCAAGCCCAAATCGCAAAAGACACAACCACCAAATTTAGAAGAGATTCGGTTAAAAGAAATTTGGAAAAAACCCACATACATATGATAAATTATGATAAATTGATATAGTTCAAAATAATAGAGCGAGGTTGATCAACATAATGCATATGATCTTTAGAAGTAAAAGATTCGAAATCCACTTTGCCACTACCCAAATTAGCAAGGAAGTTAGCAGCTTTATTGCCTTCATGATATACATGAGAAATCACAAAATTATCAAGGGCATCAATAAGAACCCAGACTTGTTGACGAACACCAACAAGGTTCCAATTATCAATTTTACGCTTGACACATGCATTTATAATAATCATGGAGTCTCCCTCAATATGAAGAGAGTTAAAATTCAAATTATTTGTCGAGAGAAGGCCTTGAAGTAAAGCATGGGCCTCAGCAAAGTTATTAGTACCAACTGAAATATAAGCAGACTTGTATGCTAAAAGGTGACCAAAATTGTCACAAAAGCACACTCCTACCCCTACATCACCTGGATTACCTCACGAAGAGCCATCAAAATTCAATTTAATAAACTTATCATCAGGAGGAAGCCACTTAACAATAGCTCTATCAACTTTTAAAGCTCTTACCCGAGGTAAGCAAGATAAGACAAGTATAAAATGCCCTTCTAATTATTAATTACATATCCATCCCAAGAGGAAAACACAAAATTAGGATTCAGACATTTCATCAAATGGGAGTTTACCAATTATGAGATTGACGATTCAATTTTGTGAAAAACCTTCTCAATAGGAGAAGATTGATGTCTGAAATACATTTATTTCTTTCCCGCCAAATCACCCACAAGACAGAAGAAGGAATCACTTTCCATAAACAAGCAAAGAGAGAAGAAGAAAACAAAAGCAGCCAAGACTGGAAAAGGTCCAAAACTTTCAGAGGAAGTGGCATAGGAAATGATAGCTTTGAAAGAACAAAAGACCAAAAACTAAAAGAAAAATCACAATGATGAAGAAGGTGATCTACTGACTCCAAATGATGACCACACAAAACACACATATAAGGTTGGGCAATGACACATATAAGGTTGGGCAATGTTTAATTTAGAGAAGCGATCACTATTGAGGATCCTGTTATGAAGAGCTAACCAGGAAAACATAGCTTATTTAGGAAGAACAACACTGTCCCAAGGTGAACCCACAATAGTGGGTTACACTTTTTTGCCTGAATTGACATTGAAATGTAGATTCAGAAATAAAACTTCACATTCGGATGCATATTGCCACTAAACCATTACAAAATTTATCATGAAGTAAATTAGAGTCTTTTAGTATTTTGTGTCTAGAATCTCATATATTTTTTAATTTTTTTTTAACATTCATTTGAATCCATTTTTCTATCTCCCTCAAAAATTGGTATGTGGCTGAAAATAACATTTTTAAAGAATGACACTCACTTCATAAAGCATAACTTTATTTCTAAAATAAATATCAAGTTGATTCTTTTGAATTTATTTTTGTGACATCCATATCTAGTTTTTTTAATTGGTTTCATGACTTTATCCTCAACATTTCATGTTTTATTAACATTTAAAGTTCACTTAACCGCAATTTTGACAAACGTTCACTTCATAGTTTGTAATTTGTTGTGTATTTGTCCAATTTCATTTTTAGTTTTTTTGATAAAAAAAAAACTTCAATACCTAGGGCATAGATATCTTTTAGAATTTTTTTTCTCTCATTTACTATTTTTCCATAAGCGTCAAACATAGAGGTAGACATATGGTCAAATATATATGTTTAGTAAAACTAAAAAATGCAAAGTCATAATAAACTTAATATATATTAACATTATAATCATTGGAAAGATTTTTATCAGTTGTACCTTAATACATAGATACATGTTTGTCAAATGGATTTATTTGATCTGCCAAAAGATAAAGTCAAAGTGATTTTTTGTCAGCATTTCAATAGGTGTGAAGGAGACTCCATTGTAGGTATGAATGAGGAGTATAGATGAACATATCAACATTTTTTTATCTAAGAGGATTTGAGATAACCATTTCTAATTAATTCCTTTGAATGGAACCTCTCAAGGCTTAAATCATCATATTTTATTAAAAATGTGTTATTTTAGCAAAAATTAGCATGTTTGAAAAAGAGTAACCTACTATTGTGGAGTCACCCCCCAACATAAAACATACGCTCTCTGAGATGAAGAAGAGATAGACTTGAACTAAATAGATTTGTAACCACCCTGAACCGAGTAGACTCCTTTCTTGGAAGGACACCAAATTAATCTATCTTTAGAGGAAGACAAGAATACTAACCTACGCTTGAGAATTGACAAAAAGGAAGACTTGTGCAAAGATGAAATGGGAAGGGAAGACATATCCTTCTAGGCAACTAAATTGGAGAAATGATCAACAAAATCAATATAATCAGCAACTGTAGACCCCCAATGAGAGGTAAAGATAGGAATAACATCAACAGAGAATCTTCCAGACACAAGGGAGGAAGTCCATTCCATGAATCAAACCAAAAATCTGCCACTTTACCATCCCTGAATAACCAAGAAAGATATTGAGAAACCATAGATCTAGAAGATACTATGAAATTCCAAATGGTCGAACCAGAAGGAGGGTTACTAATAGTAAAGATACGATGAGGATAAACATTATCTAAATACTTAGCTTGCATGATCGGACACCAAAGAGCCTGAGGTTTGCAATACATATTCCAGGCTAATTTCTCTCCAAAGTCTTTGTTTCTACTTGAAAGGTCATGAAGCCCAACACCTCCTACTCACTTAGGAAAAGCCATATTCTTAAGAGAAACAAGAGGAATTTTCTTGTCATCCAACAAGTTACTTTTCCAGATAAAACAATGAATGATTTTCTCAATTTGGGAAATAACTAATTTTGGGGCTCGAAGGACAACAATATAATAATTAGGAATGGCCGATAAGATAGACTTCACTAGAAAAACCCTACCAGCCAAAGACAACCACCTTTCTTTCCATGCTACTATTCTAGTCCCAATTCTAGAAATCACAGAATCCCAAAATGAAGATTTTAACAACCCCATAAAAAAGGGAACACGCAAATAAGAAGGAAAAGAATCAACAAGAAACCCTAAAATCTACACAATAGCATTAGCAATATCCTCTTGAGTATTAAAAATAAATATCTGAGACTTTTGACAACTAACAACCTAGCCAGAACTAGAAGTCTAAATATCCAGAACTTCTTTAATGCATCTAGCTTCTTGAATAGAAGAGCAGCCATACAATAATGTGTCATCCAAAAAGAAGTTATGAGTCACTGAGATGGAGGTATTATAGATACCAACCCCTCTCCAAAGACCTAAGGCAAATTGCTTCAAAATCAGATGAATAAATGTTTTAGTCATGATGATAAACAAAAAGGAGAGAGGGGATCCCCTAGATGAATACCCCGGGAAGCTTGAAAAAAACCAGAAGGCTTCCCATTTATAATAATTAAGAAATGAGCACCCGAAAGGCAATTTTTAACCCACTTACACCATTTTTTAGAAAAACCAAACTTTCTTAGAACTTTAAACAAGAATGCCCAATAGGCCCTATCATGCGCTTTCATCATATCTAATTTGACAATAAAAGCAAGGATATGATCAATATTAATAGAATGAAGAACCTCATGTGCTATAATAGCATCATCTGATGTTTCCCTTCTAGGAACAAATCCTCATTATTGAGGGGACACAATTAAAGGAATAAGTTTCTTAAGATGCAAGTAAATAGCTTTAGTGATAATCTTATAGACAATATTACATAGAGAAATAGGTCTAAAGTTAGCAAAGGATTGAGGATCTTTCCCTTTTGGGATGAGAGTAATAAAAGTATGATTGAAATTTTTAAGTACATGCCCCTTCCGTCTGGATTCTTCTACAACCATAAGAAGATCAAAGCTAATAACATCCCAGCATTTCTGAAAGAAAGAAGTTGTGATCAAGCCATTTGACCCAAGCGATTTATTAGGAGCCATAGAAAATACAACCTTATGAAGCTCTTCCTCCAAAGAGAGGGGTTGCATAAGAGCCATATTATCTTGATCTGAAACCACAGAAGGGATGACATCTAGTAAAGCATCCACAGATGAATCAAGAGGAGAAAATTGTGGAGATGGATCAAGTAATTTTTTAAAGAAAGCCACCCCCTCTTCCATAATGTCTCTCTCCTTATCCAGTCGACAACCAGAAGAAGCAGATGTAATAGAAAATATTTTTTTAATCTTGGCAGAGAGTTGAAAATAACTTGTGTTTCTACCACCCTCTGTTAAGCATACCTCACGAGACTTTTGCCTCCAATACTCATCATGTCTATCACATAATTCATACCAATAAGTAAGTAACTCTTTTTGTTTATATGCAGATTCAGAATGAATACCATTAACAATAATAGACTCGCATAGTTCATTTACATATTTTAGCTGACCCTCCACCACAATTACAAGCATGATATAGAACCCTAAACCTAACCATACTCCTAATCATAAACATTAAAATATGATCCTAATCCTAAACCCCAATCTAATCCTAAACCCCAATCTAATCCTAAACCCTAACCCATCATCCTAATAAAAAATAAACCCTAACCACAATCAAAACTATAATTCTAAGAATAATACTAACCATTATTAAAACCTAAACCTAATGCCTAACCTTAATAACCATAATACTAACCATGATGTAAAACCTAACCTAACTATAATCCTAATCAAAATCCTAACCCCAACCATAATAGTAACCATAATATAAAAAGTTTACCTTAACCATAATCCTAACCTTAACCCACACATTAAACCCTAACCCTAACAAAATAACCTAACTATAATCCTAAGCCTAAATCCTATTACAACACTAATTTAATATTCATATTTTTGAAGTGAACAGATAATATATAATATATCATATAAATATTATATATTTAATAATTATAATTTACTGGGGTTGACCCCGCAATGTGACAGTAGTCACAAGCCCTATTGATAGGGTAGTCCCATGTTTGATTCCCACCCCCACTACCCTAGCATTTCCTAGCACGACGCGCTCGATGGATGATGAAATGGTGGGCACAAGTTTCAACAAAAAATGCTGGCACCCATTCCGTTTCGCAGGCACACTACACCCAATGCGCGATGGTGACCGGTTCGTTGCCAGCTTGGCAATATGCTTGACGCGATGAAGGTATTTGAAGACACATGGGAGGTATAAGGTGTTTGGCCCCAGCCGCATGGAGGGATAAGGAGGAAATATGTTGGAGAGATAAGGAGTTTCGCTTGGGTGCCTTGGAGAGATAAGGAGTTAGAAATTGGTGGTTGTGTCTTTCCGTACTATAAGATGGCTTCCCGATTACTCTGAGTGTTATGTGGGTTAAGTCCTTGTTTGTTGTGTTAGGCCAAGGTATTATTGCATGAGGTCATATATTCTCCTCGGGGGTGGTATGGCTTGACGTGATGAAGGTGTTTGAAGAAACACAGGAGGTATAAGGTGTTTGGCCCCAGCCGCATGGAGGGATAAGGAGGAAATATGTTGGAGAGATAAGGAGTTTCGCATGGGTGCCTTGGAGAGATAAGGAGTTAGAAATTGGCGGTCATGTCTTTTCATACTATAAGATGGCTTCCTGATTACTCTAAGTGTTATGTGGGTTAAGTCCTTGTTTTTTGTGTTAGGCCAAGGTATTACTACATGAGGCCATATATTCTCCTCGGGGATGGGGTCCCCCAATAAATTGTGACCCCACTGGTTCAAAGCTCCAGTCAAAAGTGATCACTGATCAAAAAATAATAATAATAATAATTTACTATTGTAAATTAACTATAATAAAAAATAATAATAATATTTTTCATTCTCCTATATATATATATATATATATATATATATATATATATATATATATATATATATATATATATATATATATATATATGCTAGTTATTTTAATAATCAAATAATTAAATAGATTGTTTTCCACTTTGATAATAATTCTAAATCATCTTTTGAAAAAAAAAAAACATGATTCAAATAATCTTTTTTTGCTGATTAAATAATTTTTAATTAAATTTAATATTTAAAATCTAAAAAAAACCACCCAAAATCCAATTTATCTGATTTTACATTATTTCATTTCTAAAATAAAAATCTTTAAAACCCACTGAAACTCTCATATATCCCATTCCAGATCATTTCACTATTCTCTACCATGTTGGAAACAAAACATTTTGCCAAACCTTAAAAAAGACTTAGAACAGAGCATTAGGGAAAAGGTGGAATTTGTTCAAAAACATTTTATCTAGCCTTTCTAATCAATAACAGATAGAAAATAGTCAGTATTCTCCGTAATTAAGCTTAGTACTTAGGAGTACAAACAGAGGAAAAGTCACATGAAAACATCAGAAAGACAGTTTGGCCATGTACAATCTCTCTGTCAAATGAAACCCAACAAAATTTCCACATTCACATGCTTTATATCTCTGTTCCACAGTACTTATTACAGATAATAGCAGAGCTCTCAGATTTAATTAATAAGCATAAAGATAGTGGGAAATGAGCTTTAGTCTGTGCACAAAAACACCCAAAAAAGCAGTTTCTAATTGCTCTCATGGTTATCTCTGTCTCAATTACAAATTATGCAGGTAGCCCATGTCCTACCCAATAAAAAATAATTCTCATGTTTCATAAAACTTTGGCTATTTGTTTGGTGAGTTTTTTTGTGATCAAAATGCTAAATTTTGGATTATATCATGTAGATTTTTCTTGTTAATGTGTTGGATCAAACTATATGATCCATTATATAAAAAAATAAAATCAAATGTATCTTTGCAAATCTATTTAAAATAAACACAATGCATGACAAACCCATTCAAATGTCTGTTAATAATCGAGCAGGCTTTTTTCTTTTCCTTCTGAAAATCAACTTTTAAGCAGGCCCACAAAAGAATTTTGAATGATTTCCATTGAATTTCCTTGGAACTTATTATTCACTTTAAGTTACCATTCATCACAGTGTCAGTCAGTCTGTCCATTGAGCTTTTCCTATCTTTATTAAAGCTAGATTATGAGTGAAGGACAAATAAGGTTTGGAATTTGAAGGTCACTTTTGTCTGTGATTTCGGTTTCATTCGTTATGATGGCAAAGTCTTGTATTCACCAATACTTGATTCTTGTAGACTCATTGTAAACTTTTCAACTTCACCAACAGACCAAAAACCCATTAACAAAATTTGTTCAATTTATATTTTTTTTATATAAACTATTTTTATACTTAAATGTGAAACGTAAACTTAATGTCAATAACTACATCATTCTCTACACTATTTGATATATTAGAATCTTCTTCTTTTAGTTTTACATTGCCTATTCTTTGGTTCTGCAAAGAAGACAATTAAAATGAGAATATGAAAACCATCCTTACAATTTGGCATAAGTCCAATGTTCTCCCCATCTTCAATTTCAAACAAATAAATTGAACATTTTTAATTACTTTAAGAAGTAAAAGTTCCTAAAAAGGAATATGCACATTTTTAAAGTAATATTCTAACTTCTCACATTATGGGACCATACTTCTTAAAGTAATTAAAAATTTGTAATTTCTAAGGAATCAAATTTGAGATAAATAAGAATTTATACATTTTTAATTACTTTAAGAAATACATACATTCTATCTCAATATCTTTGTGCTGAGCTCTTCAAGCTTGGTATCGACTCTGTGCTGAGCTCCTATCTTCCGACACTATTTAATAGTGTGGTTTGCATCGGCTTCCCCAAGTCCTAGTTGAGACACTTAATCTACCCGATTCACAAGGTTGGGTCAGTTTCTGACTCGAGAAACTATAGGACCATCATGATTGGGAACACATTTGCCAAACTCTATGCAACGACACTAAATACTATTCTTAATAGGGATTTGGACAAGAGAGACTACAGGGCTAGAGGTTAATCCGGTTTCCAGGCAGATTACCAGACCATGGACCACATCTTGACTTTGCGGGCGATTATTGAGGAGGTTCGCCATCATTCTGCGAAAGTATATTGTTGCTTCATTGACTTTCGTAAGGCATTCGATACCATCCCTTGGGTGGCCCTCTTCCAGAGACTTAGAGATATCGGTATTTCTAAGACTCTTTTGATAGCTATTATGAGACTTTACGAGTGTGTCAAGTGCATATTCAGGACTCATGAGGGTTTCTCTGACCCTATCTAGAGCACTATTGGAGTGAAACAGGGGTGCCTCCTTTCCCCCACCTTGTTCAACATTTACATTGATGAGCTTGAGGTTTTTCTCAGAGATTTGTCACTTCTGAGTGATGGTTGCTACCTGCACCAGGTTCTTATCTCCATTCTCCTCTTCGCTGACAATGTGATTCTCCTTGCCTCCTCACCGGAAAGTCTCCAGAGACTTCTTGATAGCTTGGCCTCCTTTTGTGATTTGAGACAACTGGTGGTGAATCTCAATAAGACACAGGTGATGATCTTCAACTGTCTGAAGACCTCACATCTTCATTTCTACTACCAGGTTTTGGAGATTACTTCTTCATACACCTACCTTGGGGTCAAGTTCTCCGGCCCTCGCTTCAGCATGAGACTCGCCATTTTGCCCAGGATCAGTAAATGGATGGGTTCCCTTGCCATGTTGGAGAGACAATGTTTTGAACATCATTTTCAGGACACCGCGTCCAAGTTGTCCCTCTTGGATTCCTTGATTAGATCTACGGTACTTTATGGTTCTATTGTTTGGGGTTCATCGCTTCTGGATTCTGATTGGGCCTCTATTGAGCATGTTCAGACTATCTTCCTTCAGTGTATCATCATATGTCATCGATCTACCTCTCACAACATCATTCTAGCTGAGTTCAGGGCTCATCCCTTTAGATTGGGGGCCATCTTTGATCTAGTTTGGTTTATTCACCGCCTCTGTTATTTTGTGGACTCCATTGACGGCTGCAACAAATACTCCTACCTGGCCTATTACTCTTTAGTGGCGCTTATCAAGTCAAACCCCTCCCCCAAAGCCCGTTGTTGGTATGCCCAGGCCTCATCCCTTTTAGGTTCCATCGGGATTGACATTGATCACCTCCCCCCCTATCAGTTCTCTCTTGATGCTCTGGATCACCTCCTCCCTTCCAAATAGGAGTTGAACAAACATGTTAGACTTGACATATACAGGCAGTATATCACCATGAACTAGATCAACCCTTGTGGGGGTCTGCGCCCAAGGATGGCTTTTTATGTTGAACACTTTCTAAACATTCAGGATGGGGTTATTGTTCGTCCTAGATACTTATCTTAGTGTTGGTGCCACACCCTTCGCATCATGCTGGGATCTTTCAGGGTTGGATCTCACCACCTTCGGGCCCATACAAACCATCACATTGATAGAGATGATCGGATTTGCTGGTTATGCACCCTGCCTGAGCTTGAGACTGAGACACACTTCATCTTTTGTTGTCCTACTTACTCTGAGATCAGAGGGAGATTCTATTACTTATTCATAGGGTGCAGTTCCTTGACTTCTTTCTTCAGCTACACCGATCAGAAGATGCATTGCACTTTATCTCCGTGAGACTGTACAGCTCCGCGAGCATACTCTATAGCTTCTATTCCCCCAGAGACAGATATCCGATTAGCTCATTACGGCCTTCTTCTCACCCTCGTCTCCTTTACAGGGGGTGAAGTGGCCTCACATTGCCTCCATCATTGGTCACTCTAGATCTGTGAGACCCCGCAGAACCTTTACCTGTCAGCGACACATCTCTAGCAACTCACAGCAACGACCTAGGGTTCTTGCTCATCTAGATCATTATCCTTCATTGTTGGATTTCTTTCTACCTGAAAATGATCCTTAGTCCTTCTCTTGTGTCTGCTCTTCTTGCTTGCTGTTTCTTGTTCTCTTCTTTCTTTTTTCTCTCTTGGTTGCTTTCCCGACCACTGTTTGGTGGTCTGTTGGTTTGTTGTTCCTTTTGTTGTACGTTTCCAATCCCTTAGACCCTTGTTGGTCTCTTGTTGGACATTAATAAATTTATCTTATCTTATCTTATCTATCTTGAAAGTTTTTATATTTAAATATTAATATTTTCAAGTCAAACAAAAAGTTAAAAGTATGATTTTCTAATATGAGATATTTAAATATTAATTAAAATTACAAGCTAGCAACTTTCTTAATACTAAAAGAAAGTATCATCTAGTTGTCGTCTTACTTCATCTTTAAATACTAAGAAATTCATTTAACACTATCATGTTCTTTGATTTTATATCTTATAACACATATTTTTAAAAATGAATAAATTCTAATTAATCTTAATGAAAAAATTAAATTGTGAATTTGTAAATGATAGTGTTTTTATTAGAGCTCACAACAATGTTTTATATTCTAAATACAATTTAGATACAATATGTCATAAGTGGATCTTTATGTTAAAAAATTAAATATTTAAATGGTCTTATTAGTACTTGTCGATAGGCTAAGCAAGTACTATTGCATCCATTTTTGAGTTTTTAGTGTTAACTAGTGATTAAATAAAATTGTTTAGACCAATTAGAATTTTTTAGATTTTGTATTTTGTAATAAATTTCATATTTTGTAAAGTTAGATGCAATATTTTTAACTGTATAATTTATAAAAATCAATTTTCTATCATTTGATTGGTTAAATTAGTTTGGGTCTTATACACGAATTTGTGGCCACATTGCATTATTTTTGTTTTTAGAAACTAATTCCGTTAAAATTAAAAGATTATATTAAGTATGTTATTTTATATTATTTATTATATTAATAATTTTGTACTTCAATTATATTTTATAACCAATTTAAACTATTAATATATAAATATTTATTATATAAATTATTATAAATTTTATTATATGTTATATTATACTATATAATATAATATAATATTAATCAATATGATATTATATTGCATTATATTATATTTAGTATATTATAATATATCAAAATTTAATAAAATATAATTTAATATATATATTTTTAAATATTATATATGATTATATGATTTAATATAATTATACAATAATATAATATAATTAATATATAAATTGTACTATAAATTTTAATATAATTTAATAAATAGTTTAAATATAATATAAATAATATATGAAAATATGAACCTATATATAAGTAAGATTTTTTGTATTAAATATAAGGAGTTCAAGATACAAAAAGAGACCACATAGTATCAAAAAAGATTTACAAGAGGCTAAGCCTCAACACTAGAGCATCCACGAGAAGTAATAACCGACAACATAACCACCAAAAAGAACCATAGGAACCACAAGCTAATGCATAAGGTCTTCATGAGTGTCCACCCATGCAGTCCACCCCATAGTGCCTTCCATCCACACAATGTTCTTCTGATTCTGAATTCGATTGAGCATGAGGATCATATTTCCCGTAGTATCTTTGTTGTTCCTCCTGACTTCCTTGTTAAGCTGCTTGACAAATTGATCAAAGAGTTTGAGATTGTCCATATGATGCCTCCAAAAGTGCCCATCCTTCAGGTCAGTGGTGAAGAACATAGCGTATCCAGTTCTGAGAAGCCTTTTGAATTTATCTTTATCAACTTTCATGGTAATGTGAACCTGCGAGAAAATTTTAAAATGTGTGAGACTTCGAAAAGACTCAATAAGAACCCTGGGAATATTTTGAAACCTTTCCTCATTCCTGTATTTCCAAATTTTCCATAAAATGTTAGAAGAGAGAATATTCCAAAACAGATTAATGTCCTTTTTAGTACCATCAATATAACCAGTAATAATTTCAAAAATGTTAAAATTGGTAGGGATAGAGATACCAAACATGAGCCAAACCTCTTTAGAAAAGCTGCAGTCAAAGAAAATACGCCTCCTTGTTTTCAGGGTCCTACAAATGTTGCAGTAAGTAATATCAGAAAGATCCTTCCTAATAGGAAGTTTATCCAGAATTAAGAGCCATTTAAAACACTTAATTTTAGGATCAATAGAGCTTTTCCAAAGTTTATCAAAGAACTTCTTCCAAGAGGAGACATCCAGATTAGTATACCAAATCTTGTTAACATGGTTGATAATGGAGTCATTATAGTCAATAGCAACATAAATATTTTTGGCTTTCAGTTTGGTAATAATGGTACCATCCAGCCACTTAATGTTCATGTATCTGCTGGAATCAACGTGTTAGAGGGAGGGAATGGCCTTGCTGGCTCTAAAAATCATGTTATATAGGTCTTTTTATGAGAAGAAGGAATGTTATACTTATTCTTTAGCTCATCCCACAATATGAGTCTATCATTTTCAAAGATATCCACAAATTGCTTGATCCCCAAGGTGGCCCATTGCTTGGCAGAGCATCCTTGGGAGAGGGTTAAAGGTTTACCACCTAGTTGCAGGTTCCACCAAATGGATCTTTCACCATGGAGATGTTTGTCATCATAGAAGTTTTTATTCTTAATGTAAGGCCTAACATGGTTCCAAGCCTTCCAAATGGATTTGAAAATAGAAGAACCTTGGACCACGATAGGAAAGTTGCCACAAATCAGATCACACAAGGGAAGATTTTTCCAGAATTTGGCGTTCTTGGGGAAGCCTCTTTCTATATTGTTTCTAATCATCACTTTCCATGGATCATCTCCATCGAGAGAGTGAAAGATCCACTTGGAGGCGAGAGCAAGGTCACTAATTTTAAGGTCCCTTAGCCCTAAACCCCCATGGAGCTTGTCAACATGACACCACTCCCATTTAACAGTATGCATCTTCTTGTTACCCTTGCCATCAGACCAAAGGTAATTCCTGATGGCTTTTTGAATTTCAACAACTTGGTAGTCATTGAACATCCAGGTAGAGGCATAATAAATATTGTAGGATGAGAGAATTTTCTGGTAGACTTGAATTCTACCAACAAGAGACAAAGACCTGTTATGCCATTTATTCAGCTTATTAAAGATTTTATCTTTGACCCAGAGCCACATCTCCTTAAGAGAGGGTTCCATGGAGAATGATATGCCAAGATACCTAACAATCTTGAAGGGGCCTCCCCATTGAAAACCATACTTATTAAACCAATCAGGTGGCTAGTCTTTCCAACCAAGACAAATGGATTTGGCCTGGGACAGATGGGCCCCAAAAATATCACAAAAAATATTGAGCTTTTTATTCAGCGCAACAAAATTTTCTTCTGAGGCTTCATGGAAGATAGCAGTATCATCAGCAAATTGACAGTTGATAAGCTCATTACCATTAGGGAGGGTAATACCCTTAACCGCAGGGGAAAGAGAGTTATCTCTGAGAATGTAAAAAAGAGCATCGGAGGCAATAACAAAGAGGGCAGGAGCCAAAGGGCAGCATTGCCTGATGGAGTGACCCAAGGGAAAAGGTTCTGAAAGAGAGCCATTGATGTCAACTTGGGCATAAGCATCTCTAAGCAACATCTCAACAAACTTACAAAAATTGGGAGGGAAACCAAAGGCATCAAGCATCATAGTAATAAAACTCCATTCAACCCTATCGTAAGCCTTTTCAAAATCCAACAAAAACATAGAGGAGTTCTGATTAGAGTGCTTAGCCCAATCCAACGCCTCCCAACTAGTAATCAAGTTTTCAAGAATGTACCTGCCTTTAATAAAACTGGTTTGGGTAGAGCAGACAAACTTTGGGAGAATGGTTTCAAGTCTACGAGACAAAATTTTAGCAAAGATTTTATAGGAGACATTCAAGAGAGTGATAGGTCTCCAATTCTTAAGAAGGGTTTTATTCCCATCCTTGGGAATTAATTTGACAATTCCTCTGTTAATGGAGCAACCCAAGGAACCAGAGTTAATAGCTTCATTATAGATCTCAAGCAGATCTTTGCAAATCCACTTACTATTAGCTTTATAAAATTCAACCGGCAAACCATCAGGGCCAGGCGTCTTGTCATTCTTAAGGGATTTAATCTAGAGTTTTCAATTTCTTCTAGGGAAATATGTTTATTGAGCAAGATGGCATCACTATCTGTAATCCTCTTGGGGATAATGTTTCTGCAATGTTCCTTGAGGGAGCTAGCTTCCAAGGAGTCTTCGAAAGAAAACAAATTTTCATAAAAGTGAGCAAACTCCATTTTTATGCTATTTAAGTTAGATATTCATGATTATCAATAACAATCTTCTCAATGGACTCATTAGCATGCTTTTGTTTAATGAGGTTAAAGAAGAACTTACTACCCCTGTCACCATATTGCAGCCAATGGGCTCTGGAACGAATCCTAGCACCATGAGTTTTATGCTGCTGATGTTGCCTAAGGGCTTCCTTAGCAAAGGCAAGTTGAGGGATCAACAAAGGATTATCTAGTCTATCTTGAATAGCGACCTCAGCATCATAAAGGTTGGCAGCAAGCCTAGTCTCAGAGTGTCTAAAATCCTTGGCTTTCTTTTGACCAACACTTCTAAGCAGATTTTGCCAGGCAAGCACATTCATATTCCACCTCTCAGCATGGGAAATGGAAGGGTAGTGAAATCTATTAATATGTCTGATGATGCTAATGGCAGAAAGAATATCTTCATCAGCCAATAGGTTGGTATTGAGAATAAACTTGGGACTGCTGACCCTACTATTGTTAAGGGAACAACTAAATCTGTCAGAGATAGAGATAAGGTGATTATCTGAAAGAGTAGTAGGGGTAACTAAGACTAAGTTATTTCGGGCATTAGGGGCCATAGAGAAAAAATTCTTATTGAGATAAAAATGATCCAGCCTCGAGTATATCTTGGATGGGCCTTTTTGAAAGTTGCACAAGGTGTGCCAAAGCCCCGGCTTAGTATTCTTGTTCCCCATCAAAGGGTCAAAGAGGAGTTTAGATTGCTTAAGCATATTCCATTGAAACTTTTATTGATCTTTCCAGGAGAATGGAAGTCCTCCAATTTTATCTTCCTGAGACTCAATCATATTAAAGTCCCCTCCTAGCAACCAAGGAATATCATGGAGAGAGGTCAACCAAGACCATAGACTAGATCTTTCCTTATAATCATTAGCAGCATACACAGAACAAATACCAAAATCATTATTATTATAGTTAAACATAATCCAAATAGCTCTATTACAGGGGGAGATACCACTGTCCTTGATGAAGGCTTCCCATTTAGGGTTAATCAATATGGCGACACCCCCTCTACCATGAAGGTGATTAATGACAAACTTAATCACATTGCTCCAAAGAAAATTTAGGTTGGATTCAAGGGTGAATCCAGTAGTTTTAATTTCTTGCAACATCAAGATATCAGTAGAATTAATACTATTGAGAAAATTCTTGATAACAAATTTCCTATCGAGGCATTCCAGTCCCCTAATATTCCACGAAACACAATTCATGAGGAAACCAACGTTAGACTAGACGCATCAGCACAAGCAAGTTCCTCCATAGGAGAGACTCCCATAGAGACAGAGCTACCTTAAATTTTAGTCGCAGAGTTTTTGTTTTTGGAGCCTAGAGGTCTCCCTATCCTCTTTGAAGTGAGGAGATCATCATTATCTGAGAGGGATGGTGATGCAGGATCCAGTTTCATACTTGAAATGCTAGACAAGCTAGGGGAAGGAGCCGCGGGAATGACTTCCAAGACAAAATCATCGGTAATCTCTTTGAAGTTCTTAACCGAAAGTCTAGGCCAAGCAGGCAGAGCTGAGGTGGAAGGTTCACTAGGGTTACCAGCAAAGGGATGAGAGGAGGGAGTGGTATTCGGTTGAGGATTGTGCACGGAGTTAAAATCTGGAGCAGGGAATGAAGCGGTAGGTTGAGAGGTATTATTAGGTTTGTGGCCACGCTTCTTTCTCTTCTTAGAAACAATCTTTAAACCATCAGCAGAGTCCTCAAGGCTAGGTAGGGCAAATCTCGAGGGGTTAATCGGAAGCTGCCAGGCCAAACTTGACTGGGATGAAACATCTATTGAGGGCAACTGATTGTTCATAGGTGAGGTATACTCTGTAGGTTCAGGGGGATTGAAAGAAGGGGAGACAGTCAGATTTTTTGATTTAGGATATTTATTACGCTTGATAATGGGATAGTCTTTTCTAAGATGTCCCTCTTTCTTGCAAAGAGAACAGGTGTTAAGACCACCAAGAACCTCAATAGGGCAAGAAAAAACCTCATTCGTAATGACAATATTAATTTCGCTAGGAAGATCTTTGCCCGGGTTCAGCGAAATTAAAACCCTAGCATCCATGTGAGGCACAAGACGAATGGAGTCATCCATTCTAACAAATTTGCCGATGGGTTCGAGGAGTTGAGGTAAGAAACGCCATAGAAAGGGGGGGATTTGCTTAACAAGAACCCATCTGGGAGCTGAAAGGGCAACAACTTCATCAAGGATAGCTTCAGGAGTCCAAGCAAGGGCTCGAAACATAGTGTTACCAATAGTCTAGTACTATTTTTTGAGAATAGAAGATTGAGATTCATGGTTATTAAAAAAGATAACAAATAATCCCTTCTGGATCTGACGACAGAATGAAATGTGATAGCCAAGTTTTAGGTTCCAGTAGTTATGGAACCAATCATCTAAAAATTTCCTAGGAGGAACCGTATTAATTTCAACCGTGGAAAAGAAAATAGCAGAGTTCCTCAACCTATCCTTTTCTTTCAGAATTTCCACTATCATTTCAGGGTTCGGAGATACATCGAATGAGGAAAGGTTCCCAGGGTTCTTACCTACTTGTCGAGCTTCATTGCTTGACGCAGAAGTAAACCTCACGCTGGTGCCAATGGCAGGTGCGGAGTTCACCACCGCCTCAAGGAAGGATTTGGGCTTAACAGGAGCTATAGATTGCAAAGGTGAAGGATTAACTTCCTTTGAAGTTGAGGCCTCGATATTATTGGCAACTTTATCAATTTTTCCATCCAAATTAGGATGCGATAAAATCAAAGGAGGTTTGTTAATGGCAGGTACGGGCACTGTCGATTAATAGGGAGGAGAGAGGGAAGAATTAATGTTACTGGGAGATGAAGCCATAGAAAGATCACACCTGTTCATTGCGTTTGCATTGGAGAGGGCACCAACCACACTGTCGACAGAACATTCAAAAATCGTGACGCTAGCAGAACCGTCAACTTGCATTCGCGAGTCACTGCCTATCATCGCAATATTATATCAATAATTAAGATTTGGTAATAAGAGTTAAATTTATGTAAGTTTCACATGATTATTCATTATTATAAATTATATTATATTATTCTAAAATATTTATTATATTACATTATTATATTATAATAGAAGATATTGACATACTTATATTTTTACAAATTTTTTTACATAAACCACTAGTGAGAACATAAATTTCAAACTATATTATTAATAGAATCATATTAAATTAATTAATTATAAACTTACATTTATTTATATATTATTTAGTATAGAGTTAACTTTTATTAGGTTTTGATTAAATCTTTCAAAAGTGTATATTTTGACTATAATATATATATATATATATATATATATATATATATATATATATATATATATATATATATATATATATATATATATATATATATATATATATATATATATATATATATATTACAAGGCAAGTACTAGCCACTATGTGACACTTGTTTAAATATAGTGAATATAAAACTCATATTTTAATAACTTTAAATCTATTAATTTTTCAATGAATAAAAATATATATCATAAAAATCAATCACTTATTAAATAGGTTATATATAATAACATAATTAAATGTATAAAATTATATAGAAGTTATGGTTCAAAGCTATGCAATTAAATGACAATGTTAAAATTTGATATAATATTTTATTTGACAATTTAAAATTTATTAAAAATAATAGTAATAAATATGTTTTATTCAAAAAATATTAAAAATATGAATCTTATAATAAGAATTTGAATATTCATTTTATTTTTTTAGAAAAAATAAAATATAAATATACTAATTTATGTCAAGATCTAATAGAAATATTATTTATGTTTTATTAATTTGTTGCTTAAAATGTTACATTATTGTTGTGGCTAGTAAAGTTCAAACTTTCATTTAATTGTATCAATATATAATTATATTCACTTATTTGAATTCTATCATTTTACAATATTTCATATGTTATGATTATTATTTATATTGAAAAGAAAATTTAAATATTTTCTAGTCTAAGAAAGTTAATACATTAAATTTTGGTATGTAATTTATAATTAAATATTTTTATTATCTATTTTATTTAATTTATTAAAAAATAGTAAAATATATTTTTAAATTAAAAACGAGAGATTTGATTTATTATATTGTTTTAAAATAGTATTTTTTAGTTTATTTAAATATTAGTCTTCTTAACATATTTACCTTCTTTATTGATTTGTATTATTATGTTTTTCTTTAAAATTAAGAAAAATATTAGATGCAAATTAATTAAAGATTTTATAATTATTAAAATAATGAATGAAGCAATAATACAAAGAAAATAAGTGCCACGTAGTGGCTAGTACTTACCTTTAGTTTTGTAATTAATTATAATTTATATTTATATTTAAAATAATATTTTAAAAATAAAATAAAAATATAAGTTATAAATAACTTGTTGCCTAGATAAATAAGTTGTTTTCTTTTCTTTAAAATTTGATTAATATATATTTGAAAAATGAAATATATAATAATAATCATTTATTTGTTATACATGTTGAATACTTAATAATTTAATAATAAATATGGTGTACAATATTAAGATTTTATAATACTTATATTTATATAATAATAATATTAATAAACATAATACTATATATTAAATAGTTTGTAAAAGAATTAGCATTACATAGTGTCATTTAATTTAAATTTTTGTGTATAAGGGCTCAAATGATTTAGCCAATCAAATTGCCAAAAAATAATTTTTACATGTTAGAAACTTAAAAATAAATCAGTTTAACTATATAAAATATGAAATATATAACAAAATGACAAATATCTTAATTTCTAATTGATCCATTCACATTGATTTAATCACTACTTAAATCCAGAAATCCAAAAATGGCAAGTACTAATAAAGATGCACACGAATACTTCACTCTTTAAAATGTAATATAGTCTAACTAAAGGCTATCTTTTGCACTAGCAAAATACCACTTTTTATTCATTAATCTATAGCCAATCACTCCTAGCAACACTTGTACATGAACTATCTACAATATAAAGTAATGTCTATTTAAATAATAGTTATTGCATTTGTTTGGGTCATTTTATTCCAACACCATCTCGCAATCTTGGTAATCTTAAGTCTCTTAAATATTTGGAAAACAATCTACCTCTTCCTTAGAATAAGATTGCAAGAGTTGTTTTATTCATGACATGAAAAGACTCAGACCTAAGATCTTCTATTTTACATATTTTCAACTCTTCCACTCAACTATAACTATATTCCTCCACATGGTCTAGTGTAGTAGCTTTCTTCTTGATTAATAGAAAGTTTAATTCTTTTTAATTAGTACTACAACAATATCTATACAATACTAATAAACTCTAAAATAATTTTTCTATACACATATATTAGCAATAAAAATTAACTATATAAACATTCAATTATGAAATTACACCCACCCTATAGAATATTACATCTTATATTCTCATATTTCTAGATTATTTCATGAAGCTGAAACAAATACCACAATAGACTTATCTTCTTTGCTAACAAACTACCTTATTTTCACAACTTAGCCTAGAATTGGTCACTCCAAACATTACCCATACATAAATTATTTACAACCAAAAATACAAACCCAAACTAATAATTATTACATTTAAATGAAAATGTTATACTCTAACAAGAATTATAGTATATTATTCAAAAATTCTATGAATTTCTAATGAAAACTTTTTAAAATGTCTTATATATTAAATTTAATAAATAAATTATCATTTTAACAAAAAACATATTTATCATATTAACATTGTTGGTGTGTTTAATTGGAGTATTTCTACTTTATGTGAACTTATCATGTTATTACTTTATTATATCCATCTATTATGAATGAACTTTTCTACCTTTAGTGAGTGATCTATCTTTTGTAGTGTTATCACACTATCACATATCCTCTACTTTCTACATATTTTAATAAAGTTATACCCATTCTCAAAATAATACTATGTTAAAATAATAAATCCTACTAAAGACTCTAACTTGCACTACCAAACTAATTTATTTTTTCACTTATTAACTTATAATTGATCACTCCAAATATTAACTACACATAAATTATTTACAACCTAAATTATCTATATTAACATTATTAGAAATTATAAAACTAATAGATTCACATGAATTTAATATAAATTATTGAAAATTTTAATTTATTTATTTCATAAATTCTTTAAAATTCATTTAAATAAATATTTATTTATGTTATTACAATTTTAAAAAAATCTTCTATTTAGAAAAATAAATAAAACAATATTTATAGTTAAGCAATGAAAAGGTACGATTTATAATTATAAAAATTGTCCAAATAGTACAATTTATATAATTGAACAAACTCTAATAATCTGTCTCCTTCTGCATACACCAGCTTGTTCTGCACAGTAACTTGCACAGAAGAAAGAGATTACTACTTGTTCTTTACTCAAACTTTACCAGTGACCCCACCCTTTAAACATTGCAAATCAGGCTGCCATGCAACAAATCAACAAGTAAATAGTCAGATGAATTTCTATGGTTTTCTATTTTTATTCTTAAAATCATTTTTATCATATAAACATTTAGATTTTAAATATAAACCAGGGACATATCAGGGAAGTCACATAAAAGAGAGTGAGT
This sequence comes from Chamaecyparis obtusa, assembly GCA_027943335.1. Classification (NCBI taxonomy): domain Eukaryota; kingdom Viridiplantae; phylum Streptophyta; class Pinopsida; order Cupressales; family Cupressaceae; genus Chamaecyparis; species Chamaecyparis obtusa. The sequence goes on from BSBK01004658.1 coordinate 547,245, forward strand.
CCAAAAAACAATAGAGTAGCAGGTTTTAAAAAACTTTAATGCTCAAATCTTATTCAATTGTTTGACTTTAATATATTATATTAAACTGAATAAATGATTGCAGAATACTGGAACAGTCAAAGACCAGCAGAGTACAAAAATACTGCTGCACTGTAGTAAATTACTTAAAAAAATTAAAGCAATTTAAAATATCAACCGATGTTTAGTCATATTAGGGAAAAGAGTTCAGTTACAGTTCATGATCATTCATTTCTTGTTCACTGGACCTTCTAATTATTAAATTTAAAGAAATATAAAAATATAATTGAGAGTCTATTATTAAATTCAATGTACTAATAGCCGTCCATTTGTATTTCTAGTAGTGAAAAAAATTTGTAGATTTTAATTGGAAGAGTTATGCAACTTATGTATTGGTTATTAGAGGAATATGTATTGATTAGTTGTTCAATTTTTTGAGGTAGTTGTCGTGAATGGTTATTGGAGCATTTTTAAGTAGGTATTAGGAATGACCACTTGTTGACCCTTGTGAACATAATGAATCTCACTCCTCTTGACTGTTCAGAAAAGAGAGCAATAGTTATATAGGCAGTTACCACTTTTTGACCCTTGTGCATATAATGAATCTCACTCCTCTTCACTATCCAGAAGTAGAACAATAGCTATAAGCAGTTACCACATTTTGATCCTTGTGTACATAATGAATCCCACTATGTTCATCTTGACTAGCCAGGAGATTGAACAATAGCTATCATCTTGACTATCTAGAAGTCAGAACAATAGATATAATCAGTTACCACTTTTCGATCCTTGTGTACATAATGAATCAAACTGTGTTTGCCTTGACTACCTGAAAACGAGAATAATGGTTATAAGTAGTTAAGTTGCATACAAAGACACTAAGATAAAATTGTGGAAATTTGATGTACGGCTTAGAAGTTTAGAGTGTGCGAAGTTAGTCATAATAACTGCTGGTAATTGCTTTGACAAAATTCTTGGTTACCTAGAGTTAATAGGTTTAATAGCAAATCTAACAACAGAAAATAGACAAAACAGTTCTTGTGGTTCAATAGTTGGCACAAGTGTTTTATTAGTTAGTGGTAGATCTCATAGACTAGTCTCATGAACATCTTTAAAAAATCTCATCTCATGTGTTAAAAGATTTCTATTTTAGCAACTCTCAGATCTCCCAAATTATTTAATCTTATGAACATCACTAAAAAATTTCATCTTATACATCAAAAGATTTCTATTTTATCAACTCTCAACTCTCATAAACTGTTTGATCTTTGCCTCATTCGTTAAAATATTTCTATTTTATCCACTCTCAGATCTCATTAAAAACTTTCTTTCTATCTGATAGATCAAAAGATCTCCATTTTATCAAATAAAAATATTTAACTTGAAATTCATTTTACCGCTGAAAAACCCTCTTATCATAACCTCCGAAAAATGGGCATCACCCAAAATTGATTGCTACTATAAAAACAGTTATTCTACCTAAAATAAAAGATAGAAACCTTAAAAAAAACACAATAGTAAAGATTCTAGTCATACAGTATGCCTTTTTCCTACACAAGTTAACTGTAACTGCAGAGCTTTCAAGTCATACTCTGAGTTCTTACATTACCTCAAAGAGCAACAAGGGATTCTGCTGGTAGCTGCTGGTATTGCTTCACTTCCATAATGACTTCACCTTTCAGAAGTCCCTTCTGTCATATTCAACAAAAAGCCCACAAATGCAGCTATGCATCAGGAAACTGCTTTTAACTTGAGTACTTTTTTATACAAGAACATTTTTAAACAAAACGTATTTTTTATGAACAATTTTATTCAATATAACTTCAAGCTTCAATAGCAACAACTTTATACAATACAATATCAACCTCAAGCTGCAATAGCAAAATTTTCAAACTACCTCTGCACTATGGTCTGAAGAGCTTGCAGTGTCTTGAAGCCATGGACAATACTCAGCTTCCTTCTGATGTTGCACCATTGTGGGCTTATATTTTGTAGGACTCCTGTCTGAACAAAAACAAGATGAAACACAATCCAGATCCTTTCTTTTACCATGAAATCTTGTCATTCTTGCTGGATATGATGCAGATGTGGGCTTATCTTGTTCCTTGTCAGCCAGAGGCAGCAACTGTTGACCAGATGAGGCATCTGAAACCAAGGAAGAAGATTCTTCCTCATTGCCAGTAAATGTAATGCTTGATGCCCTCAAAGAACTTGTATGATCAATACCAAAGTGGGATGTAGTTCTATTAATGGATGAATTATCCAGATACATTGTCCACCCAGACTCAGAGATATTACCACTAGTGCTCATCTTCTGTGGCTTCAAATTCACAGTTTTATCTATGCTCTGCAAACACAGAGAGAAGTCTTGAAGCTGCACAAATCTGGGGTAGAAGCAATTATTCAGCATACACCTATTACTACTTGTAGTGCAATTAGTAAAGCATTGGTTTTCCATAATTTCATCCCAAAGCCCAGCAGCTAACAACAAGTCCTCTTCTGATATTAGAATGTATCTCAATCTGAAATATCTCTCTCTCTTGTCATCCACCCATCTTCTGAACACACTTTTGGGAGATGGGTAACTTGGCATTTGTCTTAAATTGTGCCATTTTTAAATCATCATACCACATTTCTTGTCTAATCAAAGTCCTTGCATTGCTATTCTCAAGTAGAGGAGACCTTTTGACCTCTGTCCTTACCCACCAAAATCCATTTCTTTCTGTTAAGATGGTACATATCTCATAAACATTTTGTCAAACAGTTGTCGAACATCTTCTCTTTCTGTACCACAGCATTGCTCCCATGTCCTTGAGCCAGCACACACGAGTAGAGTCTTCTTAAAAATAGTATGTTCTAGTAAAGAGATGATCTCAGAAAAAACTATATAATAATAGAACCTCGTCAAAGTTTGGACCACTACCTCAAAACACCAATGAAAAGAGGCATGTGGATCTGCAATGTGCAGCTGTGATCCTCAACAGTTTCTTGAGTTGAAGTATCTATTTGTGGTCCTCACTAGCTACGTACACCTGGCAATGTGTTGAATCATTTGTACAAATATTAAGCAAGGTTTATAAACAGAGCATAGCCATACAGGTCAAATCAACTGAATTGATCACACAGTTACAACTGAAAAGCAAAGAGTTATAAAGCTAAGAAACTACTGAAGACAATCAATGTCAATTGATAATTTTAACTGGAGGAGGGGCTGCAGCCATCTGATCGACAGATTAATAGAGGTCTTCATTCACTGCTAATCGGTTCTCTTAAAATTAAGATCGATTAGTTGAGCATCCCTAGTTTGTGCAAATTTTACACAGAAATTAGTGTTTATAACTAAAATTTTAGTAGAAAATACTGAACATTGTATCAACTACTAATATAGTGTCTACGTATGAATGAATGAAATTGGTGCAAGAGGTTTGTCGTTTGAAAAGTAAATTTAATCCTTTTTTAGTCTATTTATTAGGTAAGAAAATATGGTTAAAACTTTTAAAATAGATTTTAATTATTCAAACTTTATATTTAAAATAATTTCGGTCAACTCAATCTATAATCTATATTAGAGATCTTAAATTTTAAACTTTAAATATTTTAAAAAGATAAAATTGGGTAGGTAATACCAAACTTCAATTCTATATCTATAAAGATTTGGATTGATGAATCTAAATCTAAATTCTCTTGAATCAAAGTACACGATGTAAATCTTTAAATCTTCTTAAAATCCTAAATCATATAATGCAAACCTTGTACAGATCCTAGATATCCTAAACTCTAAATGGTATATCTCAAATTTCTCTAAACTCCAAATCATATTCACAAATAATAATCCACATTCAACTTCCCTAATGTTCACTAAAGACTCAATCAAGAAAACAAGATATTCAAGATTATATGTATGTATTAAAATCTAAACCATATATCACAAATAATAATCCACATTCAATTTTCCTTAATGTTCACTAAAGGCTAAATCAAGAAAATAAGACATTTGGTTATATGTATGTATGTATTTGTGCATGTACATGTTTACGAATGTATGTGTGTGTAGGTGTATGTTTTTCTGTGTGTGTGTGTGTGTATGTATGCATGTAATGCATTTGTTATGTATGTATGTGTATGTGCTCATGCATACATACATACCAATAGTTTCACTTAATAAACTAATTGCATAACATGTGCTTTCATAAGGGACTAATAAGCACACCTAATTTCATTTGCATTCCTTAAATTTATAATTTTGATACCTTTCTATATATTGAAATATAATTAAAGTACTCTCTATTTAAACTAAGTACCATGTACAATTTTTGGTTACATTTTCATACCTCCCTATTATGTCCACCCTATCAATTGAGGGCATTGTTGAAACTTGCATTTAACTAAAAAGTATTTCTATTGAATCCTACATTAAATATTTAATAATGAAAACTTAAATGACCTTTGACAAATATGCCATCATACATAAAGCTTTGATTTATCAATTTCTATACATTTCAACCTCCAAACCCTTTCTACACAAATTCTAACAATGAATCTTCTTGGGGATATCCCCATAGCACAATGGTTACCCATGAAACTTCTCATTTGGGAGGTTTTAAGTTCAAATTTGCATCATTCAATAGCAAAAATAATGAATATAATTTTTTTAAATTATTTTATGCATATTAATATTAACTACAATGGAATGGTTACAGTTTGTGGACTAAATTAGGGTTAGAATTAAGTAGGTACCCTTAAGATTATGAGGCTTTAACACAATACAAGATTGTTGTGTACATAAAAATACTCTCACAACCTTGGTAGAGCTAACATAGTGAAGAGGATTTATTTTTACCATTTAAAATTATAAAAAAAAATGCATGTGATAATAAATTTCTTTATAGGTGAATCCCCAAAGATGTAAGTATGTGCATGTGTGTAAGTTAGTGTATGTTTGTATGTGTATGTATGTACATGTATATGTGTGTATACGTATTTGTATGTATGTATATGCATATATATATGTGGTTTACATTAAATTCATGTATTCTTTATTTATATTTTAATGTAATTTTAATTTGTAAATAAATTTTAATATATATCTAAATATCTCAATGACTATTTTGAGGCCCACAAACACCTTTACATATGTTAACCTTGAACAATTCATAATGTGCCCGTGATAGATGCTAGTGTAGAGTTTACTTATATAATTGAATATCATTTGATCATAAACTCTATATTATGACACATGTCTAATTTTAGGCATTACAAAAATATCATACGGGGGAAGAGCACTAGTACCTTACCCATGTTCCAATTACCATTCACTCCTTGCTCACCCAGCCCTTTAATTACTAACTTTAAAGAAACAAAAAAAAAATGATAAATAAAAACCCATTAATAAATATATCATGTACCAATAGTTGTCCACTTGTATCCATAGTAGTGATAATTTTTGAATGAGTACTAGGACATTTGTGCATAGTATTGGCAAATTTTGAAAAACTACTAGGACATTTGTGCATAAGTATTTGCAATTTTTGAACGACTATTACAATATTTGTGCATAAGTATTGATAATTTTTGAGGTGTTTGTCATGCATGGTTATTGGGACATCTTTAAGTAGGTATAGAGCACCACTTTGAAATGACCACTTTTTTTAATCCTTACACGCATATTAGATCCCACAGTGTGCGTCGTTACTACCAAGAAGTGAGGACAATAGCTATCCAATGTACCATTTGGGATATGTGGATGTGCAAAGTTAGCTATAACAGTAATTGACATCCACTACTATAAAAAGATCAATTTCTATTACCGTTGTAGATCATGTGATAGGGGAAGCATACCAATAGTCGTTATAGCTAACTTCGCGCACCCACAGATCCTAAACAATACATCATAGCTTGATGTTTTTTTTTAAGTTCTCTTTGTATGTGACTTAACTTCTTATTGCTATTGTTCTAGCTTCTAACTTGAAACAATGCATGTTGTTGGATTTTTTATGGGTGTAAGGGTCAAAAGGTGGTCATTTCAAAGTGTTCTCAAATACCTATTTAAAAATGCCCCAAAAACCGTGCACTACAATCACCTCAAAAATTGCCAATAGTTATGCACAAATGTCCCAATAGTCATGCACTATACGTACCAATGAAGTTGCATAACTCCAATAACCATGAAAAAGTTCTAACTACTAAGATACAAGTGAATGGCTATTGCGATTGGTACAGGTAAAATTTATTAATACACTATTAGTTATCATTTTTTTGACCTTTTTGAAATTAATAATAAAAGGTTGAATAAAAGAAAAGTGAAGAGTAATTGATATATAAACAATAACTAATGCTCTTCCCTACACATCAACATAAACCTCGATAAAAATATCAAATTTTAGATAATATAGAAACTTTATTAAACTCTTATGTTAGAAATGTAGGAAGCCAATGGTGTTATGTCAAAACTAAACCTCTTGTGTGGGAACGTATACGGAAGTAATCCATTGATTCAATTTAAAAATATAAAAGTATATACGGAAGTCAACGGTACTTTGGGAGAGGATTAGGGATGCTTGAGATAGAATGTACAGTTGACTAAATTTCAAAAAATGGAAACACAATAGATTTTCGCCAAAATTTCAGCATTCATTCTTCATGATCTGCGCATTTTGTGGTCGAACACCACAAAAATTTTGCAAAGAAATCACTGTGTTTTTGCAAATCTGAAAAAAAAATTGACCTTTTTGTAAATATTAAAAATGCAGAGAAGCGGAATTCAACATAACAAAGAAGACAAATACAAGTGACACAATATTTATCGTGGTTCGGCAATATGCCTACATCCACACTGAAAGCAGGGAATCAGTTATATTAATCAGTATACAGTAAGATACAATCCATTGTTCCAATACATGACTGTACATAGTCATTTATAGACAGCTCTTCAAAGAGGAAGAGGTGGGAGAAACTGAACAGTCATGTGACCGTCGGGCTTCACATCCCAACAATCTCCCCCGTGAAGTCCAACCGGCACAGCCATGCACAATGGCCTCCCTGCTTGCTATTCCGAATATCAGAGATCAACAAGACCTTGAGAAGATCTCAACTTTGCCAGACTCTGTTCCAGAACACTCCGAATCAGTCTCCTCCACATGATATCCCAATCGAAAACATCTTCTCCTTGATATTGCAACCCATTGCTCACATAGTTTGCATCATTGTTATCGGTGTTCTCATTCAGGATAACATTTTCATTTTCAGTCACTACTGAGAAGGTTTGGCTGTCATTTGTTGTCCACATGTTGCGTACCAATTCGTCCATATTCATACTGCTGAGCAGCTTCCCCAAATCCTGGAGTTCCTCCAGTGTCAAATTATAGAGCGAATTTTCTTTATTTTTCTGCTCTACGTCACCTTTCATGGCCACTACAGGCAGACAGTGATCTTTGTTACTCTCCACATTCATGGATTCCAAGTCATCCCCAAACTGGACCGATTCATCCACAACAAACGTCACATCCAAGGAGAAATTTCGTCAATCTATTCAAATTCAAGACACCTCACATCCCATTCCACAAACGTCTGACTTGGACCGTTTGAAGGTGTGGGAGAGGATCCGCATCGAAAACCATACCCAACAGAAGTTTGTGCAACACTTGCAATCAATGCATTCCACTCTGCTTCTACTTCTGCAATCCCCGTCAATAAATCATTGCTCTCTTCATTTTGTAATCCAATTTCCTTCGAGATCTGATCTTCAGCCATTCCGAAGTCTTCTGGATCCCGTGCAGCTTTGAACCAAGGGCTCTCTCCGGCTTCCTTGAGCTCTGAAATCACTGTGCTCCTGCGATCTTCCATCGCCAGGCATCCTAACTCCTCTTGTGGGTTCCTTCCACTAAAGAAAGGCTTTCCAATCAACAGGGCATGCATTTTTGTGAGAAAAGTGTCCTCCGTCACGAGCTTCCCACCACTTTCCTCTTCCTGAAATATGATCTCTTCAGAAAAATCCCATTCTTTATCAAAGATATTTTTTTCAATATTCTTTATGCGACACAAAACCATCAACTTCCAGCCCATACAAATCAGTTTGTCTGTGAGTATGAGATTCTCTTCTTTCAACTTCATAAATTGTTCTTTTTCAAAATCCTCTTGAGTTATGGTCCCATCTCCCTCAAATTCATCCTCACTTTCTTCAACATCCTCTTCTTTAGTCATCTCCAAATTTTCAAGAAATTCTTCAATGACAAAATCTGCATCATCATCTTCTTCGTCCATCTCTGCTCAAGCCAAGCTGGCTCTGATACCAATTGTAAATATTAAAAGTGCAGAGAAGCGGAATTCAACATAACAAAAAAGACAAATACAAGTGACACAATATTTATCGTGGTTCGGCAATATGCCTACATCCACATTGAAAGCAGGGAATCAGTTATATTAATCAGTATACAGTAAGATACAATCCATTGTTCCAATACATGACTGTACACAGTCATTTATAGACAGCTCTTCAAAGAGGAAGAGGTGGGAGAAACCGATCGGTCATGTGACCGTTGGGCTTCACATCCCAACACTTTTTTTGTCTTTGGTTCATTATGTTTGGAGCTTAGCCAACGCCCAGGATTAGTGGGCATGGGACAATAAAACAAGATGAAAACCTGTTTTCTTTTTGCGGAGGATTTTGGAACAAAATTAAATGAGTTCTGTGGGGATGGTGCTAAAAACATTGTCCTTACGTCAACCTAGATTGATTTGGGTTTGTAAGTGTATTATTCATCCAATTATATATAAATGTGGGTAATGCTTATCCTATATTTAATAAAGCTACAAAATAAGAGAGGTAAACAAAACAATCTAGATGATCAATGTAATCAGATTTCTACATCTGAAATCTTGATGCAAAAAACACTGACACAATCAAAATCAGAAGCTTTCATTTATAATCTAAATGATTACATACTTTATATAATTTTTAATATAAGATAACTCTTATAAATTAGAATTTAAATTTATTGAAATTAATCTTTCATTTCTAAGATTTTTTTCTAATAATTTATCAAAACTAATTAATGTTAGGATCTTAATAGTATTCATGCTTGAAGTTTCTTCCATTAATTCTAGAACAGATTATGTGTTTTGAGCACCAATTAAATGTATATCTGACAAAGAGATTCATATTATATTGATTATTTTGAGTCTTCTGATTTTTCATAGTATCGTTCACATGCTGACAGCATTAATATTGAATAAAGAGGGCATGTGAATGTGGAGATTCAGTTGGATTTGCTCTGACGGAGAGTGTACAGACTTAAACAGGCATTTTGACGTTTTCATATGATTATTTGCTGCCAAAATCATGGGCAACTGTTGCAGGTGCATGCTAGCCTGTAACATGGATTATGGTGGATATAAGTCTCACCAACATGTATACAAATTAAAAATTTTAATCAACACCAAGTTTAGAGGATTCAAGACATTATTATTAGTATAATAAAGACCTAGTTTGGAGGAATCAAGACATTGTTGCCAACTGTTGATAGGCAGGCTAACCATTAAGTTATCCTCAGATTGTACAGTGAGTGAGTGTATAAGCTAATAAAGGATCTGCATTGGCCGTACTAAAAAGACATTCTGATAGAAGCTGAATACAAGTTAAAGCTACATCTATAATTAGTGATGGGATTTAACTGACAAATATAAAATGTCTGCCTATAATGGTGGAGAAGCATGTTGATTGGCACATGCAAAGGTGGTGGCCTATTTGATATTTGGTTAAGGGCACAATTAATCTATTTGTCTTTCTATTCTTTTTTTCCATGAAGAATATCCAGTTGGGAGGATTTGGTGGTTGAGAATTTTAATTTTGTGTTTTTCAAAATTTTATATGGAAATTTTATCACTTTCATTTTTTTTCGAACATGGCTAAGTTCCCTACAAAATGTATCATTGATCAAATTTTAAAAACTAGAAAACACAACAGATTTTTGTGAAAATTTCAGCATCTTTTCTTCATGATCTGCATATTTTGCGGTTGAAAACCACAAAAAAATTGCAAAAACATCAGTGTTTTCGTGAATTTGGGAAAAAAAAAAATTGAAATTTTTTTTTTGTCTTTGGTGTGTTTTGTAGGGAGCTTAGCCCGTGCCATTTTTTCATCAACTTACTTGTAAGTTCCTTGCTTATAACTAAGGTTTTAGGGCCACAACATCAAATACGATGTCACATTAGCATGCTTTTTTATGGAGGTGTCTAAAAAGGCCATCCAAAAAAGTGGGATTGATACTTGCGCCCTAAAACATGTTTTGTTAATGCATTGATATGACATCACATGATTGGCTCTTTTTTAGATCTAAGGAATAAATCTCATTCAATCATGGGTAGTTATCATTAATACTTGCAACTTAAAAGTCACAATTCTTAAAAATTTTGGACATTAAAACAACAAGTGCTATAATAACTATTAGAACATACTCAACTACTTGATCCTCTCCCCTATATCTCTAATTGTTTTCTTCGTGAGGTAGTTTTTTAATAAGAAAATTGGTCTAGAAGCAATAGGCTTGATGGGAAAGATAATGTGCTTGGTGGGTGTAGATATTCTCTACTACAGTTGGCTTTCCCCAACTCCAAAATTTCAACAACCAAATGTCCTCTCCTTTCTCCTTAGATTTAGGCATGTGGCGGCTTCATGTATATGTTTAGGTTGCCTAGCTCAATGTTTTTCACAACCCATGCCTTATACATGTGGTGTCATGGTGAGACCTAAATACATTAGAATTAAACCAATTTTAAGAGTGTTCACCCACACAATGCATGTCAACACACCTCCTCATGTTTCACACAAACTGGCCCCACATGGTACAAATAAGGACCTTCTCAAAGAAAATCATGGAACCAATTTTAAGGAAGGATTTGTGACAGGTGGCATAGGAGGATTGTTCATTGTAAGGTGGGATTAGTGGGTTGCCTTCTAATGATGACGATTCATTTGGAAAAAGTGCAGTTGGTGTCCATGCCACGAGCATGGAAAAATAATAATAAAAAACCTTCAACATAAAGACAGTTATAAATGTTGTCATAATTAAATGACCATGTCGCAAGCCTATAAAAAATAGGGGTTGAATCTATAGAACCCCAATCTATAATTAAAGAAAGCAAGACACTAGAGAGAGCTTGGAAGGTAGTTTTGATAGTATAACTCTTCAATTTTTGGCTAAAGCTCGATAGTTATCTATCATTCTAAAATGTTTTATGTAACATTTTTAATTCGTGGCTAGATTTCTAGCCTTAGCATATTTTCTGTTAATGAAATATGGAGACTATGCCTTTGTTTCCTTTTAATCGACCCTTATTGGAACTATTTTTGTCTAAGGGGAACACTTTAAGGTGTCTCTTGTTTGGATTCCACTCATAAATGGTCTTGCTCTATCATGTCTTTCTTTTTAAGTAGTCAAGCATCCCTCAAGGAGATATGTGCCTTTATTTAGATCCCTTTAGGTGCTTCCCATGATCAAGATTTGGATAATACACTTTATGTCTAAGTTACCTCATGTTTTCTATTCTCATCTCAAACAATAAAGGGTTTTTGATACATCATATTTTTTGTTAGAAAGGAGATAGATCCCAAATTCCAAAGAGTTCAGGGTGTTGTAAAAGTTATCTGATGAAGTTTTTGAAGTGTTATAAAAGCTATCTGATGAATTTTTTACAAGTGTTGTAAAACCTTTTCATTGGCACATCACCTCCTTGGCCTAGCTTTGATTTTGTGAAAGGCTCTATTTCCCTTTCTAAATCCAAAAGAACAAAGAGCCAACTTATAAAACCCTCAATGTTATTTCACATAGCGCACCAAGTCTCACTCTTGTGAAACTTCCTAACTTCCCTTATTTAGATTTGAGCCTCTTAGGGATCAATAATATTTTCTAGCATGCTCAATAGGATCAGTTTCAAATATTCATCCCCAAATATTAGTACATTCGTTTGGCCTATAATGCTTAAGCAAAGGAATCAATGCACATGGTGAAGTTGCATGCACATATAACTCTACCGGAAGAAAAGTATGAAGTAGAATTATCAAGTTTCTCCTATTTGGGTTGCCCCTCATCCTTGTGCTTCAAAAGGCCATAATGCTCTAGATCTCTACGAAATGTTGTGTGAATTCTAGCATGAGATAGATGTGGTTGGGGTAGAAAAAATAAGGTACAATGGCCTTCTCTATCTTCATGTGCCCATGAAAAGCCCAAAAATAGAGTTAGCTTCCCTACCAATGACTGCTGAAGATGATGAGGCTCCCACTCACTCATGAAAAGAGCTTCTTTGCGAGCGAGTTGTTGCTGAAATAAAGGACCCCTTTTACTTCTATTTTTTTGAATGAGCCCACCCCTCTCAGACTCCATGCTTGATACCTTACTTCTATTCAAAGGTGGATCCATTAAATGGATATTAGTTAGGTCCAATGGACAAGGTCAAGATTCATTACAGTTGTAAACTCCTGATATTTCATATGTGGAAAAGTTGAGCTCCTTCTAGAATGGAGCAAAATAGAGGAACATAATTGTTTCCTCAAGGATCTCCCCATTTTTTTGAGGTTGAAGAAGAAAACAAACCCATCGTAGAAGAAGGATATTTAGATGTGCAAACAAAGGCAAAGCCACCCTTAATGCTCAAGATAAAAAACAAATCTAGAAAAAAGAAAGAGCTCCTCTACACCTAGGACCTAAATAAAAGAAAGAATTAAAACACAACTCTAACCTAGGAGAAAAAAATGGTGATGCACAATTTTGGGATGACCTAAAACTTTTGTGTGCATCGCTCAAGGAGAAATAGGGAAAATCATTCATGAAAAGGTCAAAAAATAGAAGTTATCAAGCTCAATCTAAGGAGAGAAACAAGCAGACAAGATTAGTTCTATGAAGAACCACCCTATGTCCGTGCATAAATGTATTATCAAGTATTTATTTGGGTTTTTTACTCACCAGTTAGTCCTTATCATGCTCACCTCAAAACATGAAGATAGTCCATTAAGAGTAGATTAGTTTGATCTTATGTCATTAGGAAATTATTCTAGCATGCACTACTAGATTATTTTTCCTAATGTGTTTAAAATTATAAGGTATGAACCCTTCCTCCCTTGGCTTCCTCAACAAAGTGCCAAAAATCCTATAAAATGTAAAAAGTTAGGTTGTAAGGGAAGCTCCTTTCAAATTATAGTTAATGGGTCACTTTAAACTGTCAAGTAGTCTAGTTAGGATAGGTAGGTAATTTTTTCCAAAACAATTCTACCGCACATGTCTATTTCTTAAGTAGGCCTCCTTTATAGTCCTATTTTTCCTAACTATGTTCCGCACATGTTCTTGAACTCTTCCAAGAGCTAACAAATACAAGTGTCTATCTATTAGCCAATGCCATCATATAATCAAATGAAATAAATTACAAAGCTCACAAGTTTTGGAGTGCATTAATGCATGGATTGTGTTTTTGCCTTGTTAAGAGTAAACATGCTATGGCCTAAAATAGGCTTGTATTATTCGCATCACATCTCTTAGAGAAAAGTATTTCTCTAAACTTTTCGTTGATTGTTGTATGCAGTAGTCTAATTCCCTCCATAAGATACAGAAATAAGTGTTAATTTTATTTTCTCTTACATTTAAAATCGTATGGGTTTTAGTTATTTTTTAAGCAACATAATTATGAAAAGTTGTGACAACATTTTTCCATACTTTGAGATATACTTTTCATAGTCATGATTCACGAGAGACTGATGAACTACAACTGATTTAGAACACTAAATGAAGAATCTGTGATTTAAGATTACTAAGGAGTTTCTGATTAGATATGCAAGATGATTAAATCAGTATTATGTTGTCATTGATGTCAACTAGCTTGACAGTACTTATCTTGTAAGTTACTATACCGATACATCTTAAGAAAGGTGAAAGAGATGAAGGACAAAAATATCTACATGAGGAAGATGTATATGTCAGATGAGGATAAGGAATACACTGAGTAACTTGTTGATGAGTCTATGACTTGATGATATCGACTTTATTATGTTGCATTCATCTATGATGAAGAATAGAGTTGAAAGACACAAAGCAGTGTTGTCGGTAAATGAAGCATTCTAGTATACACTGACGGAGTGTAGTGTATACTGAGTGCAGTGTTAACCAAGCTTGTGTTCACTGACACATTTCTTTGTTAACCGAGCAGAATAGAAAGGAATTAAATGATTAGCTTAGCCGTTAAATTGATGAGCTAGAAAATGTATGAAATCAAGGTAACAGATAAGGTTTGTTATGAAGATCGACGGCTAACATAATTCATGGAAGATCTAATGGAGCAGATTGAAACATGTTACTGACACATCAGCTGAAGAAGGTTAAAGCAGCAAAATCAATGAAGATGATTAAGCGGCAAAATTTGATGGACAAAAAGAAAATGATTTACTCGTCTATATAAGAGACATTGGTTTCATTGTTGAAAGACGTCGGAAGAAGAAGATACTGCAGAATTATCATGTGAACAAGCTTTCATGCATTCTGATCATACTGGTTAATAAGAACCGAGGTGCAGAACAATTACCAAGCTACAGAGAGTAATTACCGATGGACAGTAAGTTGATATAAGATTGAATCTGAAGTGATATATTGATCAGAAAGATTTGAATGAGCTGAACATTGATCTGTAAACTGCAATTGAAGTTATTTCAAGGAAGATCATCTACTGTTACATATTTAACCATTGTACACAGTCAAATCTCTTAACTGAGTGGACTATGAAAGTCTTTTGATGTTTCATTCATAGAATGAACATTGTTATCCTGTCAACCCCAGAGTGACTGCTGGTTGGACGATAACTTTTGATCTAAAATCCTCTAACAAGGTCACACCTAATAGTGTGTTTGTAACCTTTAACAGGGTTGGGTCTTCACTGACCTCACTTCAGAAGAGTGAACAATTTTGGGTTGTCGGTCCCAAGTGGTTTTTCCCTTCACAGGGTTTCCATGTTAAATCTCTTGTGTTATGTGTTGATTGTGATATTTGCTTGTTATCATACTTTGCATATTACATGTTAGATTTGATCGGTAACTACTATAAGTTTTAGATTGATAATTGGTAAAAGAATAGACAGTGAAAGTATTTTATGTTTATCGAGTTGCAGAAGTTGAAGAATTTGTTTTGGATTATACATTTTGATTTGGGACACTAGATAACTAATTCACCCTCCTCTTAGTTATTCTAATAATTGGTATCAGAGCTGTGGTTTCTTAGAATAGAGTTTTAAGGACTCCAGCACAAAGGTCTCAAGATGTATAAGAGGGAAGTGCCAAAGTTGAACAAAGATAACTTTGTAGTATGGCAAAGCTGGATGATGTTGCACATATCTGGAATTGGGAACTCAACACTAGAACTAATGAAGAATGGCTACATTGAACTAACACCAAGTCCCCTGACACTTGATCAACTGAAAGATAGGCATGAACACAACATTACTATGATGGAACTTGTTGCTGCCTGTACCGATGCCAAATTTGAAGACATTAAGGGATACACTACTACCAAAGCCATGTGGGATAAACTGACTCTAATATACAGTGGAGATTTGAATGTTAAGAGAGCCAGATCAGAAAGCCTAAGAGGTCATTTTGACGATATGAAGATGAAAGAAGGTGAGAACATTGTGCAATACACAAATATACTAAAAGAGGTAGTACATGCTATTAGAGCATCAGATGGAGTTATTAAGGATGAAACAGTGATAAGCAAGATTCTCAGAACTTTACTGCCAGCTTATGCAATCAGGATCTCTACAATTCATGAAACAAGAGCTACATCGAACCTCACTCTTGACACACTGATCGGTAAGCTTACAACTTTTGAATTGAATAGCTTTGACAACAATGTTGTACCTTCTATTGAATCCTCTTTCATGACTTCTTTGAAGATTGGTAAATCTAGTAGCAGGAATAATAAGAATAATGATAGTGATAGTAATACCGATGAAGAACTTGACGAGCTTGAAGCTCTTATGGCCAGAAGATTACCCAAAGGTAAAGGAAGGTATAGAGGCAAGCTACCTTTATCATGTTTTAATTGTAAAGAAGTTGGCCACATCGCAGCTAGATGTCCGAATAAGAAAGATGATGATAGATCCAAAGACCGATATGAAGGAAGCTATGGGAGAAGAGTTAACAGAGGCTACTGATACAACAACAGAGATAACCGAGATAGCTATGACAAAGGGAAAAAGGTATGTTACATAGCCGAAGAATTTGAATCTGAATCTGATTCTGATGATGACATAGAAGTAGTATTTGTTGCTATGAAAGATGACTCAGAGGAAGAAGATAAACATGAAGACACAACATTGATCTCTAAAGTAAGCAAAAATGATACATGGATCATAGATAGTGGTTGTACGCATCATATGACTAGTGATATAGAGAAATTTGATCTACTTGATGAATATGATGGAGGATCTGTAAGGATGGGAAATGATGCACCTTGTATGGTGAGAGGTAAAGGTTCACTGATGATTAATGATAGAATAAAATGTGAAAATGCATATTGGGTAGATGGACTGAACTATAATCTATTAAGTGTGGCACAGCTGAATAACTCAGGCCACTGACTTGATTTTGAGAGTAGAAAGGTAAAAATCTATGATGATGGAGGAAGACTTGTCAGAACTGGTACACAATCCAGAGGTAATCTATTTTATCTTGATATTGATCAGTCTTCTTGTTTATTAATGAAGGATGAAGATGCATGGTTGTGGCATAAGAGGTTATGCCATGTGAACTTTGATAACATGATCAAGATTAGTAAGAAGAAAAGAGTTAGAGGGTTGCCTAACTTGTTAAAAATGGATCATGCTATGTGCCATGAATGTCAGAAAGGTAAGATGACTAAGTCTAGTTTTAAGAGCAAAGACTACTCAACAAAGAAGATACTTGAGTTGGTTCATACCGACCTATGTGGTCCTATGAGAACTCAGAGCTATTATGGTGATAGATACTTTATTCTTTTTGTTGATGACTATACTAGACTGATGACAGTTATGTTCTTTAAAGAAAAATCTGAAGCATTCAAGATGTTTAAGTGGTATAAGGCAAAGGTAGAAAAAGAGACTGGAAAAGAATTAAAATGCTTAAGATCTGATAGAGGAGGTGAATTTATCTATAATGAATTTACTAATTTTTGTAATGAGCATGGTATTAAAAGACAGGTCTCTGAACCGAGGACACCTCAGCAGAATGGGATTGCTGAAAGAAGGAATAGGTCAATCATTGACTGTGCAAGGACACTAATGCTACAAAAGAATATTTCTTAGACATACTAGAGAGAAGCTGTCAGTATAGCTATATATGTGCTTAATCAAGTACAACTGAAGAAGAACACCAACCAGACACCTTATGAGCTATGGTTTGGACACAAACCTACTGTAAGTTATTTTAGGATTTTTGGAAGAAAATGTTTTATTTTGAAAGATGAGAGAAATGGAAAATTTGATTCTAAAGGTGATGAAGGAATATTCTTAGGATATTCTACTAAGAGTAAAGCATACAAATGTCTGAATAAGGTTACGAATAAGATAATTGAAAGTACTAATGTCCGTGTTGATGAGTTTGATGACAAGAACACAGAGGAAAGAAAGGAACTGAAAGACTATGGTAGATTCACTTACATTGAACTTCCTAATTATCTATTGAAGTCGCAACCTATGATAACCGGTCAATAGGAAAATAACCCCGAGGAACAAGAAAGGGAAACCGACGAACAAGATGGAGCTACCGAGAAAGCACATGAACTTGAACAGGATGAACAAGAAAGAAGAAACTGAGTGCTGGCTAGTTTTAATAGAAGACATCATCTTGAGACACAAATTATTGGAGACAGACAAACTGGCATGCAGACAAGAAGCAAAGCAAGACAAGGTACATGTTTAGTTTGTGAATTTGAACCAAAAAATGTGAAAGTTGCATTAGAAAATGAAGAATGGGTTAATGTAATGAAAGAGGAAATAGAGAAAATAGAGAAGAACAAAACCTGGTCCTTAGTACCCCAACCTAAAGATAAGAATGTTATCAGTACTAAGTGGATATTCAGGAACAAACTAAATGAAAATGGTGAAGTTGCACGAAATAAAGCTAGATTGGTATGCAAGGGATATGCACAGGAAGAAGGCATTGACTATGGTGAGACATTTTCACCCATTGCTAGATTGGAAGGAGTTAGAATGCTACTTGCATATGCTGCACACAATAAATTCAGAGTTTATCAAATGGATGTGCAGTTAGCATTTTTGAATGGTATACTTGAAGAAGAGGTCTACATAGAACAACCTAAAGGATTCATTGATCTAGACAAAAAAGACATGGTATGTAGATTACATAAAGCTTTATATGGTTTGAAGCAAGCACCGAGAGCATGGTATGAAAGACTGCATACTTATATGTTAAGTATTAGATTTATAAGAACTAGTGAGAATAGAAATTTGTACATGAAAGGTGATACTGATGACACTATTATTATTGCTAAAATTTTTGTTGATGATATTATTTTTGGAGGTCAAGATCATGTATGTATGCTGATGAGATGAGAAAAGAGTTTGAGATGTCTATGTTCGAAGAGATTAAATTCTTTCTGTGAGCAAGGCTTTCGAGGGTACCTGTTATCTATTTTGAAAGGCTCAAATCAATCAAATGTTAAGAGTTTAATCTAGCATACAATTAAAACAATAACAAGGAAACTCTAAGCTAGCCACCTCAGATTGAGCCAAAAACAGGTGCACCCAAGCACTGTTTGATTTGCTCTGATAAGGGGGATGTGGGTGTGCTCTCTAAGCACTTGGAGCATACTCTAAATGCATTTAAGATGGATTGAAATCCATGAAAACCCCAAAATGACACAAAAATAGGTATAGAACACCTGATTTGCCCCTAAGGCCTCAAGGATCCAAAGATGCTTTAATGGAGATTAAGCTACATGATGAGTAATCTAGGATTGATTTTAGACTAAATAAAGATGTGATATGATGCTATGCTATGCAAAACCACAATAAAAACTATATTAATCTATTTATTACTAAGTTATGATGAGCTAAAATGCTTGAAAGTAAACTAAATTAGAATGTTTTTCTAAGATCTAACATGAAAATGGCATTATAACAATGCATGAGAATGAAAGTAAGCTAATTCTCTTTTGCCCTTGAAAGGAGGGGTATTTATAGGATTTGGGAAGGAAGAATGAGTGGCTAGGATTGAAATCCTTAAGAGAGGCCAAGATTCACTCAAAGGGGAGCACATGGATTGTGCTAGTTTAGGGATCACCTCCTTGTGACAAGTGTCACAAGGGCATTGGATTGAAAGATGGGAGGAATGTGCACAATTTGGGAAATGTGCCTAGGGTCAAAGGGTGTAAGAAAGGGGTGAGGGGCTTCTTAAATGCACCATAAGTGCATGTAAGAGGGATAAGGAGGCCTTAAATGCCTTCAATGCACTTCAAAAAGGGAAGCCCTCTTTGTTGACTTTGGGGTAAGCTTAAGAGTTGGCTAACCTTGTTTAGGGAATGTGACAAGGTTAAGGGAGGAATTAGGATTAGGATTAGGATAATCTTAAGATTAGGATGGGTGAAGAGGTTGGATTTGAGAAGACTCTAGAAGAGTCTAGAGTTCTCCTTGGTTTTATGGAATAAAAGGTTATTCATTCCAAAAGCTTAAGTTTTGGGAATATTTATTGAAATATTTTCAATAAATATGAAATTTAAATATTTAATCTTAATTAAATATTTAGCCTTGGGATTAGGGTTAGAAAAGATGGGATTAGTCTTTTAATCGAAATTAAGAAGGGATTAAAAGATTTTGGAAGAGGTTAGTGGTCTAAAGGAAATTGGCCAAGTTTTGGGCAAAAAATAAATTAATTATTTATTTTGGGATTTTTGGTCAATTTATTAATTAAAATAATTAATAAATAAGGAGATAATGTTTGAATAAGATTTAAACATTTTTGGGAGGGATTTCTTAATTAAATATTTTTAATTAAGATAAAGGGATTTAATGACATAAAAATAAATTAATTAATTAAATAAATAAATAATTAATAAATGATGATGTCATCAGGGATTTTCAGAAAATAAAAATACTTTATTTCCTAAAGGATTTTTAGGTGTCTACACTTTCTAGGACTACAAATGATTCAACAAAGTGATGGGATATTTATCTCACAGTCTAAGTACATAAAGGAAGTCTTGAAGACATTTGGCATGGAAGATGCTAAACCTGTGGGAACATCGATGGCTATTGGAAGTAAATTGACAAAGGAAGATGAAACTACATAGGTAAACCAGACACTTTACCGATCCATGATTGGTAAACTAATGTATGTAGTTCATAGTAGACCAGATATAGCACATGCTATGGGAATTGTTGCTAGATATTCTACTAACCCTAGAGAATCACACATGATTTCTACTAAAAGAATCTTAAGATATCTGAAAAAGACAAAGGATTATGGATTATGGTATCCTAAGGAAGGTAAGTTTGAGCTAAAGGTATACACTGACGCTGATTGGGCTGGAAATGTGGATGACAAAAAAAACACCACTGGAGGAGCATTTTTCTTTGGTGAAAGACTTGTAACTTGGACAAGTAAAAAGCAGGCTTGTATTTCTCAGTCTATAGCTAAAGTAGAGTATGTTGCTATTGCTACTAATTTCTCAAACATTGCATATATCAAGCAAGTGTTGGAAGGAATGAATGAGGTAATCACTGACCCGGTGATTATATACTGTGACAACACAAGTGCTATTAATATTTCAAAGAATCCAGTGATGCACTCTAAGACAAAACATATATCAATTAAGTATCATTACTTAAGAGAACAAGTGCAAGCGAAGCAAGTGAAGTTAGAATTTGTTACATCTAAAGAACAACTTGTAGATATCTTTACAAAGCCTCTATCGAAGGACACATTTGAATACTTGAGGACTAGACCTGGGGTCCATCCCCTGTCTATTAGTCACTAATGTGATCTAGATGTTGCATCAGCCTAAACTTATCAAAAGATCACACATGTCGATGCAACATAGTTCACACTTTGGATAATGTTCAAGGTTGTGATTAAGTTTGAAGAACTGAAACATATTGGGATATTAGTATACAAAGATACAGAGACTGTATTGGACAACAAAGAGTTACTTAGCTACTACAGAGCTGATTATTTATTTGTTTCTTTGGCATTTTTGTCAAAGGGAGAGATAAATAATATGAAAAGGAAAGGGAGAGATATGCACCAATGAGAACTATCTAAGCGAGAGATAATCTGAAAGAAACAGAACACTGAAGATCAGTTACTGAGAATAGAAGAAGGAATCTGAGAGATGAAAAGATTACATCTACAGAATGACAAAGTTGTGTTTTGTAATGCTATTTAGTAACATAGTGATTAAACATATTAAGCCAAGGAGAACTTACACAACATTTGATCACAGAGTTGTAGAATACATGTTTGGTATGTGTATGAAGAATCTATGATTTAAGATTACTGAGTTGCTGATTAGATATGCAAGATGATTAAATCAATATTATGTTGTCATTGATGTCAACTAGCTTGACAATACTTATCTTGTAAGTTACTATACTGACACATTTGAAGAAAGGTGAAAGAGATGAAGAATAGAAATATCTACATGAGGAAGATGTATATGTCAGATGAGGATAAGGAATACACTAAGTAACTTGTTGATGAGTCTATGACTTGATGATATCGACTTTATTATGTTGCATTCATCTATGATGAAGAATAGAGTTGAAAGACACAAAGCAATGCTGTCGGTAAATGAAGCATTCCAGTATACACCGATGGAGTGTAGTGTATACCAAGCGTAGTGTTAACCGAGCTTGTGTTCACTGATGCATTTCTTTGTTAACCGAGCATAACAAAAATGAATTAAATGATTAGCTTAGCCATTAAATTGATGAGCTGGAAAATGTATGAAATTGAGGTAACAGATAAGGTTTTTGATGAAGATCGATGGCTAACATAATTCATGAAGATCTAATGGAGCAGATTGAAATGTGTTACTGACACATCAGTCAAAGAAGGTTAAAGTGGAAAAATCAATGAAGATGATTAAGCGAAAAAATTTGATGGACAAAAAGAAAATTATTTACTCATATATATAAGAGACATTGGTTTCATTGTTGAAAGATGTCGGAAGAAGAAGATACTATAGAATTATCATGTGAACAAGCTTTCATGCATTCTGATCATACTGGTTAATAAGAACCGAGCTGTAGAATAATTATCGAGCTAAAAAGAGTAATTACCGACGGATAGTAAGTTGATATAAGATTGAATTTGAAGTGATATATTGATCAAAAAGATTTGAATGAGCTGAACATTGATTTGTAAACTGCAATGGAAGTTGTTTCAAGGCAAATCATCTACTGTTACATATTTAACCATTGTACACATTCAAATCTCTTAACTGAGTCGACTATGAAAGTCTTTTGATGTTTCATTCATATAGTGAACATTGTTATCCTATCAACCCCAGAGTGACTGCTGGTTGGACGATAACTTCTGGTCTAAAATCCTCTAACAAGGTCACACCTAGCAGTGTGTTTATAACCTTTAATAGGGTTGGGTCTTCACCAACCTCACTTCAGAAGAGTGAACAATTTTGGGTTGCCGATCCTAGGTGGTTTTTCCCTTCATAGGGTTTCCACGTTAAATCTCTTGTGTTATATGTTGATTGTGATATTTTCTTGTTATCATACTTTGCATATTACATGTTAGATTTGATCGGTAACTACTATAAGTTTTAGACTGATAATTGGTAAAAGAATAGATAGTGAAAGTATTTTATGTTTACCGAGTAGTAGAAGTTAAAGAATTTGTTTTGGATTATTCATTTTGATTTGGGACACTGGATAACTGATTCACCCCCCTCTCAGTTATTCCAACAAAGACATGCTTTAAAAAAGAAAATTGCAAAAAAAAAGTGAGGATATTTTCATGCACAAGAAACATTTACATATAAAGAGATATATATATTCATTAGAGTAACTTTTTACAAGTATATATGTATGTTTCTTTTCTTTTCCTTCTCAGTAAGAACAAAATGTTACAAAAAAAGATATACTAAATTTTTGTATCATAAAGTTGTACAATAAGTTATGCATTTCAAGGGCCTAGGTGGTTAGTCGAAGAGTCATCCTCATCACTTATGCTATCTTCAATTCCCTCATTGTATATTCCAGGGTCTCCTCCTTACATGTCTCGTTACTATCTATTGAATCTAGGTCCCAATCAAAGGTCATATCTCACCATTCGTCCATCCAATCTAGATTAAAGTCCAAGTCTAGACTAATAAGCCTCCTTAGAAAATAGGGTGTAGGGGCTGCACAGTCTTTGTGTTCTCCAATATACATTCTCTAAAAATTGGACGCAAATGGAAATATTTTAGGTCTGTGGCCAAAGGAAGGCCAATTCCATATATATATTGCGCTACTTTAAGAACTTGGTTAAGGCCACCACACTATTCACTTTTAAAGAACCCCAAGTTAAATTTCCAATTCCTTCCTTTGTCTCTCCCAAGTCTAGTAGAGAGGTAACACACTAGGGCACAATATTTGTGTTTAGTATGTACCTATCCTTGCTAGCAAGAAATCTAGTACTAATAACCCACTTCACACCATGACATTCTCTATGTTTATCAATCGTATAAGGCATTTTTTAGTGACACAACCAAAAAAGTAGTTCTATGGTCTTGAGCTTGTCAACCTAACAAGAGTGCCCATACCTAATGCTCTTTCTACTAAGAACACTTTACACCTAAGAAAATCACATAAAATTTCTATAATAAGAATTATTTACTAATGTAGCAATGCATTGATTTATAATCACCTAGGTCATCTCACATGTTCAATCCTTTGTTGTTTTGGCAAGTCATTATGATGAAGTAACTCCTGGCGTACTGGGGTAGCATTCCAAAGGATATCATTCTCTTGTTTGACATTCAATTTATGCATTTTGGCTACTTGACAATGTGGATGGTAAAGGTTTTGTACTCATTTTTTAAAAATAATTAAATGCATTTATTTCATTATTTATGATATGAAATTATCTTTGATATTATTGGGATACTTACTCTTAAATCAAGGTATTGGAGTCATTATACATCACATCACACATATGTGGCATCACTAACAATTTCTTATTAGAATCATGCATTAATTAATCGCATGAGTTAGTTAATGGTTGATTTTCATTCTCTTACTAAGTGAAAAATCTAAAGAGCATTTCTCACTACCACCTTAGTTTCCAACTTGTAAAGGACTTTATTGTCCATTATCCAAAGAAGATTATGGATTAAAAGGAAAAAGTGAATTTTTTTAAAACTCAAGTTATGCAGGTAACTCTACTATGGCTATGAATGCTCAACTATAATAGAGCTATGCTCTATGGAAACCAAGAAAATATCCTTTTCAGGGCTACGAAAGCCCATCTAGCAGCAAGGCTCTATTCGATTGACTATGGGAAATGACCCAACTATGTAGCTTTGTATGAGAATGAGTTTCACCTTAGACTATCTCAGAAAAGGGAGGATTAAAATACGTGCACACACTAGAATGAATGTATGATACAACTCATCCGATGGGATAACATATTCCCAGTATCTTTGTTTTTGAATTGGTGGCCTAATAATTTCATTCTTAATCTTACACAGTAAGCCCATGAGTTTTATGAATTTTCTCTTATTTTCTATAATGGGAATGTTTCCCTTCACTATCTTCATTTGATATGCAATGGCATTTCCATTTTTATTGACCACAAATATTTTGACCTAGGTAGGATGTTTGTGGTTGCAAGTTTTCTTTATTTCCATATTTTTCTAGCCTCTTATAGCTCCTCTTCTTACTTAGGCCTTGGTACAAATTCCTTGTCTCTTTTGCAAATTTTGGCAAGGGATAGTTGTTTTGGTTTCACCACACGTCTTTGAGATTACTTATGTTGAAAATATTTTGGTTACATGAAAAATATTGGGTGAATGATAATGCACACATAAAGACCAAGGCACCCATTTCCATTTCAATTAAGCTCACCATTGATATCTAATCCAAGATACCAAAAGTGAGTTGATGAAGTTAGAGTGGCTCAATTGACAATATACTAGTCTTAGAAACTAGATATTCAAATGTTCAATCTTAGTAGGCTAAGATTCCCTATGAGTCACCAAACCTGTAGATATTTTCTATAGTATTTATCTTTCCCCAACTCTAAAATTTCAATGATCAAATCTCTTCTCATTTCTCCTCAGATTCAGGCACACAGTGTCTTCATGTATATGTTTGGGCCACCTAGTTCAATGTCTCTTTGAGACTCACACCTTGTACATGTGGAAGCATCATTAAACCTGAAGACATTACCATTGAACTATTTTTAAGAGTGTCTATCTGTGTGAGGTGTGTCAATGCATCTCCTCATGTTTCAAATGAATTGGCCCCATGTAGTATGGATAAATATCTTCTTAAAGGACATGATGGTATTGGTTTTGAGGAAGGAATTACAACAGGTGGAAGAAGAGGTTTGTTTATCACTAGGTGGAATTAGTGGATTTCCTTCTAATGATGATGATTAAATTGGGAAAAGCACAAATGGAACCCATTCCATGGGAATGATAAATTAAAAATGAAAAATATTTTTCATGTAGACAATTATAACTATTATCATAATTAAACAACTATGCCTCCAGCCTGTAAAAAAATAGACGTTGGATCTACAAAACCTCGATCTATAATTAGAGAAAGTAGGATACTAGAGAGAGCTTATGAGGTAGTATTGATATAAAAAATATTAAATATTTAGATAAAAAGCCCATTTTCTATCATTTTGAAATGTTTCATGTAACTTTTGTAATGTGGGTATGTGCAGGATCATGGTATGCCAAATTGGGCCCTTAAGTGACAATGAAAAATAAAAAAATTAGGGTTAGGCAAGTTGATGTAAAAATTTGAAAAAGTTATCAATCTTATATAAAAAATATTTAAGAAGAGAATTTGTAGAAAACTGAATGTAGTTTTTAAGCTACTAGCCCTTTTTTGGAAAAAAATTATTCTATATGGTGAAAAATTCAAATTTCAATGTAGTAGTACGAAAATTTCAAGAAAAAGGTAAGAAGTAGGTGCATGTATAACCACCTTAAACACAACCAAATGATAATATTTTTTTACAAGATTCTAGATATAAGTATTAGACTCATGTCCAGATGTGACACATATTTTTTTGTAATTTTCTTCCAAGTAAATAATTAATTATGATTTTTCTACTACACTTTTCTAGAATATAAAAACTCATGTGTCTGACCACCTTAACTTAGTCTAAACTTCATCAAATTGAAAAAAAAATCTTGCAGTAGGAAAAGCATAAAATGTGATGTATGTTTCAAATTTCAAAAATGTTATATTGTTTGAAAGTTCTAGTTATTTTTCAAACAATCTATCAATTGGGACTTTAGAGGTAACTCAATTAGTAAATAAATATTATTTACTTATTCAACTCAAAATTTGACAACAATTATATTGATAGAAATCTGAGAATCTCCTTAAGAAACCCTTTCTGCTTCATCAAATTTGGGTGAAAAAATATTGTTAGCTACATGGTCAAAGTCTAGAGATCGAATAAAATATGGAAAACACATTTTTTGGGTTAACCATCTAGGTTTGGCATCCCAAAGCCAAAACCCAAGGCAAATCCTAAAGCAAATCCTCAGGTGTCTCATAGTTCTATAGTACCCATTAATATCGGATATCTGATCCAAATCATATACCCATTTTGAAAAAAAAAAACACATTTTAGTAAATGGGCATAATTTTTGCGTTTCTTATCAAAATTTTGATTTTTTTACAGGTGTTGGAAAGGTGATTAGGAGAACTAAAATATGGATAAGATAACTTTATTAGATTATAGACCAAAACTTAATTATATAATAAATTCAAGTGAATCCTTAATTTTGAAACTTGTAATAATCACAACATTTGCATACAAAATCATTCTTTTTTAGTTCAACTTTTCTACCATAAGAATTGACATAATTAAAAAGTAATAAATAATGAAAAACTTATATTTAATGTACTAATGAGATTAAATTTTTTCATAAATCATCATATAGGGTTTCCTTGTTGTCTTTGATCCTTTGTACACAATTACCCAAGATGACCTACGGGAAAATGTCTCTCTATACCTCTCTTCCCCTCTCTCAATTTACTTATTTATATCTTTCTCTCTTTCACTTTCATTTTATATCCCTTTAAATCCATCTCTATCATTTTTCCTTTCTCTGCATCTCTCTTTGTCTCTTTCCATCTCTATGTTTGTGTATGTGTCTTTGTCTCTACTAATTTCTCTTCTCTCTATTTATGTCCCTCCCTCTAACTTCCTCAACCCATACCTATTTATTACGTGTCTCTATCACCTCATTTATATCTCACTCTTCCCCCTCTATCTCTATCTCCCTATAGATACATCTTCATGTCTATCTATATCTCTTTATCTCTAGATATCTCTTCTTTTCTTCATTTCTCCCTTCACCTATCATAATGACTCAATTAGTTAGAGGGGAGAAGGGATGGGATGGTGGGGATTGGGGGAGAGATGGGATGGTGTGATGGAAGAGGGAGAAAGGAGAAAGGGAGAAGGGTACTGGGGTAGATATGATGTAGAGAGAGAGAGAGAGATTATGTTGAGGGGAAGGTATGGGATGGTGAGATGATGGAGGGGAAAGAGTGAGATATAGGGGGTAATTAAGGGGAGAGAGATGAGATGGAGATGGTCCTAGTGTCTTAAGGGGTCCTTGGTGCCTTAAGTAGTTCTAAGGGATTGTCATATGTATTAATGGGTCTTAGAATACTTTAATAGGTCCTAGGGGATCCTAAAATGCATTAATGGGCATGAATGAGTCCTAGGACACATTGATGAGTCAAAAAGCATCCTAGGATACATTAAGGGGTCATAATAGGGTCCTAAGGGGTCATAATAGGATCATTTACCATACACTAATGTATATGGTAAGGGGTCCTAACGTGTCCTAGGACACATTAATGTGTCCTAGGACCCCTTACCATACACTAATGCTTGGTAAGGTGTCCTAAGTGGTCCTAAAGGGTCTTAAGGGTTCCTAGGAACATTAATGTGTCCTTGGACCCCTTAAGAACCCTTAGGACCCCTAAGATGTATGTTAAGGGGTCCTAAAGGGTCTCAAGGGGTCCTAGGACACATTAACATGTCCTAAGACCCCTTAAGAACCCTTATGACCCCTAAGATACATTAATGTGTCCTATGACCCCTTAGGACCCCTTTCCATACACTAATGTATTGTATGTTAGTCCTAATGGTCCAAGATTACTAAGAAGGGGGGGGGGTGAATAAGCAATCTAAGATATTTGAAAATTTCCACTTCTTTAACTCAAAATCAACATTCACAAGTTTACCGATTGATAAGAAAATGAGACTTGATCAAATAAACACATCCATCACAATGCATGCAACACATAAGATAGATATTTTCACATGGAAACCCAAATGGTTGAAAACCACAGTGGGAATGATGACCCATGAATAATGTACTCTTTTGAAGTACACTATGTTAGCAGCTTAGAAAAATGTTGTTAGGTGCCACCCAGTTATGGGATTTACCTCTAGCCCTGTTAGGAGTAACTCTATTAGGATTTTTCAAACTCAATTTTATGAGCCACTTTGTTAAGATATTTATAAATAAGATATGTTAGGATCTACTTAGTTAATGGATTTAAAAATAAGAAACATGTTAGGGTCTTGTGATCTAGAAGTAGAAACTCCTTTTCTTGATAAGATCCTTTGTAACACATTTATTATCCTCTTAGAAAACTCTAGAATACCCTAGCTTTCCCGCACCATCACAATCATGATCTAAACACACAAATATTCAATTTCATGCTATAAATATCACTTCTCAAGCCATAAAATTGACACCACCCAAAAATTTTACCTAACACATTTCAAATCACTATTCCATCCTTCGTACTCAAAGAGATCACTCCAAAACACACATCCCAATATAACAACCATCTTTACCAAATAGGTTGGCCAAAGGATAAACCCTTACAATTTATTTTATCAAGAAGAGTCAAACATGTTTTGACCAACTCAACCTTCATCTTGATAAAAAATCTACCTTGGTCAATGTAATGCCAACTTATCACCACATATGAATTGATACTTTCTCAACATGATAGCTGGAACACACATGAATCATCACAACTTGATCATTGATCACTGATAGAAGATTTACCAATTGTAACTTAGGAATAATGGTATCATTTACTAAAACAACTTATATAACCACAAAACATGCTTACCAATCATCCAAATCACTTGCGATCATGACCATGAGCTCAACACAGTATCAAAAAAATAATTACATGATCATGCCACCTAACTCATCATAGATTTGATAAACTGATCAAATCACTCATTTCCTATCATAGACTATTCTAAGAAGTTGCCCTGTTGAACTTCAACCAATCATAACTTACTCAAATCTTGACCTGAACAGTTGCGATCATAAATTTAACATCTATAGATATCTTGAAGTCTTTCCTAAGGATCACTACCACTAAAACCACTTACAATATACTATTTATATTTCTCTCATACTTGGCAACATACTAGGAACACTAGGTCAGTACTTGACATTAATGACAACATAATAACTGATCATCACAATGCCAAATCTGTACCAACACATCACTTACCATCACAACATCAGTTATGAAAACATGGTAAGGGGTCATAAGGGGTCGTAGGACACATTATTGTATTCTAGGAATTCTTAAGACCCCTTACGACCCCTTACAAAATATTAGTGTATGGTAAGGGGTCATAAGGGGTCCTAGGACACATTAATGTGTCCTAAGACCCCTTATGACCCCTTAACATACATCTTAGGGGTTTTGAGGGTTTTTAAGGGGTCCTAGGACACATTAATGTGTCCTAGGATCCCTTGAGACCCCTCAGGACCTCTCACCATACCCTAATGTATGGTAAGGGCTCCTAAGGGGTCTTAGGACACATTAATTTATGGTAAGGGATCCTAAGGGGTCTTAAGGGGTCCTAGGACACATTATGTATCCTATGATCCCTTAAGACCACATAGGATCCCTTACCATACATTAGTGTATGGTAAGAGGTCCTAAGGGGTCGTAAAAAATCATAAGGAGTCCTATGACATATTAAGGTATCCTAGAACCCCTTAAGACCCCTTTGAACCCCTTATCATACATTAGTATATCGGGAGAGGTCCCAAGTGGTCATAAGAAATCATAAGGAGTCCTACAACACATAAATGGGTCTTAGAACCCCTTATAACCATTTAGGACCACTTACCATACATTGTAGGGGTTTTAAGGGTTGTTAAGGGGTCCTAGGACATATTATTGTGTCCTAGTACCCCTTAAGACTCCTTACGACCCCTTAGGACCCCTTACCATACACTAATATATGGTAAGGGGTCCTAAAGAGATCATAGGGGGTCTTAAGGGGTCCTAGAACACATTATTGTGTCCTATGACCCCTTAAGATTCCTTATGATCCCTTATGACCCCTTACCATACTTATTGTATGATAATAGTTCCTACAAGATCATAAGGAGTCTTGGAGTCCTAGGAAACATTAATGTATTCTAGGACCCCTTAATACCCCTTAGGACCCCTTACCATACATTAGGCTAAGGGGTCTTAAGGGGTCCTAGGACACATTAATGTCCTAACACCTCTTAAGACCCCTTAGGAGCCATTAGGAAACCTTACCATACACTAATGTGTCCTAGGACCCCTTAAGACCCCTTAGGACCCCTTACCATACATTAGTGTATGTTAAGAGGTCTTAAGAGTTCTTAAGGGATCTTACAATATATTAATGTGTCCTAGGACCCCTTAACAATTCTTATGATCCCTAAGATGTATGGTAAGGGGTCCTAAAGGGTCCTAAGGGGTCATAAGGGGTTCTACAATGCACTAATGTGTCCTAGGGACCCTTATGACCCATTACCATATACTAATGTTTTGTAAGGGATCTTAAAGGGTTGTATGGGGTCTTAAGTAGTCCTAGGACACATTAATATGTCCTAGGACCCATTATTACCTCTTAGGACCCATTACCATACACTAATATTTGGTATGTGGTCCTAAGGGTTCTTAATGTTTCCTAAGACCACTTAAAAACCCTTACAACCCCTATGATATATGGTAAGGGTTCCTAAAGGGTCATAA
The DNA here is from genome assembly GCA_027943335.1 of Chamaecyparis obtusa. Taxonomy (NCBI): domain Eukaryota; kingdom Viridiplantae; phylum Streptophyta; class Pinopsida; order Cupressales; family Cupressaceae; genus Chamaecyparis; species Chamaecyparis obtusa. The sequence continues at coordinate 578,553 of BSBK01004658.1, forward strand.
GGGGTCTTAGGATAGATTAATGTATCCTACAACCCTTTATTACCCTTGGGACCCCTTACCATACACTAATGTTTGGTTTGTAAGGGGTCTTAAGGGGTTCTAGGACACATGAATGTATCCTATGACCCCTTATAACCCCTTACCATACATTAGTGTATGGTAAGGGGTCCTAGGACATATTTAGGACCCTTTAGGACCCCTTACCATACATCACATGAGTCAAAAGGGCTCTTATGGGATCCTAGGATACATTAATGTGTAGTAGGACCCCTCAATATCCTTTAGGACCCCTTACCATAAATATTATGGGTTTTAAGGGTTCTTAAGGGGTACTAGGACACATTAATGCATCCTAGAACCACTTAAGACCCAATACCATACACTAATATTTGGAAATGGGTCCTAAGTGGTCCTAAGGGATCCTAGGACATAGTAAGGGTTTGTAAGGGGTCCTAGGACCCCTTAAGACTCCTTAGGAACCATTAAAATACACTAATGTTTGGTAAGGTGTCCTAAGTTGTCCTAAAGGGTCTTAAGGGGTCCCATGACACATTAATGTGTCCTAGGACCCGTTAGGACCCCTTACCATACATTAGTGTATTGTAAGGGGTTGTAAGAGATCATAAGACATCCTAGGACACATTAGTATGTCCTTGGACCCATTTTGACCCCTTATGACCCTTTAGTACCCCTTAGGACACCTAGGACCCCTTAAGAAATCCTAGGACTCCTTAATGTATCCTAGGATGATTTTTGACCCATAAATTTGCTATAGGACTCATTCACACCCATTAATATATTTTAGGATCCCCTAGGACATATTAATATATCCTAAGACCTATTAATATATTTTATGACCCATTAATATATATGATGACCTCTTAGGACCACTTAAGGAACCAATGACCCCTTGAGAAATCCTAGGACCATCTCCATCTCATCTCTCTACCCCTAATTACCCCTATATCTCACTCTCTCCCCTCCCTCATCTCACCATATCATCCCTTCCCCCACCATCATCTCTCTCTCTCTCTTTCCCCATCACCATCTTCATCTATCCCCCTAACTATCCTCTTTCTCTCTGTACATCATATGTCTCATCACCCCCCTTCTCTCTCTCTACCTAATATCTCCCACATTCCCTTTCTCTCTTTCTCCTTTCTCCCCCTGTCATCTCACCATCCCACCTCTTCCCCCCAACATATCATCCCTTCCCCCCTCTAACTAATTGATTTATTATGATAGGTTAAGGGAGAGATGAAGAAAATAAGAGAGATCCAAAGATAATGAGATATAGAAAGACATGAAGATATATCTATAGGGGATATAGATAGAGGGGGAAAGAGTGAGATAGAACAAAGGTGATAGAGACAAGTAATAAATAGGTATGGGTAGAGGGAGTTAAAGGGAGGGACATAAATAGAGAGAAGAGAGAGAGAGAGAGAGAGAGAGAGAGAGAGAGAGGATATATGTGTTAGATAACTAAGAGGGGGTTGAATAAGTTAAGTCCAATTATCCTATAGTCCTAAATACTCTCAGATGCATAAACCAATTCAATAAACTTAAATAGCTCGATAAACACTTGACTGTGTCTTCCTGATTCATTTATCGACTAATACTTAAATCAACTAGTATATACCGATCAAACCAGTAATTGCAATGTGTAAAGTAATATAACAAATCATCACATGCATACACATATAACACTTAACTTTTAACATGGAAACCCTATTAGAGGAAAAATCACCTTGGACCAGTACCTAAAATATTTTCACTCTTCTAAAGTGAGCTCGGTTAAGAGACAACCTATTAAATGTTACAAAAAACATTGTAAGGTGTGACCTTGTTAGAGGATTTATCACTAATAGTTCTCCATGACCATACATTTCCTTGGGTCAACAAGAAAACAATTAACATTCATTAAATATCATAAAGAAATAAATAAAGACTATTAATTCCCACTCGGTTAAGAGATTTTGTATGTAGCAACGATTATAATGCAACAGTAAATAATCTTATTCAAATGCAACTTCCTTTTTAGATATTCAGATCTATGCTAAGATCAATATAAATCTGGCCATCATAATCTCTTCAATTTCCTTTTATCCTCCAACTCTGTTCTGCTCAGTGTAGTTTGCGGAATTGATCAGTTCTTACTTCAACCTGTTTGACCATCTTCACATGAATGCAATTTTTTCCTCACATGCATACCTAATTATTTTGAATCTCTTGTCCCCTTTTATAGACATGATAAACCATTTTCTTCTCAACCATAGATTTTTCCTCTTAATCTCCATCATTGATTTTTCCCTTTTAACCCTCCTCAAAACTTGTGCTTTAAAATGTTTTAATCTTGATCATCTGATCAACCTCAAATTTTTTCAGCCATAGATCTTCATAAAAAACTTTATCTTTATCCTCAAAATCATCCCAATTCATCTATCTCATCATCTCATGTTGTCAATCACATATTCCACATTAATTCTTCCACTAGATCAATACCATGATGTGTTGGTGACTTCCATCTTGATTAATACTACACTCAATATACACTACACTTTCTCGGTGTACACTGTATCTACTCGGTGTATACTAAGTTATTCATATAACAACCACATTAACTTGTACATTCTTGATCTTCAATACTTAACATAATCATTTAATACAATCAAATCACTATCATACTGTCATATACTCATCAATAAGTTACCCAATGAATACCATATTCATAACTTACTCATGCATCTCATTTTCATGTTAATATCTCATTCCTTCACCAATATTACCTTCTTCAGATGTTTGTAACTATCATGATAAGTACAGTTAAAAGTAGTTGACATCAATGACAATATAATAAATGATCTAATATCTCACATATACCTTTATATCCAGGTGATCATCTTCACATTTTCTTCTCCAAATAGTCAATCAGTTGTAGGCTAACAATCTCTCCCTTTGGCATTGATGGAAAAACAAGCACAATATGAAATATTCCATAGAATACCAAACATCTTAAGTATCTACAATTCTATCTATATGTTGTGACTCAGTAAGATCTCCATTAGCTTATGCATTTAATATGTTTAATCAGTAAACAACATCAATGTATAGACACTCCCTTTCGGTTAACTTTATTTCTAACTGATATTTCATGTTCATCTCTCCCTTTGAATTTTTCCTCAATATTTCATGTAACCATCTCTCCCTTTGACAACAATGCCAAAAGAAATAATCAGCTCTTCAATAGCCAAATAAGTATCTTTTCAACTCATGTTTAGATTCTTGTACCTTGCATGTACAAATGTTCATTGTTTTAGCTTGTATTCCATCTTCTTCACAACCTTAGGAGTCCCAAAGTGTGAATATATTGCATCAACATCATTAGATCTTCTAATAAAGTATAGGTTGATGCAACTCCATATCACCTTAGTGACTGTTAGATAGGGGATGGACCCCTAGTCTACTTCTTAAGTATTTAAAAGTATCTTTCGGTAAGGGTTTGGTGAATATATCAACAAGTTGCTCATGTGACTTCACATATTCTAATTTGACCTATTTTTCCTAAACTTTCCCCCTCAAGTAGTGATATTTAATAGATACATGATTTTTCTTTGCATGCATCACTGGATTCTTTGAAATGTTAATAGCACTTGTATTGCCACAATAGATTATCATTGGATTAGTAATTTCTTCATTCATACCTTCCAACAATTACTTTATCCATGCAATATTTGAATAATTAGCAGCAAAAACTACATATTCAGCTTCAACAATGGACTGAGAAATGCATCCTTGTTTCTTTCTTATCCATGTCACTAATCTTTCTCCTAAAAAGAATGCTCCACCTATAGTTCTTTTTCTATCATCAATATTGTTAGGAATAGTCCCAAGAGATAACTGAGAGGGGGGGGGGGGGGTTGAATCAGTTATCTACAAGTTTCAATTCTTTATCCAATTAAGTATACTTAAACATAAATCATAAACATAATGAAAGAACACTTGAATACAACACCAATATTTTGGTTACGGGGAAACCCAAATAGGAAAAAACCCCGGTGGGAATTGACACCCACTAATAATCTGCACTAGTGTTTTATGATCCTTGTTAGAAGATCCTTAACCCTGTTAGGAGTTTCTTTACAATATATTTAGTATAGTGACCTAGTCAAGGGTCAAACCATGTTAGGAGTCTTTTATAATTAACCCTGTTAGGGGTGAGGACGCACTATTTGAGAGCACAATACTCAAAGGGGTGAAGGCTACAACCTTCTGATTAACAGATACACACTATATTTGGATCTTGGTGAATTTTACTTTGACCTGCTATTTGGATAAGTTCCAATGTATAGAAAAAACTCTTTACTTGGTCACATATACCTTCCGTTGATGGCTCAACACTTTGCACACTCTGCTCTATTGTTCACAAACAACTCTGAACCATGTTTTAGCAATCACAAATGACTGCCTATAAATATCTTTCCTCTAAATGATATAATCAAGTTGGCCTATTAGAACCACCTTGAAATCATATTAGAGAAACCATAGCATACTCCAATAATAATTCTTTCGACTCTACTAAGCATGCAACACAATCTGGGACCTGTCCAATATTAATAAATGTAGACGCATGCTACACACTATTGGCTATACAAAAGTAACTGAAACTTTCTCCTCAAGATGAATTACATCATGAACTCTTAACCAAACATTCTAAAATCTTTTCCAATCCATAATCTAAGGGGGCATATCGAAATGATAGGTGCAACTCTTGAACCAATACAATCTCTATCGACTCTTCTGAATAAACATAGGAAACTGCTACTGGTGAATAGCGACTGCATAACTTCACTTCTATTGATCATCAGACTCTACATCCATGATTGTATCATCACTAACATGTCTTCATCACATATCCAAAGGCACAAGGCTCCATGATGACTGTACAGACAATCACTCATAGAACACTACCTATAACTCTATCAGGAACACTGCTGACACAAGCTGTTGCATAACTATCTGTTCTAGTAATTAACCTCTACGTCCATGATATCATGCTGATAACATGTCCATGCTATATATACTCAAAGCTTACTACATAAGTCTTCAATGCATGCTACTTACCATGTGTTGTCATCAATGACGAACATACAGTCAGCACTGGCTTGTTGGCAAATCTCCAATAATCTCCCCCTTTGGAATTGATGGCAACACATGGAATGAAAAACACCACCAATCCAAATGAGAAATTATTTTATAACATTCTCCATTTCCTTAGCAAAACTCCCCAAAGGATGAATCCTCCATCTGCTACAATATTTTTTTAATATTCTCCATTTCCTCAAATGAACCGCTTCCATGACTGAATACTACTCCCCCTTAGTACATTACTCCTTTTTTTATTCTAATTTTCATGACTCTATATATTACTCCCCCTTTGACATCAATGGAAAAGGGCACCAAATCTTTTAAGCATTGGTACTACTCCTGAAGTAGAGTAGTCAACCATCCATCAGTCCCTGAGGACTGATGCTCCATCTTCTTTCTTCTAAGAAGAATTAGGGAAGGGAATTACTCCCAACTTCTACCTGAGAAACTCAAAATTATCCTTTGGCAAGGGCTTTGTGAATATGTCTGCTAACTGATCTTTAGTACTCACATAGTCCAACTTGACTTCTTTCTCTACCACTTTGTCTATTAGGAAGTGATACTTGATCTCAACGTGTTTTGTCTTTGCATGCATCACAGGGTTCTTTGACATATTGATAGTGTTGATGTTATCACAATGAATAACAATAGGATAGTCAATCTTAATTTGAAAATCCTTTATCATTTGCTTGATCCAAAAAATTGTAGAACAATTTAGGGCTTCTGCAACATACTCTGATTCTTCTTTTGACTGAGAGATACAATTTTTCTTCTTGCTTGTCCAAGTGACAAGTCTGTTACCAAGAAACATTGCTCCTCTTGATGTACTCTTTCTATCATCAACACATCCTACCCAATCTCCATCAATATATACATGAAGCTCAATATTTTCTGAATTAGGATACCATAGACCATAATCTATAGTGCCTTGCAAGTATCTAAATATTCTTTTTACTGCCATGAGGTGACTTTGTTTAGGCTTTGCTACAAATCTTCCAACTATGCCAACTGCATTGGAAATATCTGGTCTGGTTTGAGTAAGATAAATAAGTTTGCCAATCATAGACTTGTACAATGTTATATCTACTACTGGTGAGTCATCTTCTTTTGTAAGCTTGTATCCTATTATCATAGGTGTACCCACTGGCTTGCAATCATCCATCTTGAATTTCTTTAATATCTCTTTCACATATTTTGACTGATTAATGAAAATACCTTGTTTTGTTTGCTACACATTTAATCCTAAGAAGTATTTGATAGGTCAAATCATGCTCATCTCAAACTCACTCTGCATCTCCTTAGCAAATTCAGCACTAAGTTTGACATTACCCCCAAAGATAATGTCATCAAAAAATATAGCTACAAGTAGTAGTCCTTTAGATGTCTCTCTATGAATAGATTACAATCTGCTACTCCTTTCTTGAATCCAATTTTAGTTAAATATCCATCAAGTCTCTCATACCATGCTCTAGGGGTTTGCTTAAGTCCATAGAGGTCTTTCTTTAATCTGCATACCATATCAGGTATGTCTGATAGGGTGAATCCTTCTAGCTACTCAATGTATACTTCTTCTTTTAGCTCTCCATTCAATAATGCTGACTTGACATCCATCTAATAGACTTTGAAGTTTTTGACTATTGCATAAGCTAGAAACAACTTAATAGCTTCTAATCTTCTCACAGGTGCAAATGTGTCTAAATAATCAATGCCTTCTCTTTGCGTATAACCCTTACATACTAACCTTTCTTTGTTCCTTACTACTGTGCCATCTTCATTCATCTTATTTCTGAATATCCATTTTGTTCTAATCACATTCTTATCACTAGGTCTTGGGACCAGTTCGCACGTATCATTCCTGATAATCTGATCTAGTTCTTCTTTCATAGCATCATGCCAATCTAAATCATTACATGCATCTTCAACACTTAAAGGTTTAATCTGAGATAGTAAACATATCACCTCATTGCTTGCTGAATTCTTTGCTTATGATCTTGTTATGACTTTTCCGCTCTGATATCCAATGATGTCATTCTTGGAATGGTATCTAGATGTAAACTTTGGGACTTTGAGTGATACCGACTCATCTTCCTTCTGAGTTTCTTCTTCACTTGTTTCAGGGTCATTGAATAATACATTAATACTTTCAAACATCTCTTCAACAACTGTCTCACTAGTGGAAGGTCTGGGTTCTTCAATCATAGGTGAGTAATCATGATATCTTTCTTGAACCATAAACTTTTCATCAATCTTAACATGAGCACTTTCAATGATTTTCTTCAGTCTCAAGTTAAAACATCTATACGATTTACTTTTAGTAGAGTAACCAAGAAAAATACCTTCATCACTTCTTGCATCAAACTTTCCTACTGCTTCATCCCTCTTGATGTATCACTTGCTTCTAGAGATTTTGAAGTATTTTACTGTGGGAACATTACCGAACCATAGCTCATAAGGTGTCTTGTCTGCACTAGGCCTTAATTGTATTCTATTGATTGTATAGACTTCTGTATTGACCGCATCTCTTCAATAGGTGTGTGCAACTTTTCCTTCAATCATGATGGTGCACACTGTATCAAGGATAATCATGTTCCTTCTCTCTGCAATCCCATTCTATTGAGGGGTTCTAGGTGCACTTAACTATCTCTTTATGCCATGTTCTTCATAGTACTCATAGAATCCGTCAGAGGTGAATTCTCCTCCTCTATCCGACCTTATACATTTTATCTTTAGTCCAGATTCATTCTCAACCTTAGCTTTGAATATTTTGAACTTCTCAAATTCTTCTGACTTATCTTTCAAGAATGCAACCCACATCATTCTAGAATAATCATCTATAAACAAAATGAAATACTTTTCACCATAGTATGATCTTGTTTGAGTTGATCCACATAGGTCTATATGAATCAGATCCAGCTTGTTCTCTACTGAATTATGCTTGCTCCTGAATGAATTCCTCACATGCTTCCCATTACACATTCCCTGCATATAGTATCAACTGGCTTTGTAATGCAAGGTAGGTCTCTAACTGTCTTTACATTACTTATCTTTACTATGTTATCAAAATTGATATGACATAGTCTTTTATGCCATAGCCAACTGTCATCTACTTTAGCAACAAAACAACTTGCTTTTGGATTAAGTTGAAAAATATTACCTTTACTCTTTGATCCCGATGCAATCATTTCTCCTTCCTTGTTGTTAATGATGCACTTGTTTTCAGTGAACTCCAACTTGTAACCTTTGTCAAGAAACTACCCAACACTTAGTAGGTTATGTTTCAATCGATCAACATAAAGAATATCATCAGTGTTGTTCTTTCCATCCAAGGTGATGGCTTGATGCAGGAGCATCCTGGGTGTAAGAGCAATCTTGCATCACCCAAAAAAATATTTCTATTTTTATATTCAATAAGGGCTATTTTGTGCAGAGCTGCTATTTGTGGAAAGTTACTATTTTTGGTAATTTTCGTATGTGCTCAGAATGATCTGATTTCTTTCTTGGAGGTTCATTTTGGTCATATAAGTCTGCTAGCAAAGTTTCATGGCTAGATCAGGTGTAGTTTTGAAGCTATTGAAGATTTTCGGTATTGGCAGCAGGGTACAGAAACTTTGAACTCAGTTTTGAAGGCTTTAGAGGCTCCGAATGAGGTTGAAAATTTGGGTGACGAGCGCTTGCGCCGGTCAAGCTTGTAGAGCACTTCGTGGCATTTCTGAAATGGGGTTATAATAGCCGATCGGGTCAACTGGTGATGACTTATGGTCTTCGGAAGTTGGGCCACCCGAAATGGCAGAAAATAATTTTCTTCAAAATTTCTGTTCGGGTTTCAAAGGTTATCTTGAGCCGACTATGATGTAATAAAATGTAAAATAAAATAATTCTAAGTTTGGTCGGCCTTAGGGCTAAATTTTTGGAACCTTCTCGGGCGGTGGAAATTGCCTATATAAGGAAGGCTGTATTATTGTCTTAGGCAGTTCAGAATAGTTCTGGGTAGTAGATCTGGGTATTGATTCGAGGCTTTGTCCTATAGAATATTGTAAGGGAATGCCCATGTGGCTTTGCATATTGTAATTCTAAAAGTTTGTAATTCCACATTTGTGGAGATAATAAGAAGCCAATTTTCTGTTTTTGCATATTATTGTTGTTGTTTCTCTATTTCTGTTATGTGTTTGTGGTATTAAGGGAAGCACCCTTCATCAAGTGGTATCAGAGCAAGAGTTCTTGAGTGTGTAAATAGATCACTGATTGTGAGGTAATTTGCACCAGGACCATGGTTAGGGTTTTAGCCCGCATCACGAAAATGCCTCCACGAAGAGAATGTGGCGGAAGAGCTGGTGCTGTGACACTTGAGGTTAGAGAGTTGCAGAGACAAGTGCAAGCATTGCAAGAAGAGATTCATAGAGAAATGAATCTTAATGTCACAGACGAAAGCGAGGATGAAGCCGAAGAAGAATATCAAGAAGGAGAAGCTGAAATTGTGAACCAGGAGGAAGAAAGACTTTTTCGGGCCATTTCTAAGATTGGGAAAAGACCTAAAATTGAGGTTCCTACATTTTTTGGAAATCTTAACCCAAAAGAATTGATCGACTGGATCAATGAATGTGAGGAATATTTTGAGTATGAAGATGTTGAGGATCCTGATAGGGTCAAATTTGTGAAGGCCAGACTGAAAGGTCATGCGAAGATATGGTGGCAAGAGATTCAGTTGCAGTGAAATAGAAGGGGAAAGGAGAAAATCATGAGATGGGATCGGATGGTGGATAAATTGAAGCGATAGTTCATTCCTATTGATTATGAGCTTGACCTACTGAAGAAAATGTAGAGTTTGAAGCAAGCAGGAAGATCTGTTCAAGAGTATACAGAGGAGTTCTATCGACTTCTCATCAGAATAGGCCATGCAGAAGCTGATAAAGAGAAAGTTGCCCGATACCTTGATGGGTTAAGGCCAAGCATTCAGGAGGAGCTGAATCTGGTTCGAATGAATAGTATTGAAGAAGCATACCAGTTTGCCCTAAAAGTAGAGGAAAAGCTGAACAAGAAGTTTGAGAGTAGACAAAATGGAAGAGGTCGTGGTGGACGGTCATATGGTGGCCGAAATGAAGATCCAAAAAAGAAGGATGAGGCCAGTAGCAGTCAGAATCAGTGAGGAAATAATTCCAATCACTTCCAGGATCAGAATAATAGAGATCAGAGAGGAAGAGGAAGAGGACAAGGATCTGGAAGAGGTGGCTTCCATGGAACATGTTTTCACTGTGGAGAAGAAGGTCATAGGGCATTTGAATGTCCTCAGCACCAAGGCAGAACAGACAGGAGAAATGAAGGCTAGGCTAGAGTTGCACATGTAGATGAAGATGTCAGATCATCAAATTCTGAAGATTCTGAAAGAGGAGAAATGTTGATTAATAGAAGAGTCCTGTTGAGTGGTGAGAATGAACCTGAGCAAAGGAGGAGCCTATTTCACACCAGGTGCAAGTGTGAAGGTAAATGTTGTGATGTGATTATTGATAGTGGAAGCACTGACAATTTGGTGTCAGAAGAGATGGTGACAAAGTTGAAGCTCAAGAGACAGAAACACCCATATCCATATCGGATTACCTGGGTGCAGGAACACAAGGTCATGGTCAGTGAATAGTGCCTGGTAAAGTTCAAGATCGGCGGGTACCAAGATGAGGTACTATGTGATATCATCTCTATGGATGCATGTCATATGTTATTGGGTTGACCATGGTAGTTTGACAGATGTGCTATACACGATGGTTGTGCAAATACCTATTCCCTGATAAAGGATGGAGTGCGACATAAGCTAAAACCATTGAAGGAGACCGAAGAAAAGGTATGTGGTAATGCAAGAATAACATTTGTTGATGGAAAGAAATTCTTAGATGGTATGAGGCATGAGCATGTGTGTTTTTCTTTAATTCCAAAAGTTGGTAAAGAAGAAGTAGAGGATGTACCTGTAGAGGTTGTAGATTTGTTGAATGAGTTTCAAGATATTGTATCTGATAACGTACCTGATGGATTACCACCGGTAAGGAAGATCAGTCATCAGATGGATTTGATTCTAGGAGCCAGTTTGCCAAACAAGGCAGCACATAGAATGACACCAACAGAAAGTGAAGAGTTGAACAGACAAGTATATGAGTTGTTACAGAAGGGGTTGATTCGAGAGAGTTTGAGTCCCTATGTTGTACTAGCGGTATTAGCACCAAAGAAGAATGGAGAGTGGAGGATGTGTATAGATTCTAGACCAATAAACAAGATCACAATCAAGTATAGGTTTCCATTGCCACGAATGGATGATATTATGGACTGTTTGAGTGGGGCTGTGTATTTCTCAAAGATAGATCTAAAGAGTGGATATCACCAGATTCGGATCAGAGAAGGAGATGAATGGAAGACTACCTTCAAAACAAAGGAAGGACTGTATGAGTGGTTAGTCATGCCTTTTGGGCTAACCAATGCACCGAGCACTTTCATGCGGCTCATGAACGAGGTTCTGAAAGAATTTCTGGGTAAGTTTGTCATTGTTTACCTAGATGATATTTTGATTTTTAGCAAGACATTGGAGGAACATATGATGCATATTCATATGGTGTTTGAGAAGTTGAGAGATGAAAAATTGTTGATTAATTTGAAGAAGTGCAGTTTTGTGAAGAAAGAGTTAGTGTATTTGGGATTTGTAGTTTCAGCAGAAGGTCTAAAAATGGACCCAGAGAAGGTACAGGCTATCCTTGAATGGCCTACTCCAAGGAGTGCTACTGAGGTAAGATCTTTTCATGGTCTAGCTAGTTTTTACAGAAAGTTTATCAAAAATTTTAGCAGTATTTGTGGTCCCTTGATTGAGACAATGAGAGGGGATAGAAAAGAGTTTAAGTGGACTAAAGGGGCAGAAAAGAGTTTTCAATTATTGAAACAAAAAGTTACAGAACAACCTATTTTAGCACTTCCAGATTTTAATAAGGTGTTTCAAGTAGATTGTGATGCTAGTGGTACTGCAATAGGAGCTGTTATGAGCCAAGAAGGTAAACCTGTTGCGTATTTCAGTGAGAAGTTAAATGATGCCAAGAGGAAGTATTCTATTTATGATCAGGAATTTTATGCTATAGTTCAGACATTAAAGAAGTGGAGACATTATCTACTTCCTAAGGAGTTTGTTTTGTATACTGATCATCAAGCTTTGCAATATTTGAATAGTCAAGGAAAATTGAATCAAAGACATTTGAAATAGGTTGAGTTTTTGCAGAGTTATACATTTATTTTGAAACATAGGAGTGGAAAGTTTAATAGGGTTGCAGATGCTCTTAGCAGAAGGCAACTATTGCTGACAGAAATGCAGATTGAAGTGGTTGGGTTCAAGGAACTCAAGAATTTGTATCCAGAGGATCTTAATTTTGGTGAAGCTTGGAAAGCTTGTACAGAACCTGTTACTCTAGACAGGATGAAATGGTTGGATTTCATCATCCAGGATGATATGTTATTCAGAGGGAGTCAGTTGTGCATTCCACGAAGTTCTATGGGGGAGAATCTCATCAAGGAGAAGCATAGCGGAGGATTGGCTGGACATTTTGGTCGTGATAAAACCCTTTCTTTGGTTGGTGAGAATTATTATTGGCCACAATTGCAGCAAGATGTGAAGAAGTTTGTCCAGAGTTGCAGAGTATGTTAGATGGCGAAAGGAGTGAAGCAGAATACAGGGTTGTATCAGCCATTACCTATACCAGAGAAGCCTTGGGAGGATATTAGTATGGACTTTGTTCTTGGTTTACTGAGAACTCAGCGAGGACATGATTCAATTTTTGTGGTGGTTGACAGATTTTCAAAGATGGCACATTTCATTCCCTGCAAGAAGACTAATGATGTTGTTCATGTAGCAGAATTGTTTTTCAGAGAAGTGGTGAGACTACATGGTTTGCCAAAGACCATAGTTTCAGATCAAGATACTAAGTTTGTTGGATATTTCTGGCGGACATTGTGGAAGAAGTTGAAGATAGATTTAAAGTTCAGTTCATCACATCATCCATAGACTGATGGACAGACAGAGGTGGTGAATAGAAGTTTGGGAAATCTGCTGAGATGTTTGGTTGGAGATAAGCCAATAGGATGGGATTTGATTTTACCACAGGCGGAATTTGCATACAATAATTCTATCAATAGAAGCACTGGTAAATCACCATTCCAGATTGTATATGGAAGTAGTCCAAGAAATGCATCTGAATTGAGAAAGATAGATAAAGGAGAAATAAGTAGTGCTGAAGCTGAAGATTTTGCAGAACACTTGAAGAACATCCATGAGGAGGTGAGGAAGCATATTGCAAAGATGAATGCATAGTATAAGGCTAAGGTAGATGTGAAAAGGAGGCATAAGGAATTTTAGGTTGGAAATGAAGTCATGGTTCATTTGCAGAAGGAGCGGTTTCCGGTTGGTACATATAACAAGTTGAAAATGAAGAAGTTTGGGCCATGTAAGATACTGAAGAAACATGATTCAGGAAACGCATATGAGGTAGAATTGCCTACTGAGCTAAATATTTCACCAGTGTTTAACATTTCAGATTTGACAGAGTATCATGAAGGAGGTGTTGAAGATGAGATCACAGCAGCATAGTGGAGTATTCCAGCAACTAGTTCAGACACTAAGGAGATTGAAGACATACTGGATAGTCATGTTGGCAGAAGCACAAGGAATAGGACATATGAAGAGTATTTGGTCAAATGGAAAGGATGACCTGTTGAAGATTCATCATAGCTAACAAAGGAGGAGGTTAACCATCTTGGTTTTCCTCTACACACCTAAGTCATGACAGGGTCACTTCTCAAATTACCCTAGGTGTCTGATGCAGGAGCATCCTAGGTGTAAGAGCAATCTTGCAGCACCCAAAAAAATATTTCTATTTTTATATTCAATAAGGGCTATTTTGTGCAGAGCTGCTATTTGTGGAAAGTTACTATTTTTGGTAATTTTTGTATGTGCTCAGAATGATCTGATTTCTTTCTTGGAGGCTCATTTTGGTCATATAAGTCTGCCAGCAAAGTTTCATGGCTGGATTAGGTGTAGTTTTGAAGATATTGAAGATTTTCGGTATTGGCAGAAGGGTACAGAAACTTCAAACTCAGTTTTGAAGGCTTTAGAGGCCCTGGATGAGGTCAAAAATTTGGGTGACGGGCACTTGCGCCAATCAAGCCTATAGAGCGCTTCGTGGCATTTCCAAAATGGGGTTATAATAGCCGATCGAGTCAACTGGTGATGACTTATGGTCTTCGGAAGTTGGGCCACCCGAAATAGCGAAAAATAATTTTCTTCAAAATTTCTGTTCGGGTTTCAAAGGTTATCTTGAGCCGACTATGATGTAATAAAATGTAAAATAAAATAATTCTAAGTTTGGTCGGCCTTAGGGCTAAATTTTTGGAACCTTCTTGGGCAGTGGAAATTGCCTATATAAGGAAGGCTGTATTATTGTCTTAGGCAGTTCAGAATAGTTATGGGTAGTAGATCTGGGTATTGATTCGAGGCTTTGTGCTACAGAATATTGTAAGGGAATGCCCATGTGGCTTTGCATATTGTAATTCTAAAAGTTTGTAATTCCACATTTGTGGAGATAATAAGAAGCCAATTTTATGTTCTTGCATATTATTGTTGTTGTTTCTCTATTTTTGTTATGTGTTTGTGGTATTAAGGGAAGCACCCTTCATCATGGCTCCTCTACCAATGATGGGTTTAGGAGTATTATTTCCAAATCTGACCATGCCTCCTTTATATTTGTCTAAATGAACAAATCTATCTTTGTCTCCTGTCATGTGATGTGAACAACCAGTGTCAATGATCTTGTCTGACCTGATGTCAGCTTGTGAAATTAGTGTTAACTCTTGTGAATTCTTTTCATCTTCAAGAGAAATGAATCCAATCTCCTCTTCTGCTGATTCTTCATCTAATACTCCATCTCCAACATAATATCATTCCTTTGTATACTTAGGCTTGTAGTCATTCTTAAAAATTTTAACTCTTGTAGGACACTTAGATGCAAAGTGACCAATCTTATTACATGAAAAGCATTTGAATGGTAATTGACCTTCATATTTTCCTTTTCCTTTCTTTTCTCTTTTAGCAAGCATAGAAATGAAATTATCTAGGGCTTCTTCTTCATCATCATCATCAAAATTACCAGAGGTGTTCAAGGATTTCTTACCATGGACCAAAGCTTTGAAGGTTGTCTCACTTTTAGGCTCTGTCTTCAAGCTTGATATCTCAAATGCAACAATCTTGCTGATTAAGGCCTCTCTTGTGAAATTTTTTGAGAATTGCATAGTCTCATCAAGGATGTTTATCTTGTTATGATATTCTGGTGTCAAGGTAGTCATCACCTTATCAATGATGTCTTCTTCTGAGATTTCTTCACCATTGTTTCTAATTCCAGCAATTACTTCATTGATCCTTTGGTTGTAGGCTCTTATGTTCTCTTTAGGTAGCATCTCCAATGTATTGTAATTTTTCTTCCATGTCTTTCTACATGCATTCTTTTCTTATTTATCTCCTTCAAACATGTCTTCTAGGTGCTTCCATATCTTGTAGGTTGTGTCTACTTTCTTTATCTCTAAAAAATCACTATTAGATAGGGTACTGATAAGGGATTCTTTTTCTATTGCATTCTAATGGAACAAATCCTTTTACTTGCTAGTAGCATCATCCTTTGCAAGATCTACTAGAGAGGGGATCTCAACTTCCTTGATAGCCACTTCAAAAACTTCAAAATAAATGGACTAAAAATGTGTCATCATCTTGTTCTTCCAATCAAGATAATTCTCTCCATCAAACTTAGGACTGTCTTTTCTAAAGAATGCCATTTGATCAACCTCAAGTTGTTAGAATTTCTCTCCAAGACACTTGGCTCTAATACCAATTGTTAGGAATAGTCCCAAGAGATAACTGAGAGGGGGGGGGGAGGGGTTGAATCAGTTATCTACAAGTTTGAATTCTTTATCCAATTAAGTATACTTAAACATAAAACATAAACACAATGAAAGAACACTTGAATACAACACCAATATTTTGGTTACGGGGAAACCCAAATAGGTAAAAACCCCAGTGGGAATTGACACCCACTAATAATCTGCTCTAGTGTTTTATGATCCTTGTTAGAAGATCCTTAACCCTGTTAGGAGTTGCTTTACAATATATTTAGTGCAGTGACCTAGTCAAGGGTTAGACCCTGTTAGGAGTCTTTTACAATTAACCCTGTTAGGGGTGAGGACGCACTATCTAAGAGCACACTACTCAAAGGGGTGAAGGCTACAACCTTCTGATTAACAGATACACACTATATCTAGATATTGGTGAATTGTGCTTTGACCTATTGTCTGGATCAGTTCCACTGTATAGCACAAAATCTTTACTTGGTCACATAGACCTTCTACTCATGGTTCAACACTTTGCACACTCTGCTCTACTCTTCACAAACAACTTTGAACCATGCTTTAGCAATCACAAATAACTGCCTATAAATATCTTTCCTCTAAATGATATAATCATGTTGGCTCATTAGAACCACCTTGAAATCATATTAGAGAAACCATAACATACTCCACTAATAATTTTGTCAGCTCTACTAAGCACGCAACACAATATGGGACCTGTCCAATATTAATAAATGTAGACGGATGCTACACACTATTGGCTCTACCAAAGTAATTGAAACTTTCTCCTCAAGATGAATTACATCATGCACTCTTAACAAAACATTTTGAACTCTTCTCCAATCTGTAATCCAAGCATGCATACCAAAATGATAGGTGCAACTCTTGAACCAATACAATCTCTATTGTCTCTTCTGAACAAACACAGGAAACTGCTATTGGTGAATAGCGACTGCATAACTTCACTTCTACTAATCATCAAACTCTGCATCTATTATTTTAACATCACTAACATGTCTTCATCATATATCCAAAGGTGCAAGGCTCTATGATGACTGTACAAATAATCACTCATAGAACACTACCTGTAACTTTGTCAGGAACATTGCTGGCACAAGCTATTGCATAACTGTCTATTTTAGTAATTAACCTCTACATCCATAATATCATGTTGATAACATGTTCATTCTATATATACTCAAAGCTTACTACATAAGTCTTCAACACATGCTACTTACCATATGTTGTCATCAATGACAAACATACAGTCAGCACCGGCTTGCTGGAAAATCTCCAACAAATATTTCTAGCCCAATCAACATCATTGTAAACTTTAAGTTTTAAATTTACTTCTTTCTTATACAACAATCTATAGTTTTCAATGTTATTCAGATATCTCAAAATTCTTTTCATAGTAGTCATGTGTGACTCTTTAGGATTAGCAAAACATCTAGCTACAATGCCAACAACATGTGCAATATCTGGTCTACCATGCATAACATACATTAACTTGCCAATCATAGATCTGTAAAAGATTTGATTTACCTCTATTGACTTGTCATCCTTGGTCAACTTACATTCGGTTACCATAGGTGTACCAACTGGTTTTGAGTCTTCCAACCGAATGTCTTTAAAACTTATTTAATGTACTTCATCTGTGTAATATAGATGCCTTCCTTTAGTTTTTGTATTTGCAAACCAAGAAATAATTTGATCTCCGCAAACATTGACATTTCAAACTCTTTTCTCATTTCATTAGAAAAAAACTTACATAAAGTATCATGACTTCCAAATATGATATCATCAACAAAGATTTTAGAAATAAGAATCTTATCATCAGTTTCACATTTCAAGTATAGATTTATGTTATCACTTGTTCTAAAAAATCCAATTCTTATGAGATAAGAATGCATTCTTTCATACCATGATCTCGATGCTTTCTTCAGTCCATATAATGCCTTGTGTAGCTTACAAACCATGTTCTTCTTATTAGAATCAACGAAACCTTCAGGTTGTTCAATATATACCTCTTCTTGAAATATCCCATTTAGAAATGTAGATTTCACATCCATCTGATATACCTTGACTCCTTTATAAGAAGCATATCCAAGTAGTATTCTCACTCCTTCAAGTCTAGAAATGGGTGCAAAAGTTTTTCCATAATCAATTCCTTCTTCTTGTGCATAACCTTTGCAGACTAATCTTTCTTTGTTCCTTGTTACATCTCCATTCTCATTTAATTTGTTTCTGAAAATCCATTTGGTGCTAATCACATTTTTGTCTTTAGGTCTTGGTACTAATGTCCATGTCTTATTCTTCTGTATTTTCTCAATCTCTTCATGCATTGCCTTAATCCAATCATCATTTTCCAATGCATCTTTAACAGTTTTAGCTTCAAATTCACAAAGAAAACATGTATTATTCCTTAACTTACTTTGAGTCATCATTCCTTCTACTTTGTCTCCAATTATCTGATCTTTTGGATGGTGCCTTCTCACATATTTTTCTAGTATAGGCTCAGATATTTGTGCTTCAATATGTTCTCCATTCGGTGCATGATCATCATTCTCATCAATAACTATTTTCGATTGCTTGGTCTGTAAGGTTTGTTGCCCGATAGAAGTGTTTTGTTGCTCAATGACACAAGGTTGTTTCTCAGGTAGAGTTTCAAGGTCTTCAACATAAACAAATCTACCATAGTCTTTTGGTTCTTTCTTTCTTTCTTCATCATTATTTTCTACAAACTCATCAACTCTCATATTTTCACTTTCAATGATCTTGTTAGTAGCCTTGTTAAAACATTTATATAAGCCTTGTTTTTAGTAGAATAATCTAGAAATATTCCCTCATCACCTTTTGAATCAATATTTTCATTTCTATAATCTTTCAGAATCTAACATCTACTTCCAAATATTCTGAAATATATAACATTAGGTGTATAACAATACCATATCTCATAAGGTGTCTTGTTTTATTCTTTCTTCATTTGTACTCGGTTCAATGTATAAACATCAGTACTGAAAACTTCTCTCCATTAAATTTGTGCAACATCTTTTTCAATCATCAATGTTCTAGCACAATCAACAATTGATCTATTCCTTCTTTCAACAATCTCATTCTATTGGGGTGTCCTCAGTGCTGATACTTGTCTATTTATTCCATGTTCATTAAAAAAGTAAGTAAAATCATCAGAAATGAATTCACCACTTCTATTTGACCTCAAGCATTTCAATTGCTTACCACTTTCTATTTCTACTTTTGCTTTATACCACTTAAACATTTTGAAAGCTTATGATTTTTTTTAAAAGAACATGATAGTCATCATTCTAGAGAAATCATCAACAAATAAGATAAAATATCTATCTCCATAATAACTCTGAGTTCTCATTGGACCACATAAGTCAATATGAACTAACTCCAGAATAGCATTAGATGAGTAATGTTTTCTCTTGAAATTAGCCTTTGACATTTTGCATATTTGACATTATTTGCACATTACATGGTCAGAATTTGATTTACTCAGTAATCCTCTAACTTTCCTTTACTTACTGATCTTAACCATGTTGTCAAAGTTCACATGACATAACCTCTTATTCCATAACCAAACATCATCATTTTTAGCCAACAAACAAGAAGTTTCAACATTATCCAAATATAATAAATTACCTTTTCATTGTTCACCAGTACCAATCATTTTTCCAGCCTCATCATAGATTTTTACTTTTCTTTTCTCAAATATAACTCAATGACCTGTATTAATCAGTTGTGCTACACTCAACAGATTATAGTTAAGTCCTTTCACCCAAATAAGCATTTTCACATCTGATCTTATTATTCAGTAATATAGATAATTTACCTTTCAATTGATAGGGTGTATCATTTCCCATTTTTACAGATCCTCCATTATAATGTTCAAGATATTCAAATTTATCTTCATCACCAGTCATATGATGTGTGCAGCCACTATCAATAATCCAAGTATCATTTTTACTAACTTTAGAAATAAGTGTCATTTCAACATACCTTTCTTATTCTTCAGAATCTTCCTTTAATTCTAAAAACACCACTTCTATGTCTTCATTAGTTTTAGTCTCGGTATCATCATCTTAATCTTCAACTAGGTAGCATGCCTTCTTACCTGTATCTTTGTAGTCTCAGTTGTCTTTGTTGCCATATTGTTGGTTACCTCTATGATCTCGGTAATTTCTTTTGTCATTCTTCCTTTCATTTGATCTTTCACTTGTTTTCTCATCATCTTTCCTATCAGGACATCTTGCAACAATATGCCTGATCTCTTTACATTTAAAACATACCAAGGGTATTTTACCTTTATAACTTCCTTTGCCTTTCGATAGCCTCCTGACTATTAATGCTTCAAGTTCATCAAACTCATCTTCTTCAACTTCACTATCATTTTCATTTCTTATCTTATGTCTACTGCTTGATCTTCCAATATTTAGAGATGACACAAATGCAGATTCTACTTTAGGTAAAATACTAGTATCATAGTTGTTAAGCTCAAATACAGTCAATATACTGATTATACTATCAAGAGAAATATCATTACCAGGAACTTCTCTCATTTCATGTATTGCAAAGACTCTAATAACATAGGCAAGTAACAATGTTATGATAATTTTACTTACCATAAAGTCTTCTTTAATAATTATGCCTGCTCCTCGGATAGCATTCACCACTTCCTTGATTCGGTTGTTGTACTAAGTAATGTTTTCATCTTCTTTCATCTTCATATCATAAAAATTTCCTCTTGGGTAAAAGCACAATAAGTTGTCACCCTTTTACAAAGGAAGAGGCTAACAACACAAAAACTGAAAAACTTCAAGGGCATAAAAGTCACATTTCTGTTGAGAATTTGAAGATGATGTAAACTGATGAAATGTGTAAAATAGGATGAATTTTATGCCTATAATTTTTAAAAATTAATTTGAGCAAAAATTAATATATTCTTTTAATTTTTTGGGTCTATTTTTCATATCCTAAAAATACTACAAATAAGCGAGTTCACTTCCCGTCAAATCATTATAAGTAAAATATTTTTTTTCCCTCCAATTTCATAATATGTTTTAGATGACATGTATATCTAGTGCAAGAAAAAAGAAAGAAGTTTTTTCGATCTATAGTTTACCCGTTATAAGTATTGAAAGTTGACCTTACCTGAAATCAATAGTTTTTGTCTCCCGTCACTTTTACCCTATAAAAAATATACCAAAAACCAAATAAATTATATATTCTTGAAGAGGACTCTCTCCTCTAGTGCCCTATATAGTTTTAAATTTTTTTTGAATTGATTTAGTATTTTTCTATATTTTCTGAATCAATGTCTTCTCAAAGTTTAATATACCTACATGTAGTTTTTAGCAAATTTGTTTAACGTTTT